>JAABKJ010075445.1:63998006-64223984 GCA_011634705.1 Andricus grossulariae | reverse complement strand
AAAAAAATTAGAAAATAATCTGGAAGATTTTAAGACAATTATTTTAATTTTGAAGATTTTTTTTTTTTTTTTTTGAATTGTGGGAAATATTCTGACCAATTAAAAAAATATTTAGAAGTTTTGAAAAGAATTCCAACCATTAGAAATAAAATTAAGATTTTTGAAGATTTCGAGAAAAAAATACAATTTTTTTAAGGTTAATGGGAAAATTTTAAATGATTTTTTATTTTGAAAAATGAATTCTGAAGGAAAAATTGAAAAAGATTTCAAAACATTAAAAATGATTTCTAGAATTATCAAAAAAGAATGTGGATGATTTTAAGGCATTTTTTTTTTAAATTTGCAGAATTGTTAAAAAAGATTTAAAAATAATTTAAAATTGGAAAAAATTTGTTCCGAAAAAATCCGGGTATTTGCACCGAAATTTCGGTACATTTAGCCACGGCCTTTTTGAAAATAAAAAAAAATGGAATCAATTAAAAGATATTTAGAAGGTTCAGAAGTTTTAAAAAGGTTTAAAATAATTTGAAATTTGAATCAACAAATTTTTAATAAAATGTAATTTTTGAAAGTTTGAAAAAATTTAGAAGCTTTTTAAGAATTTTGAATGGAAAAAAAAATGAAAAAATGTTTCTAAGATTCCTAGGAAAACTTCAAATGATTTTCTGTTCAAAAAATAAATGATAAGAAAAAACAATTTTTTTAAAATGTAGAATTTTAAAGATTTCGAAAAAAGAAACTTTTTAGGAATTTTGAAATGTTTCAAGAGAATGAATTTTTTTTTTAAGATTTCTAGGAAAATTTAAAATGATGTTGTATTTTGAAAAATTAATTTCAATAGAATATTTAAAAATAGAGATGATTTTTTAATTAAAATGAAGAATCTTCAGCCAAAAAAATCAATTTGTTTAAACTAAAATGAATAATCTTCAAGCAAAAAAATAAATATTCGACCAAATACTTCAATTTTCTACTAAAAAGATGATTTTTCGACTAAAATGAATCTTCAACCAAAAAAATCAATTTTTTAACTAAAATGAAGAATCTTCAACCAAACGAAAAAACATGATCAACTAAAACGATGATTTTTTAACTAAAATGAATCTTCAGTCAAAAAATTAAATTTTTTAACTAAAATGAATCTTTGACCAAAAAAATACATTTTTGAACTAAAATAAAAAATCTTCAATGAAAAAGAAAGAAAAATCAACCAAATAGCTCAATTTTGAACTAAAGAGATTGTTTTTTAACTAAAATGAAGAATCTTCAACTAAACGAAAAAACATGATCAACTAAAATGATGATTTTTTAACTAAAATGAATCTTCAGCCAAAAAAATAAATTTTTTAACTAAAATAAAGAATCTTTAACCAAAAAAATAAAATTTCAATCAAATAGTACAATTTTTAACTAAAAAGGTGACTTTTTAACGAATAGTAAAAATCTTCAACCAAAAACTTCATTTTCAACCAAATAGCTCAATTTCCAACTACAGAGATGATTTTTAAAACTAAAATGAAGAATCTTTAACCAAAAAAAAAATCTATTTTTTAATTAAAATGAAGAATCTTCTACAAAAAAAATCAATTTTTCAACTAAAGATATAATTTTCTAACTAAAATGAAGAATCTTCAACTAAAAAAATTAATTTTCAACCAAATAGTTCAATTTTCAACGAAAGAGATGATTTTTTTAACTAAAATGAAGAATTTTCAACAAAAAGTTAAATTTTCTACCAAATAGTACAATTTTTTAACTAAAAAGGTGACTTTTTAACGAAAATTAAAAATCTTTAACCAAAAAATTAATTTTCTACCAAGTAGCTCAAGTTTGAACTAAAGAGATTATTTTTTAACTAAAATGAAAAATCTTGAACCAAACGAAAAAAGATTATCAACAAAAACGATGATTTTTTAACTAAAATGAATCTTCAGCCAAAAAAATAAATTTTTTAACTAAAATGAAGAATCTTCAACCAAACGAAAAAACATGGTCAACTAAAAAGATAATTTTTTAACGAAAATGAATCTTCAACCAAAAAATCAATTTTTTTAACTAAAATGAAGAATCATTAACCAAAAAAATAAATTTTCAACCAAATAGTACAATTTTTAACTAAAAAGGTGATTTTTGAACGAATATTTAAAATCTTCAACCAAAAAATTAATTTCCAACCAAATAGCTCAATTTTCAACTAAAGAGATGATTTTTTAACTAAAATGAAGAATCTTCAACCAAAAAAATACATTTTTGAACTAAAATAAAGAATTTTCAAAAAGAAAAAAAATTGAACAAAATAGCCCAATTTTGAACTAAAGAGATGATTATTTAACTAAAATGAAGAATCTTCAACCAAAAAAATCAATTTTTTAAAATTAAAATGAAGAATTTTCAGCCAAAATAATAAATATTCGACCAGATAATTAAATTTTCTACTAAAGAGATGATTTTCTAACTAAAATGAAGAATCTTCAACCAAACGAAAAAGAATGGTGAACTAAAACGATGATTTTCTAACTAAAATGAATCTTCAGACAAAAAAATAAATTTTTCACAAAAAATGAAGAATCTTCAACCAAAAAAATAAATATTCGACCAAATACTTCCATTTTCTACTAAAAAGATAATCTTTTAACTAAAATGAAGAATCTTCAACCAAACGAAAAAACATGGTCGACTAAAAAGATGATTTTTTAACTAAAATGAGTCTTCAACCAAAAAAAAAATTTTCCAACAAATAGTACAATTTTTAACTAAAAAGGTGACTTTTTAACGAATATTAAAAATCTTCAACCAAAAACTTAATTTTCAACCAAATAGCTCAATTTTCAACTACAGAGATGATTTTTAAAACTAAAATGAAGAATCTTTAACAAAAAAAAAAAATCTATTTTTTAATTAAAATGACGAATCTTCAACCAAAAAAATAAATATTCGACCAAATACTTCAATTTTCTACTAAAGATATGATTTTTTAACTAAAATGAAGAATCTTTAACAACAACCAAATTTATTTTTTAATTAAAATGAATCTTCAACCAAAAAAATTAATTTTCAACCAAATAGTTCAATTTTCTACGAAAGAGATGATTTTTTAATTATAATGAAGAATATTTAAAAAAAAAGCAACCAAATATTATATTTTTTAACTAAAAAGGTGATTTTTTAACGAAAATTAATAATATTCAACCAAAAAATTAATTTTCAACTAAATAGTTCAATTTTCAACTGCAGAGATGACTTTTAAACTAAAATGAAGAATCTTCAATAAAGAAACAAACATGGTCAACTAAAGAGATGATTTTTGAACTAAAATGAATCTTCAATAAAAAAATAAATAAAAAAATTTCAACCAAATAGCTCAATTTTCAACTAAAGAGATGATTTTTTAATTAAAATGAAGAATCTTCAGCCAAAAAATTCAATTTGTTTAAACTAAAATGAATAATCTTCAACCAAAAAAATAAATATTCGACCAAATACTTCAATTTTCTACTAAAAAGATGATTTTTCAGCTAAAATGAATCTTCGAACAAAAAAATAAATTTTTTAACTAAAATGAAGAATCTTTAACCAAAAAAATCTATTTTTTAATTAGAATGAAGATTCTTCTACCAAAAAAATAAATTTTTTAATTAAAATGAAGAATCTTCAACCAAAAAAATAAATATTCGACCAAATACTTCAATTTTCTACTAAAGATATGATTTTTTAACTAAAATAGATGAATTTTTAATCAAATAGTTGAATCCTCAATCAAAAAGATAAATTTTCAACAAACAAGATTAATTTTCTAATCAAAAAGACGAATTTTTAAGAAAATAGTTGAATCTTCAACCAAATAGATGATTTTCAAATTTTAAAAAGTTGAAGTCTCAACTAAGAAAGAAATTTTTTTAACCAGAAATGGAATCTTCAAATTTTCGTTTAAGAAATTAGTCAAAATCTTCAAAGAAACAAAATGAATTTTTATTCAGTTGAATTTAAACAAAAAAGATGAATTTTTAATCAAATAGTTGAATCCTCGATCAAAAAGATAAATTTTCAACAAACAAGATTAATTTTCTAATCAAAAAGACGAATTTTCAAGAAAATAGTTGAATCTTCAACCAAATAGATGATTTTAAAATTTTAAAAATTGAAGTCTCAACTAAGAAAGATATTTTTTGAACCAGAAATGGAATTGAAAAATTTTCAGTTAAAAAAATGAGTTTGAATTTAAAAAAAAAAATAATAATTTTTAACTAGTTGAATTTAAACAAAAAAGATGAACTTTTATTCAAATAGTTGAATCCTCAACCAAAAAGATGAATTTTGAAAAAACAAGATTAATTTTCTAACGAAAAAGAAATTTTTAGGAAAATAGTTGAATCTTCAACCAAATAGAAGAATTTTTAATTAAGAAAGACGAATTTTAATCCAAGCAGTTGAAGTCTCAACTAAAACAGATATTTTTTGAACAAGAAATGGAATTAAAAAATTTTCAGTTAAAAAAATCAGTTTGAATTTTGAAAAAAAAAATTAATTTTCAACTAGTTGAATTTAAACAAAAAAGATGAATTTTTATTCAAATAGTTGAATCTTCAACCAAACAGATGAATTTTTAATTAAGAAAGACGAATTTCAATCCAAATAGTTGAATTCTGAACTAAGAAAGATATTTTTTGAACCAGAAATGGAATCTTCAAATTTTCAATTTAAAAAAATTAGTTTAAATTTTCAAAAAAACAAAATAAATTTTTAACTAGTTGATTTTAAACAAAAAAGACGAATTTGTAATCAAATAGTTGAATCCTCAACCAAAAAGATGAATTTTGAAAAAAGAAGAATATTTTTCTAACCAGAAAGACGAATTTTTAAGAAAATAGTTGAATCTTCAACCAAATAGATGAATTTCAAATTTTAAAAAGTTGAAGTCTCAACTAAGAAAGATATTTTTTGAACCAGAAATGTAATTTTAAAATTTTCGTTTAAGAAATTAGTCAAAATCTTCAAAAAAACAAAATGAATTTTTATTTAGTTGAATTTAAACAAAAAAGACGAATTTTTAATCTAATAGTTGAATCCTTAACCAAAAAAATGAGTTTTGAAAAAACAAGAATAATTTTCTAGAAAAAAAAGACGAATTTTTAATAAAATAGTTGAATCCTCAACCAAAAAGATGAATTTTGAAAAAAGAATAATATTTTTCTAATCAAAAAGACGAATTTTTACGAAAATAGTTGAATCTTCAACCAAATAGATGAATTTCAAATTTTAAAAAGTTGAGTCTCAAGTAAGAAAGATATTTTTTGAACTCGAAATGGAATCTTCAAATTTTCAGTTTAAAAAATTATTTTGAATTTAAAAAAAAAAAAAAACAATTTAACTAGTTAAATTTATACAAAAAAGATGAATTTTTAATCAAATAGTTGAAGTCTTAACTATGAAACGTATTTTTTGAACCAGAAGTGGAATCTTTAAATTTTCAGTTTAAAAAATTAGTTTACATTAAAAAAAAATGAATTTTTACCTAGTAAAATTTAAACAAAAAAGACGAATTTTTAATGAAGAAAGACGAATTTTATTCAAAATATTTGTAGTCTCCACTTGGAACAAATTTTTTTAACCAGGAAAGGAATCTTCAAATTTTCGATTCCATAAATCAGTTTAAATTTAAAAAAAAAAACAATAATAAATTTTTAACTATTTGCATTCATACAAAAAAAAAGACGAATTTTTAATCAAATCGTTGAATTCTCGACCAAAAAGATGAATTTTGCAAAAACAAGATTAATTTTCTAACACAAAAGAAATTTTTAAGAAAATAGTTGAATCTTCAACCAAATAGAAGAATTTTTAATTAAGAAAGCCGAATTTTAATCCAAATAGTTAAAGTTTTAATTAAGAAAGATATTTTTTGAACCAGAAATGGAATCTTCAAATTTTCAATTTAAAAAATAAGTTTAAATTTTCAAAAAAAAAACAAAAAAATTTTTAACTAGTTGAATTTATACAAAAAAAAAAGAATTTTTAATCAAATAGTTGAAGTCTTAACTATGAAACGTATTTTTTGAACCAGAAATGGAATCTTCCAATTTTCAGTTTAAAAAATTAGTTTAAATTTTGAAGAAAAAGGAATATTTATCTAATTAAACCGAAACAAAACAAAAAAAAATTTAAGATGAAGAAAGACGAATTTTAATCCAAATAGTTGAGGTCTCAACTAAAAAAAAAATTTTTGTAACCGGGAAAGGAATCTTCAAATTTTCGGTTTGAAAAAATAGTTTAAATTTGAAAAAAAATAATAATAAATGTTCAACTAGTTGAATTTGATAAAAAAGACGAATTTTTAAGAAAATAGTTGAACCTTCAACCAAATAGATGATTTTCAAATTTTAAAAAGTTGAAGTCTCAACTAATAAAGATATTTTTTGAACCAGAAATGGAATTTTAAAATTTTCGTTTAAGAAATTAGTCAAAATCTTCAAAAAAAACAAAATGAATTTTTATTTAGTTGAATTTAAACAAAAAAGATGAATTTTTAATCAAATAGTTGAATCCTCAATCAAAAAGATAAATTTTCAACAAACAAGATTAATTTTCTAATCACATAGTTCAATTTATTTTTATTTTTTGCTTAGATTTGCGCAGTTTATAGTGAATTTTAGATGTTAGCATCTGATATGAACGGACGGATAATTTGTGAAATCCCTGTTTGATAGCCCATTATAATTTGTCGTAAATTTTAAGGACATTTTTTACGTTTTTATATTAATGACAGTATTTTTTTATATAAATCACACTTTTTAGTAAAAAAAATATAATCAATGTCACTTGATACTACATGATATGATACTGAATAATACTTATCATCTTCAAAATTTTTATGATGTAAATTTAAAATTATAGTTTGAAATGTGCGTTTCTAACTCTTTGCTTTAAAAACTCAAATTTAATTTTTTTTGGTTTGCACAATTTTCAGTTTAAAGGACTTTTTAGGAAACAATTTTTAATTAAATTTCTCAAGAGTAAATGTTAAAAAATACAAAAAATTACTTGTAAAATTTAAGCTCTAATAAAGAAACGTTTTTTTTTTATTTCAAAATGTTTCAATTTAAAAAACAAACAAAAAAACAATTTTGAATTGAAAGGTTTAAAATGGTAAATTTGCAAACACTGGAATTATAGCGATCTTGCTTTGTATTATCTAAAAAAAATTAATGTTTAATCTAATATCATGCAATGGTTCGATTGTTAGCTAAAGATTTGAAAAATAAATAATTTCAAATTTAAAAATCAAAGTTGAACTATCTACAATTGATAGCTCAGTAATTAAATAATTTTATTAATTGTGAATGAGAACAATTATTTTAGAGTTCTGAATTTTCATGTTAAACGCTGAAATTGAAATTCTTTTCTTTCAATAGTCCTCATTTTACAATTAAAATTAAAATGCCTAAATTTTCGTAAGCATAATCAACAATTTTCAAATTTCTAATTTTTCAAAGATTTAAATTTAATTAAGGTAGTTAAAATTGTGAAGGGTTTGTGTACAAAAAAATCATACTATCACAATTCTTGGCAATTCATATTTTTAATTTTTAAATAAAGCTCAGATTCGTTTACTTTTTATTATTCGATATTAGAAATTTAAAATTAGTTCATTTTGGATGTTCATTTAGAATAATTAAATTTTACAGGTCTATGAAAAAAAAATTTCCAATATATATTTTAATTTTAAACTGCTTATTAAAAATTATGTTTTTTTGAGTTGGGAACAAATATTGAATATTAATATTAATGTAAAGAAAAAGGCTCTAAGCTTATTCAGTTTCATTTCTGATGATTATTTATCATTTGTTCATAACTAAAAAGGTAAATCAAATTTAAACATTTCAGAAAAATCCCTCAATTTTTGAGGACTTATCTAAGAGAAGATAGTTATAAACATAGATAAATTGTTGAAACAACTATGTTTGTTATCTTGCATTATTTATCACTTTACTAGATCATAATGGGTGAAAGTTAAAATATTTAAAAAGAAACCGCAACTATCTAGCATTATTAAGAAAGAATTATTATTGAAAATTATCAAAATTATTGATAGAATAAATATTTGCTTGAACAATTATTTTGGTTATACCTAATTAATTATTGTGTCACTTCAAGTGAAAAATAGACAAATAGTTTTAAAAATTCAGAAAAAGTGCAAGTTTATATCATTGAGCAAAGAGAAAATTATTAACAATAGAAATAAAGAAACTATTATTTTTGTTAACTTAAATTAATTATTATTTCACTCGAGTTTAAAAGTCCACAAAAAGTTAACAAATTTAGTAGAAACCGCAACTATCGAGTATGAATATAGAAGCAGATAGCTATTAACAATAATAATTTGTTTGAACAATTATTATTGCTTAATTGAGTTGAATTTTAACTCATTTAAAGTGAAATGTGGACAAAAAGTGAAAAATTTCAGAAAAACCGCAATTTATAGCATTATTCGAAGACAATATTATGAACAATAGCAATGAATTGTTTAAACAATTATGTTTGTTAACAGTAATTCACTATTACCTCACTCTAATTTAAAAATTAGACAAAAAGCGTCGAATTAAAAAAAAACGGCGACTTTCTATCTCCATTCCAAGAGAAAATTGCTAAATACAACAAATTGTTTTAAAAATTAATGTAGAAATATAATTATCAGTATAGAGTTTTATTTCATGCATTAGAAACAATTTGCTTAGAAAAACTGAAAAAAAAAAAATAATTAGCGCTAAAAACTCGGAAAACCCATTTTTTCACTTATGGGGTTTTTTGGGACCCTATAAAACCCTAAACCCTATCAAAAATATCAACGATTCTGAATAAAATGTACAAAAACGTCTTTTTTCTTATAAGACATACATGTTCAACTTCACGAGGCTTGCGCCACCTCCAAATATAATTTTTTTCCAACAACAGCAAAAAAATGGTTCTATTTTTGGGCGTTTTCGAATAAATTTCCAGGCGATATGCATACAAATTCGGAAGAAAAATTGCCAATACATTTTTGAACCACCCCACAGATCATCCACACTTTATTTCCTCATCCTTCACATCAATTTAACAATACATAGTGGATTGGAATTAAATTACTGGCAACATTTGACAAAAAAAGTTACTTCTTCATAAACCCTTGGAAGACATAAATTACTTGGCAGATCTTCTGCTTTGGTTCCATATCTGGACCATTGATTCATAAATTCACCTTCCTTTCCATCCATCACGAATGAACCTAAATTTCCCGCTTTCTTTTCTCTGGAGCTGATCCCCCAGGTTTTTTCTATAATATTATGGCTTTGACTCTATATGTCGCATCGTCTTTTATGTCTCGCGCGTTCCCACATATTTGGCCTATTTTGTCTAAAAAAATCTAATAAGGATTGTAAAATCGACCCCGACCCCCTTTTCTCGACTTTATTTGGGGATCATAAATGGAATGTTTAAATCTCAAAAAAAAAAAAATAATTTTCAATAAAATATATAGTTAAATCTTCAACCAAAAAAATGAATTTTCAATAAAGTAGCTTAACTTTCACCAAGTATGTTTTCGAATTTTTGACCAAAAAAGATGACTTTCAATGAAAAATGTAATACATAGTTGAATTTTCAACTAAAAACGATCAATTTTCAGCCAAAAATGGATTAGTTAAATGTTAAGTCAAGAAGATAGTAGACTTTTCAATAAAAATTAATTAACTTTCAACGAAAACGAATTGAATTTTCGTATTGGTTCTAAATAAAAATTTGTTGAAATTAAAATCTTTTTTTGCTAGTAAAATTTTTTAGAATTTTAAACTTTCCTCTTTCATAGTTTAGAAAACGGAGTTACTATACTTCTGAATTATGATAGAAAATGTTGTAAATAAAAAAAATTCTGACTTTGAACAGGACCTTTTTGGAAGTAAGTGTAATTGTAATTTGGAACAAGAAATTTCCGTAAATAATTATAATTTTTTGTTTGGAACAAAGAATTATTATTTAAATTGGAAACTAGAATTTTCGGCATGGAACGGGAATTTTGGAAAATAATTTTGATTCCGATTTGAAGAAGAGAATTAAAAAAAATCCCTGTTCAATTTCAGAATTATAATTCTTTTCCAAAATTCTCGGCTCAAAATCAGAAATATTTTTAATCTGTTAAAATGTTTAGAAAAATTGAGTATCGTTTTTTTCCATCTTGTTCATTCAGTTTGTTTACGTTTCGCATTTCAGTGCGTAGTAAAATTAGGAATCTCAGATAATTACATGCTTATCATTTAATTTTAAAACATACCATTCAGCATTTCTTTCTGATAAAAAACATAACACAATACAAAGTTCGAATGCAAGTTATTATCATCTAATGAAATAAAAATATTCATTTTCATTTTTTTATTTTTAACAAAAAAAATGTCCTGCTCTTTTATATTGCGATATTTAATTTTGATTTTCTAGGAATATAATTTTTTTGATCAAACCTTTTTTATTCTCATTCAATATCTCCGGAGCAAGTTTTTCTTTTGTAAAAAATTGAAAATTCGATTTTTAATCGTTATCCAAAAACAATTTTGAAAATCCGTGAAATTCTATTCAAATATTGTTTCCGTCTAAAATTTGAGAGTTTAAAATTTCAAATTTTTCAATTAAGTAAAGGAACAATTGTTTAATATTTATAAATATTTGACTGTTCATTTAAAATCAGTAATTAATAATTGTATATCAAATATTGAAAACTAAACAAAAAAAACTAAACTTTGAACGTCACAATTTTAATTGTTTTATTCGAAAAATTTTAATTTTTGAGTAAAATTTTTAAATTTTGATGTATAAATAAATATTTTACTCTTATTATTCCTAGAAAAAATTCGAGTAAGTTGAAGATATATTTAAAAGATTTGAAAAGAATCAAAATTAATTAAAAATTTGAAATGATTTCAAATAATTTAAACGAAGGGTCTACGTATACCGACAAAATCCGGCTATTCGTACCGAAATGTCGGTGAAAATAGCCCACGGCCTAATTTAAAACAAAATATAGATTTTTGCAGATTTCGAACAAAAAATTTAGAAGCTTTTTAAGAATTTTGAAAGACTTCAAAAAAATAAAAAAACATTTTCTTATGATTCCTAGGAAAATTGAAAAAGATTTGCGAAGTTGTCAAAAATGAATCTGAAAGATTTTAAGGAAGTATTTTTAATTTTGCAGGATTTAAAAAAAATTGGAAAATTTGTAGGAAAAATTCGAATCATTTTAAAGTGTGTTTAGAAATTCTGAAACAATTTCAGAAATACTTCAAAATTTGAAAAAATTTAAAACAATATGTAAGTTTTTTAAAGATTTTGAAATAAAAATTTTTGAAACTATTTAAAATAAAAATAATTTAAGTTCTAAGTTAAGAAGTGTTCAGTTCATAATAAAATGTAATTGTTCAATTTTTAATGACAGGGAACTTGTTTTTCGCGAGCATGACTAATTTTTTGTATAATTTTAATATAAAATTGAATATCAACTTTTTTAATTTTCTTTTATAGTTAAAAATTCAACTATTTATTTGAAAGTTCATGTATTTTGTTTAAAATTTGACGTTTTGATTGAAGATTCATCTTTCTAGGTTGTAAATTTAACTAGTTTATTGAAAATTCATTTTGTTTGGCTGAAATATCAACTATTTAATTTTGCGCTGGGAATTCATGTATTTGTTGAAAATTCAACTGTTTTTGGATAATGCTTGATTTTTTTGTTTCAAAATTCGAATATTTGGTTGAAAATTCATTTTTGTATGTAGGAAATTCAATTATTTGTTGAACATTGGTCTATTTAGACAGGAAATTCGTCATTGTGGATTGATATAATTTAATTTTTTTGTTAAAAATTAAACAAATTACATTAATTTTTTTAACTAGAAATTCGACTTTTCCATTTCTGGTTGAAAATTGATCTTGTTTATTTGGAAATTGGGTAAAAATGTATGTATTTGATTTGAAAATTAGTCTTTTTTGGTAGAAAATTAATGATTTTGGTTGAAAATTCAATTACTTGATTGAAAATTAAACCCCATTGTTAAAAATTTATTTGTTTTAAGATTCATCATTTTTAATAAAAAATAATCTCTTCGATTGAAAATTCAACTATTCCAGTTGAAGGTACACCATTTTAGTTTAAAATTTATCACTTTAGTTGAAAATTTAACTATTTTGATGAAAATTCGTTTTTGTCTTGTTGCAAAATTATTTTTTTAAACTGGATATTTAACTATTCCATTTTTGGTTAAAAATTTACCTAGTTGGTTACAAATTTATCTTTTTTATTTAAAAATAATCTAGATTGAGAGTGAATTAAAAGTGGATTAATCAGCTTCCAAGTGGATTTAGCGGATTACAAGTGGATTATTCCATATTACAAGTGAAATAATCGTGATTACTCGTGGATTAACCCTATTTACAAGTGGATTAATCCTGATTACAAGTAGATTAATCTTGATTACAAGTGGATCAAACTGGATTCCATTTGTATTAATCTGGATTGCAAGTGAATTAATCTGCATTTTAATTGCATTGACCTGGATTTCAAGTGGTTTAATCTGGATAACAAATGAATTTTGCTGGATTACAAGTGGATTACAAGGGGATTACGAGTGAACGAATCTGAATTACAAGTGAATTAATCTGGATCACCTGTGGATTATTCTCGTTTAACAGTGGAATAAACCTCGTTGCAAGTGGAACAATCTTGAATACAAGTGGATGAAAGTGGATTACAAGTGGATTAGTTGGAATTATAACTGGATTACTCTATGTGATTACAAGTGGAAAAATCTGGAATAAAAGTGAATTAATCTCGATTATCAGTGAATTAATCTGGATTACAAGTGGATTAATCTGTATTACAAGTGGATTATCTCGATGAAAAGTGGATTAATCTCGATTACCAGTAAATTAATCCTGATTACAAGTGGATTAATCTTGATTATAAGTGGATTATCTCGATTACAAGTGTATGATTCTCGAGTATCAGTGAATTAATATGGATTAAGAGTGGATTAATCTGTATTACAAGTAGATTACCTGGATGCCAATTGGATTACCCGGATGCCAATTGGATTAATCTTGATTACCAGTGGATTAATCGTGGATTACAAGTGAATTAATCTGGATTACAAGTGTATTATCTGGATTACAAGTGGATTGTTCTCCATTAACAGTGGATTAACCTGGATTACAAGTGAATTTTTCTGGTTTTCAAGTGTAATAATCTAGATTGGGAGTGAATTACAAGTGGAATATTCGGCTTACAAGTGGATTAATCGACTTACAAGTGGATGAATCGGCTTCCAAGTAGATTTGGCGGATTACAAGTGGATTAATCCTTATTACAAGTGTGATAATCGTTATTACACGTGGAATAATCCTGTTTACAAGTGGATTGATCCTAATTACAAGTAGATTAATCTTGATTACAAGTATATAAATCTAAATTCCATTTGCATTATTCTGAATTTCAAGTGGATTAATCTGCATTTCAAGTGGATTAATCTGGATTTCAAGTGGTTTAATCTGGATTGCAAATGAATTTTTCTTGATTACGAGTGGATTAGAAGGGGATTACGAGTGAATTAATCTGAATTACAAGTGGATTATTCTGGATTACCAGTGGATTATTCTTGTTTAAAAGTAAAATAATCCTGGTTACAAGTGGATTGATCTTGATAACGACTTGATAAAAGTGGATTACAAGTGGATTAGTTGGAATTATAACTTGATCACTCCATGTGATTACAAGTGGATTATCTGGATTACGAGTGAATTAATCTGGAGTATCAGCGGATTAACCTGAATTGCGAGTGGATTATTCTGGATTACAAGTGGATTATCTGGATGAAAAGTGGATTATTCTCGATTACCAGTGGATTATTCCTGATTACAAGTGAATTAATCTTTATAACAAGTGGATCAAGGCGGATTACAAGTGGATATTTTGGAATTATAACTGGATTACTCCACATTAAATCTGGATTACAAGTGGCTTCATTTGCATTACAAGTGGAAAAATGTGGAATAAAAGTGAATTAATCTCGATTTTAAGTGAATTAATGTGGATTACAAATGGATTAATCTGTATTATAAGTGGATTATCTCGATGAAAAGTATCAGCGAATTGACCTAGATTAAGAGTGGATAAATCTGTCTTACAAGTAGATTATCTGGATGCCAATTCGATTAATCTTGATTACCAGTGGAATAATCCTGGTTACAAGTGAATTAATCTGGAATAAAAGTGTATTATCTGGATTAAAAGTGGATTATTTCCGATTACAAGTGGATTAAGCTGGATTACAAGTGATTTATTCTGGATTTCAAGTGAATTAATCTAGATTGAGAGTGGATTACAAGTGAATTAATCGGGTTACAAGTGGACTAATCGGCTTTCAAATGGATGAGGCGGATTACAAGTGAATTAATCTTTATTACAAGTGGAATAATCGTAATTACACGTGGATTAATCCTGTTTACAAGTGGATTACTCCTGATTACAAGTAGATTAATCTTGATTACAAGTAGATCAATCTGCATTCCATTTGGATTATTCTGGAGTTCAAGTGGATTAATCTGCATTTCAAGTGGATTGACCTGGATTTCAAGTGGTTTAATCTGGATTATAAATAAATTTTTCTAGATTACGAGTGGATTAGAAGGGGATTACGAGTGAATTATTCTGAATTACAAGTGGATTAATCTGGATTACCAGTGGATTATTCTCGTTTAACAGTGGAATAAACCTGGTTGCAAGTGGATTATTCTTGATAACAAGTGGATAAAAGTGGATTACAAGTGGATTAGTTGGAATTATAACTTGATCACTCCATGTGATTACAAGTGGATTATCTCGATTATGAGTGAATTAATCTGGAGTATCAGTCGATTATTCTTGATTACCAGTGGATTAACCTGGATTACAAGTAAATTATTCTAGATTTTAAGTGAATTAATCTACATTGAGAATGGATTACAACTGAATTAATCGGGTTACAAGTGGATTAATCGGTTTCCAAGCGGATTAAGCGGATTACAAGTGGATTAATCCTTATTACAAGTAGAATAATCGTTATTACACGTGGATTAATTCTGTTTACAAGTGGATTAATCCTGATTACAAGTAGATTAATCTTGATTACAAGTGGATTAATAATCAACTATACTACAATCCAAACATGCGCAGATAAAGGCGACTCAATTAGCATCAATGATTTCAAATGCAGTACCAGAGCAGTACCACACACAGACACACACTGCTGTTGACCGGAGAGGATATGAGCGGCCTACAGTAAGCAAGCGTTACCAAAAGCGCTACTCTTGAAAATCGTCATAATCGAAAACGACAATATCGTTTAGAGATTTCTTGATAGTGATAGGTAAAGTAGAAACAAGACGTACACGAGTTTTACAAACTCTGTCTCTATTTAACACAGTAACAGTAACACGCCATGACGCTATACTGTTTTCTTTACTTACCAACTTTATTTCTTCCATCATTCATTCATATTGTATACAACACGCGGATCACATTATTAAATACGAAGAAACACGTTGTCGTATTATCAAAGTCGAGCTACAATTCGATTCGATTATTATTCATAACAGTGATCCCAAAATACTTGCGCATGTTCAAACTAAACGGTGCTCCTTGGCTCTAGTTCGCATACAGGAGCACATTACAACCAATCAACTATACTACAATCCAAACATGCGCAGATAAAGGCGACTCAATTAGCATCACTAATTTCAAATGCAGTACCATACACAGACACACACTACTGTTGAACGGAGAGGATATGAGCGGCCTACAGTAAGCAAGCGTTACCAAAAGCGTTACTCTTGAAAATCGTCATAATCAAAAACGACAATATCGTTTAGAGATTTCTTGATAAGGATAGGTAAAGTAGAAACAAAACGTACACGAGTTTTACAAACTCTGACTCTATGTAACACAGTAACAGTAACACGCCATGACGCTATACTGTTTTCTTTACTTACCAACTTTATTTCTTCCATCATTCATCCATATTGTATCATTTTTTAACCAAGAAGATTAATTTTCCACCAAAAAGACGAATTTTGAACAGAATACAAAAATTTGTAAACAAATAGTTTAGTTCTCAAGTTCAAAAGATCCAGTTTTAATTTAAAATATAAAAAATAATCATTTTTAATCGAAAATGGAATAGTTACAATTTTATTACAAAAATTAGTTCTCAACAAAAAAAAAACGAATTTTTAGCAAACCAGTTAAAGTTCAGCCAAAAATGGTGTAGTTACATTTTCCTCAAAAAAATTAATTTTCAACAAAGAAAAAAACGAATTCTCAACAAAACAGTTGAATTTTAAACCAAGGAGATGAGTTTTTAACTAAAATGATGAATCTTTAACATAAAAAGGAATTTTCAACAAAAGAGGTCGAAATTTAACGAAATAGTTACATTTTAAGTAAAAAATTAAGATTATTACTTAAAATGGCTGAAAATTAAACTTAATTTTGATAACTGAAAATTTCACTATTTCATTTTCTGTGAAAATTTGTCTTCTCTATTTGAAAATTCTTGTATTTTGTTGAAATTTCTTTTCTTTGTTAGAATTTTCGTTTCTTCGGTCAACAATTAAGATTCTTACTTGAAAATTAATTGAACTTTTTTTGTAAAACATTTAACTATTTTGTTGACAATTGTTTTTTTCTTTTAAATTAATTTTTTTAACTTAAAATCTAACTATATCCCTGTTTAGTGTGAATTTATCTTTTTTAATGGAAAACTCATCTTTTTGGTTAGACATTCTTTTGTGCTTGCTTAAAAATTAATTTTTTTTATATGAAAATTAAACATTTTTATCTTTTTCTGAAAATTTGTCTTTCTTAGTTAAAAATGCATATATTCTTTTGAAATTTTGTTTCTTTGATAGAAAATTAAGATTCTTACTTGAGAATTCATTTTTTTGGTTGAATGGTGAACTTTTTCGCGGAAAATTCACCTATTAGTTTGAAAATTCAACTATTTGGTGAAAAATTGATCTTTTTTGTTAAAAATTTAATTATTGTCTTGAAGTTTTTGTTCTTATTGTTGAAAATAAATTTTTGCAATTTTCATTCTAACTATTCCATTTTGAGTGTTACTTAATCTTTTTTGCTTGAATACACATCTTTTTGGTTGTACATTCTTTTTTGTTTGTTCAAAATTAATTTTTTCAACTAAAAATTTGAACATTTCATTTTTTTATAAAATTTCTCTTTTTCAGTTGAAAATGCATGTGTTTTGCTGAAAGTTCGTTTTTTTTCGTAGAAAATTAAGATTCTGATTTGAAAATTGATTTTTTGTTGTTGTAAACATAACTATTTGGTTAACAATTTATGTATTTTGTTGAAGATTCGTCTTTTTTGACAGAAAATCAATCTTCTTGGTTGGAAATTGATCTTTTTAGTTAAAAATTAATTTATTTTGGTTGAGGATTCAACTGTTTTGTTGAAAATTGGTCTTTTTGGATGAACTCAACTGTTCCGGATTTAAAAGATGTTAATTAATCAAGTTTGTTGTCTCGATCGGATTAAGTTTCTTGAAAAAAAGAAAAAAATATCAATCAAAAAATAAATCTGAGAACCTTGCGAAACGGTTTAAAAATCATGACCGTCGTTCTTCGCGACTTGCAAACTGTCCTTCGACACGAATTGGGTGACGAAATAATAATAGAAAATTATTCAATAAATTCGCTGGTACCACCAGGAGAAAATTACAGCAGTACAATTTTATCGGTCACGTCCTCAATCACGCAGAATGAATATTCAGCAACAGAAACCCTACATTTGGTGGCAAAGATAAACCCAACTTCAAATCTCCATCACTCATCACTCATCACTCATCAATCATCACTCATCACTCATCACTCATCACTTATCACAAATCACTCACCACTCATCTTTCATCACTCATCACAAATCACTCATCACTCATCACTCATCACTCATCACTCATCACTCATCACTCATCACTCATCACTCATCACTCATCACTAAATGGATACCCCATAGGACGTGCATCAGGAAATTTCCCATCTCTCACACCACAGAAACTTGCTGCATCGTTGCAGCTTCCAACCGCTGTTTGCGCAACCTGAAAAATTATAATATTGAGTCAATTATTCTTTATCGAAAAAGCACCTCAAACATTTTTTGTTTCCTTTAGGGGCCATGCATAAATTATGTAACCTAATTTTTGCCAAATTTTTACCTCTCCGCTTCCACATGTAAAAAGTCGTAACAAATTTGTCTGCTCCCCCCCCCATGCCTATGTTACGTAATTTTTCCAAATATTTTCAGCCATGTCTTATTAAATACAATTCATAGTTATGCTTACTACCAGAAGCGGAGGAGCCTTTTTTTCTAGGAGGGGGCAGGGGCATAGACTTATAATATTGAATGGCAAAATTTGTGCATAGTATAAAAATATCATATTATGTACAAATTGTACATAAGTAATGAATAAGCAATAAATAGTAAATAATAAATAATAATAGATACAGGTATAAAATTCATATTACCAAGGATTTCACTAGGATTTCAAAGATTGCACAAAGATTTCAATAATTTAGCAATTATTATCAAATATTTCCAAATAATTTGTAATATTTTGCAAAATTTCTAATAATTCCATATATGTTTCACAAGGATTTCGATGATTTTTCAAAGATTTTAAAATTTTCACGAATATTTCAAATAGATTTTAAAGACTGCACAAAGATTTCAATGATTTCCAAAGATTTCACAAAGATTTGAAATGTTTCACAAGGATTTCGGGTAGATTTAAAAGATTTCATAAAGAATTCAATGACTTCCCAAATATTTCAATAATTTCACAAATATTATCAAATAGTGCAGAAAAATTGTAATCCTTTGCTAAGATCTCCAAAGATTTCAGAAACATCTTACAAAGATTTTCATGGTTTCCCAAAGATTTTAATGACTTCCCAAATATTTCAAAGATTTCCCAAAGATTTCAAAGCTTTTGAATAGATTTAAAAGATTTCACAAAGGATTCAATTATTTCACAAAGATCTCAGGTAGATTTTTGGAAAAATTCAAACGATCCGATGAATTTAATTATTTATTTTCAGAGAAAGGCTAATTAAGACGTTGCCCCTCCTTGGTCGATTTCTGGTGAATGGGGGACTGCTCCTGTTTCCCCTGGGGAAATATACATGATAAAGTTTTTGAAGTCTTCACGAAATCTTTGGGAAATCATTAAAATCCTTATAAAATCTCTGTGAAATATTAATATTAATATTAATTATATACATATTTAATTATCCGCCTCTGCTTACTACCCGAGAAACCCGAATTGATAAATAATTAGGAGCTATTTTAAAGAAAAGAAAAAAAAAGAAAATTTGCATGCATATCGCCCCCAAATTTGGTTGAATCCACAACAAAATGAATGCGTTTTTTTGTGTAAAACATGATATTTGGAGGTTTCGCAAACCCCATGCAGTTTAATACGTACTTCCCATAAGTAAAAAAAGACGTCTTTGTAAATTTTATTCAGAATATTAGGTGAATCGACTTGAAACTCAACATTTATCTTCACAATTAGCTATTGAATACAAATGAATAATCATTTTTCAAATATTTTAAATATTCTATATATTGTCATACATAAGATACTACTTTCTACTGATAAATAGATATTTGAATAAAAAATTTTAACAATATATTATTGTTTTTTTTCAATTTTTCAGTTATAGCGTGGAAATAAATAATAGTTTAAACAAATTATCATTGTTCAAACCTATCTTCTCCTATCGTTAAACATAAAAACTAATAAATAAAGAATTTCGAATAACATCAAATCTCTTCAAATTCTTGAAAATTCCTTGGATTATTTTCAAATACACCAAAACCTTAAAAATCCTTTAAAATTTCTTGAAATAAATCCAAATTCCTTGGAGTCTTGTAAAATATCCTAACAAAATTTTAATTATTTTTAAAAACTCGAAATTTTCTGTAATACCTTCAAATACTGGAAATCTCTTCAAATATTTGATATACTTTAAAAACTCTCAATTCTTGTGAATGAATTTTTTTAAATTTCTCTCAATATTATAAAGCCACATTAAATCCTATGTAATAAAATAAAATCTAATTATCTTTCCTTAAATTCCTTAAAATCCTTCAAAATTTTCGAAAATCATTTTGCATATCGTTAAGTCATCAAAACTGATTCCCTTAAAATCTGTTCAAACCCTTTGAAATGGTCAAAATTTCATCAATTAGTAATCTTTGGAAATAATTTAAAATCCCATGAAATCCCCTGATATTCTTCAAAATTTTTGAAAATACTTCAATTTCGCATGAAATAGTTCTAACTCCTTTAAAATGCCATGACTTTTTTCATACCTTTTAAAATTCTCTAAAATCCTTTAAAGAACTTCAAAATTCTAAAAATACTGAAAATCGCTTGAAATCGTCAGAATCCTATTAAAATCTATTATAATCCTTTAAAATCCGTGGATATACTAATACCAGATTTTTTTCCTATTGGCCTATTATTTAAATTTGAATAATAGTCCGATGGAAAAGAGAATCTGTTTCTTCTCTTCGGATTTGCCGTTCCGACAATGTTAGCCGTTTCAAACGGTTCGCGCCAGTGACACTGGTACCTTTCCCCTCCACGCGTAACGCTACGAACGCATCAGAGGAGCTAGGCCCCGTGGCAGTGTCTCCAGAACGTGGGATTTTTCGGCCCCCACCACTTTCCCATCTGGGAGCACACATGCAAGCGTAGCGTCGGTGAGTCGGCCAGTCTCGTGTAGGGATGGGTAACGCTCGGTGAGAATCGATTCTTCGATTCCTCGATTCCGGCAGATGCGTCGATTCCGCGGAATCGCCAGTTGCATGATTGCAATTTAAGTTTCAAAAGTTTTTTTGGTATTCTTTCTGTTAGCGAAGAAGAGTTTGTTATCAGAATTCGACCTTATATGTTGTCGTTCCTGTTAAGAAAACTACCCAAAAAACTACTAAAACATCAATTGTAATAATGCGACCGCGAGTAATGCACTATTTCCTGAAAATCATGATAAATGTAAGAAATTTCCAGTTTCGGTGGTACTTGGCCTCATTTTCAAAATAGCTCAGATTTATTCGCTAAAGTTGAGACCTCGTCTGTTCTCTTTCAAGTTCAAATACCACTAAATAAAGTTTTCAAAACTTCAATTTTAATAAAGAAAACGGAAGTAATGCATTATTTCCTGAAAATCATGAGAAGTGTAAATAATTTCTTAGTTCGGTGATATTTATTGACTTTGAAATTATGCATAAAAGTTTACCATCATAGAAAAATGCAGTATGTTGTCTTTCCTGATCGAAAAACTACCAAAAGACTCTCAAAACATCAATTTCAATCATGTTACCGGAAGTAAGTCATTATTTCCTCAAAATTAGAAAAATTGTGAAAATTTCCTAAATTTGGTGGCATTTGGCCTCTTTTTTGAAATGGAGAAGAGTTTGTCGTCAAAATTTGACCTTATCTTTCGGCTTCTTTGTTCGAAAAATATCTTAAAATATTTTGATACATCAGTTTCAATTATGCTACAGCAGTAATGCATTATTATTCTAAAATTATCAGAAATGTAAAACATGTCCAGCTTCTGTGGAATTTGGCCTCTTCTTCAAAATAGATAAGATTCTGTCGTCAAAATGAGACCTTGTCAGTTCTCTTCCAAATGAACAAGAACACCCAAAAAAACGTTTAAAACATCAATTTCAATTGTGCGAACTGAATTAATGCATTATTTCTTGAAAATCATGAGAATCATGATAGGTAATTCTAAAATAGAATCAATTGGGATTGAGCGAGTGAGAAAATTCGTGTGCAAGTTTTGGATAAAACAGCAGAAAGATTTTTCGAATCGAATAAACAAATGATCCTGCACACAAGACGACACAATTCTATAGAAATCCATTTACAATGTTAATTGTGCTGAGTCCTTCAGGCTTAGATGAACTCAACATTTTGGTTACATCAACCAAAATATTTTCTTAGATCAGCAAAAAGACTGATCGGAATTAACAAAAATGTTCTCATGGATTAAGCAAAACATTTGCTTGAATTGACCAAAAGCTTTACTTCGATCAAACGGAGGATATGGATAATCAATAAAATTTGTGATCATTCAACCTAAACATTTTCTGGCTGAATCAAAAGAATTCACAGAATTTCAGAGAATTGACAGAATGTAAAAGAATTAAGAGGATTCAGGAGAGTTCGATGAATACAAAAGACATTGGGGAATTCAATATAATCATGAATCCTAAAGATTACGAGAGAATGAAAAAAACATTGGAAGAATTCAGTGGTCTCGTCAGAATTCAAAAAATGCAGAATAGTTTAAAATGTTCAGAAAAATTTGAAAAATTCTCTGGAAAACCAGGAATTTAGAAGCATTCCGCGAATCAAAACAATTGATTGAATTCAATAGACTTCAGATAATGCAGATAATCCAAAAGAATTCAGAGAATCGAAAAGAATTTAGAGAATACAAAAGACTTAAAGGAATTCCGCAAATTCATGGTGTGCTGTAAAGATAACGAAGAATTTTTTTTTAATAATTCAAATATTAGTTCAATGGTTTCATGAAAACTAAAAAAATTCAACAAAGTTTGCAGAGTGCAGAAAAATTCAAAGAATTCGAGCAAATTCAAAGAACTTAGAAGAGTTCAGCAAATTAAAATCATTCACTGGATTCACAAGGCGTGTAAAAAACCTAAAAGAATGAAGGGGATTTAAAAGAATTCAAGAGAATTCACAGAATCAAACAGAATTCACAGAATTTAAAAGAATTTACAGAATGCAAAACAATCCTTAAAATTCAAAAGAAAACACAGAATATAAAATATTTCTTAGAATCTGAAAGCTTTTAGAGAATTCAAAAGAACTCAGACGATTTAATAGAATTTAAATAATATGAAAGAATTCATAGGATTAAGAACAAGTGAACTCTAAGAATTTTTTTGAATTCTACATGTTTAAAAATTCTCAAAGGGAGGTAAAATTAACCAATGTGTATTCTAAAGGAAAATAAATTTTCTAAGATTTACACCCTCTCGCGCAATTGGCGCGTGAAGTTGCACCAATAACATTCACAACCTCCTGCAAATTTGAAAATACACGGCTTCAGCTTTTTTTGCGCACACTCTCGTCAAGGACGCATGAACTGTCATCCATTTAACGTGTGCTTCTGATTGGTTGATCTTTTGTTGCTAATTACTTATTATTTTTAGATTTACAACACGTTTCTGTTATTATTTTCGACTCCATTTTTTATAAGGAATTCAAAAATATAAAAATATACTTTGAGTATTGAGACACCCTGTATATTTGGGAAGCTGAAATGTCTTTGTAACATTTGGTTATTATTCAGATAGATATACAACTATTGAACTTATAAAATGAAACAAATCACATTTAGAGCCTCGGCAGAAATAACGTTGGATAAACGAAAATATTTTGGTTTAAAATTATCGGTACAGAATGAAAAGAGATTTCTGCCCGAGCAATTGTCTGTTCTATTCTATAGTACATATGTTATTGAATAATTTGCTTTTTATAACAAAGCATATCAATATATGCTTGAAACAGAGATTCCAGAAAAACAGTATCTTGTTGATCCAAATTTATCTCTGCTAAAGCTTCTGTTACAGAAAAATAAATTTCAGCAATGACATGAGAATATTATAATTTGCACTTACAGTGGCTCGTATGTTTGGTTATGAAACTGCGTCATCATTATGCGCATATTTGCGCAAAAGTGCGTGCTTCCCACTTGAAGTGTATACGTGCGGTGTTGTGATGAAAATAGTCATCTTTATTATAGAAAAAGATAGAGAAAAAGTATCCCATTCTATCTCATTGTCAATTTAAATTCACGTCTATATTTTTCAATCCGCTCTTCTCTATCCCATCCTATCCAACGTCTATCAACGTCTATCTTTTTCTACGTCTTTGTTAATCTAAATTCACGTCCATCTTTTTCATTCGCCTCTTCTCTACCTCACCCTATCCTTTAACTATCCACATTAATTCTTTACTATTTCTCTGTCAATGTAAATTTCCGTCTATCCTTTTTAATCCCCTTTTCTCTATCTCATCCTATCCTACGTCTATCAACGTAAATCACTTCTTCGTATGTTTGGTTATGAAACTGCGTCATCATTATGCGCATATTTGCGCAAAAGTGCGTGCTTCCCACTTGAAGTGTAGACGTGCGGTGTTGTGATGAAAATAGTCATCTTTATTACAGAAAAAGATAGAGAAAAAGTATCCCATTTTATCTCTTTGTCAATTTAAATTCACGTCAATCTTTTTTAATAGCGTCTTTTCTATCCCATCCTATCCTTTGTCTATCCACGTTAATTTTCTTCTTTCTCTTTTTCAATCTAAATTCACTTCTATATTTTTCAATACCCTCTTCTCTTTCTCTTCCTATCTTTTAGCTATCCACGTCATTCTTTTACTACCAGTCTATCAGTCTAAATTCCCATCTATTTTCTTTAATCTACTCTTCTCTATCTCTTTGTCAATTTAAATTCACGTTTAACTTTTTTAATACCCTTTTCTGTATCCCATACTATCCTTTTTCTATCCACGTCGTCTTTTTCTATCCCTTTGTTAATCTAAATTCACGTCTACACACTTTTTCGTATATAAAAGCATAATGATGACGCAGTTCCGTAATTAAACACACGAAGAAGTTATTTACGTTGATAGACTCAGAATATGATGAGACAGAGAAGAGGGGATTGACGAAGATAGGCGTGAATTTATATTAACAGATAGATAGAAAAATATTGGCGTGGAGAGATAAAGGATAGGATGAGATAGATAAAATGCTATTGAAAAAGATAGACGTGAATTTAGATTGACAGAGAGATAGAATGGGATACTTTTTTTCTATCTTTTTCTATAATAAAGATGACTATTTTCATCAAAACACCGCACGTCAACACTTCAAGTGGGAAGCACGCACTTTTGCGTATACGAGCGCATAATGATGACGCAGTTTCATAACCAAACATACGAAGAAGTTATTTACGTTGATAGGCATATGATAAGATGAGATAGAGAAGAGGGGATTGAAAAAGAACGGATGGGAATTTACATTGATGAAAAAATAGAAAAATATTGGCGTAGATAGATAAAGGATAGGATGCAAATTCATCTCTTTGGTTAAAAATTGAACTGTTTTGGTGAAAATTCATCCTTTTTGGTATTATTCAACTGATTTTTATTTGAAATTGAAAACAAATTTTTTTAACTGAAAATTTAACCATTCCATTTTTTGTTGTAAAATAATCTCCTATCGTTAGAAACTCAACTATTTAGTTGAAAATGCATGTATTTTGAAACAAAAAAATTAATCGCCTTGGTTGAAAGTTTTTTTTTTTATACAATTCGTCTTTTTTGGTAGAAAATTAATCTTTAAAGTGGGAAAATTAATTTTTTGTCACATTTCTCCACTTGGTTGAAAGTTGAATTGCTTTGTTAAAAATCCATTCTTTTGTTTAACGATTCATCATTTTACTTAAAAATTCACCTATCTTATTGAAAATTGAACTATTTTGTTAAAAATGTTTGTTTTTTTTTATTTCAAAATTAATCTTTTTGGTTGAAAACTCTTGTGTTTTGTGGAAAATTCGCCTTTTTTGGTAAGGAATTAATCTTTTAGGGGGGAAATTCATTTTTTTTTAATTCCTCAATTTGGTTGAAAGTTGCAATGCTTTGTCCAAAAATTCATTTTTTGTTTGTAAATGATTCGTAATTTTAGTTGAAAATTCATCTGGTTGATTGAAAATTGAACTATTTTGTTAAAAATTTCTTGTTCTTTTTTTTTGGTTTAAAAATTAAACTTTTTGGTTGAAAATTAATTTTATTATTTGAGAATTCATTTATTTTATTGAAAATTCGTATTTTTCGTTAGAAAATTAACCATTAATGGGGGAAAATTTTTTTTGGTTGAATTCCTTAACTTGATTAAAAGTTGAATTGCTTTGTTAAAACTTCATTTTTTGGGTTAATGATTCATCATTTTATATAAAAAAATCATCTGTTTGATCTAAAATTGAGCTATTTTGTTGAAATTGCGATTTTTTTTGTTCTTGAAAATTAAACTTTTTGGTTGACAATTGAACTTTTTAGCTTAAAATTCTTTTGTTTTGTTGAAAATTCTTCTTTTTGAAACAAAAAAATTAATCGCCTTTGTTGAAAGTTTTTTTTTAGTTTTTTGTTTTAAATTCCTCAATTTGGTTGAAAGTTGCATTGCTTTGTTAAAAATTAATTTTTTTTTTTGTAAATGATTCATCATTTTAGTTAAAAATTCATCTGGTTGATTGAAAATTGAACTATTTTGTTAAAAATTTTTTATATTTTGTTGAAAATTCGTCTTTTTCGTTAAAAAATAATTCTTGAATGGGGAAGCTATAATGGTTGAGCTACTTTGTTGAAATTTCGATTTTTCTGTTGTTGAAAAATAAAATTTTTCGTTGAAAATTGAACTTTTTAGTTAAAATTCGTTTTTTTTTTAACAATTATTTTTTTGTTAAATTCCTTAACTTGATTAAAAGTAGATCAATCTTTATGTAATTTAATATTGTGAAAAAAATTAATCAGCTAATAATTAATCAATCAGTTCAAAAAATAAGAAGCATTAAACTATAAATTTCATTAAAACATTAAAATAATTTTGACCCTTTAAATTTCTACTTTAATTTCTAAAAATCTGATTTATTCGTAACCTTTTAAACTACTTGCAGAAAATATAAGATTTATTAGAATCAGTTAATAATTAATGAATCAGTTCATAACATGAAAAGCATTACACTATTATTCTCATTAAAACATTCAAATAATTTTTACAAAATTTGTGCAATGCTGATAAAAAAGCCCTCAAGGAAACGCTTTGTTGATCACCATGTTGCTGATCACGGTTGCCTCTGTGCCAGGTAAGTATGCTTTGCTACGGGTGGATTGCTTTATTAAACACTCGACGCGTCATTTCTGTTTCGAGAGAGGTGACACGTCGCGCCCTGTCGAAGTTCTCATGAGCTACCAGCTCAGAGCGGCAACAAAACTGTATCGTGGTGCATAGTATACTACACTTAACTGATTAATCAAAAACTCTTTCAGTAGATTTTGATTATTTTTTTAGAAAAATTCAATTTTTCATAAAAAATTTTCATAATAATTATTGATCAAAAATCGAAAGAAATTGATAAAAATTTGAAGTTTTGTATGCCGAAGTTTCAAAAAATCTACAATTTTCTATAATCTTCTATGAAAACTAGGAAAAAAAATCTTTGAGATGACTATAACATTAATAAATCTTTTTTCCAAAAAAATGTGTAAAATCATTCAAAATATTTTGCTAGTTCATCAAATATTTGAGAGCGAAATATCTTCCTGAACATACGGTCATACTTCAAAGAGTTTTTAGAAAATTTACCTAATCTACGTGGAAATCAAAAATTATTTTTATAACGATTTCCTACATTCACGAGGGATCATTCAATTCCCCAAATTGCAGGGAATATTTCCAAACTTTGTCATAAATTACCATGAATTTCGGGAAATTTTCCCAAAAATTGTAGGTATTATCTAATTTCATAAATTTTAGGGAATTTCCCCCAATTTTTCAATGAATTATAAGAACTTTTAGGGAAATTTCCACAAATCTTGGAGCAAATTATTTTCCGCAATGAAAATGTGGATTTTCCCCACTAAAAAGTGGGGAAAATTCCTAAAAAAATTGACAGTGTAGTGCACCGGGATCCTTATTATCAAGAGCATCTGGGAAATTGCTGGAAGGAATAGCATAGAAGATTTCAAGCAGGTATTTTTAGTCGATGCTAAGAAATTTCGGATCCATTTTTAGGTAAGTCAGCTGTGATTGCTTTAAAATTGACTATTGGTTTCTGTTCACAGGCTTTTAACTGCTTACCAACCGGGCCAGTGAATAAATTAGGACCACTTGTTGTGCCATCAAAATGCAAGGTAAGCTGCCTGAGAGCCAATTCGTTAAAATGCAACAAACAAATCTGCTACTGCAGAATTAAACCCAGGCGGTTTTCAATGAGAGTGATAGCTTCGCTGATGGCTTCTGTATTCAATGGTGTGCCATCGGCACCAATAACTTTTAACTGGCTCAAGTTATCATTATTTGCTTCAAGAAACACTAAAATTCTATCAGCAAGTTGAGATGCTTTCAGCTTCAGTTTCAAACCTTGTTTTTTTGCGCTCTCTCCTTATTTTATTTGGATCAATTGCCTTTGTAGTATCATTCCTATTGATTATTCCCAAATCTTTTAGCGTAGATGTAGCAACAGAAGTTGCTGGTACATCTGAGATTTCGAAGTGTTCGGCTACTTTTGCTACTAGAGTCAATCTGTCCCGCATTTGTAGTTGGGAACGAGAGCGCTCCTGCAAAATATAGTCAGAATCCAGTTCAAATGTATGACACAGACCCTCCTCATCCTCAACATCGTGGCCAACGGTTGCATCAGAGTGATATTGTGTTTGACATTAAGTTACTTTTTGAGCATAGGCCCCTTTTCTGGACAGTGTCTGTTGCTACGGTCCAGAATTGTTGTTAACTGTTGCAAGCAAGCGCGCTGTGGCTGCACTGCCGTAGCGAGAGGTGGTAGCCAGCCGCGTGGCCCGGGAAGGAGAGGGGGCGGGGCTCTCGACGTCCCCCTCATTACCACTTCCAGCCATCGCCCACTCCCTCCTTTCGTCCGCCGCTGTGGCCAACGGTTTTTTTGACAACTCCAACATTTTCATATAAATACCTAGTTTCTATGCCTCCTTCTGACTTTTTATCGCCGTTGACACCCCCGGAAGTGGCCGGAAGCATGTAAACAAATTTCCTATCTACCAGGCGTTTTTAACCGATTTTTTTTTATGTTCGAGGTCGTTGTGGGGGCTGAAGATATTGTCCGATCAAAATGAAATTTCGCACAACCATTAAAGTTACCGGATAGAACATTGTTTCACACAAGCCGATAGCAATTTCGAAAAAATGTGTTTTTTTATGTACCCTAATAAATATACTGTAAAAAGTGCCCAATCATATGTGTACGGTTACAGCCCCATGTTGGAATGTGTTGAACAATAACTTGTTCAAAATAACTTGAGAATGGTTGATTCGAGGTCGAATATGGGTTATCTTGAGAAATGTTCACAATTTTGCAGTGCACAAAAAAGTTTCGCACTGTTATAGACGTATTATCAACGGCTACGCTATAAAATTTGATTAACTTAAATTTGTGCGATTTCTGAATAAATAAAATAAAAGGTGAAAATATACCGGAAAAAACTTTGGAAATAGATAAGGCTATTTTTTCTCGAGCAAATGCATGTTCCTCTTGATTACACAGGCCGACAAAATTTGACAAAAGTCAAAAGCCAGAAAGCAGACCAAACATTTCCGAAGGATTTTGAGGAGAATATAACTTTGGTCGATATTGTAGATTTCCATTTTATGTGTGGATTTCTCTTCTCGATCCGTTACCTTCTCCAATGATAATACAGATTTCTATTAAAAATTTATATGTAACATCTTGCTAAACAAAGCGTGATTCTGATCTCTCTAGTAGCTCAGTGGTTAGAGCACCCGACCGGAAATCAGTTGACCTGGTCTTCGAATCCCAGCGGAGTGAAAGGATAAGATCTTTTTTCTGAATGAAATTTAATTAAAAAGCCTTTAATATAAACCTAATTAAGTTAAAAGGCTTATAGGCATTGTAAATGTTACGATATTGAACGTTCAAATTCAAACCAATTTAAACTTCAATGTTCCCGTTTTTAATTGTTTAAAATTTGATTCTTTAATTCTGAAATTCTTTTTTGAATACTCAGGGTGTAATGTTAATGGTAAATCGGGATATTTTGAGTGATGAAAACAAAATTTGGGTTATTATTTTAGGAAGGAAAGGCATCTGGGTTAATAATATTACAGAACGGAGATTTAAAACGTTTTAATCATACAATCTTTGGTTTCTCAATAAGTCAAATCAAAGCTATTTCAGGTGGGTAAAAATTTTAAGAATCTCATGCGCACACCACCGACGGGCGCCTCCCAGGACGCAACAATTCGAGAATATATAAGCACTGTATTCTGCAAGAATTGAGAACATAATTCGTTCTCTTTGAAATAAGGGCTCGGAGCTTACTTATGTTCTGAAAATTATTGCTGCGGGCTGAAGATGGTCACCCAGTGACTTCCTCATACAAAAAAATCCCTGTGTTTTCCCTGTTTTCCCCGAAAGGGGGACCCTGAAACTTGAAATTTTTTATTTTTTATTTAAAAGTTTTGAATAATCGAGGAAAAAATGGAAAATATCGAGAGAGAAATTCTGATATTTTAGTAGTCAACCTAACTTTTCGCTTTCACGTAATATAGTTTAATTTAGGGAATACTCATAGAATATTCATAGAATTGATAGAAGGGATCAAAATTGTGAGTTTTTACTAATCCATGAATTTCACTAATTAAATCTGCATTCTATAATTAAATTTTTTTTTTTTTTTACTCAAAATTAAGAATGTTCTTTCTTTGGAAGAGGAACAAAACTTTAACAGAAAATCGTATATATCTGGGAAATTGTTTAAAAGATTAAAGAAGTAAGGAAGAAATCTTGATTGGAAAATATTTATTTTTGAAGAACAAGAAGCTCTAAGCATTATAAGGCTATGCGTAAATAATTATAAACTATTTTTTTTTTCTAATTCGATAGATATACAATTACAATTGTAATATTTTCATGATGAATATTTATTTTAATTACATGTTTCTAGATGACAGTTTTGATTTGTCATGTTTAACTGTAATTTTTATATTATGTCTAACTGTCTAATGTTTTATCAACTGTAGTTAGAAAAAAGCTGCAAAAAATAGGAAAGAGCGGAATATAACTTCCGTTTCTAATAACGCCCTGTGAAAAGGAGTACACATTTTTTGTAAGGATAAGTCTAACAAGGGAGTGCAGATAGTGTATCTTTGTTTTGACTCATAATTTTGTTAATGAATTCATTAATTTATAATGGAAAAGCGCTTACATTTTCAAATAAGAAAATGAAAGTGAATGAAATTGTGTTAAAAATAGAATTTTTTATTTATATTCTCAATTTGAAATATCTATACAAATTTTTAACAAAAGGATTAAAATTAATAGAAAATAAATTTGTTTACGAACAAAATTAAAAAAGCGAGTTTTTCATTGAAAAAAAAGCATTTAAAATATTTATTTTTGCAAAATTGAAAAAAAAATAGAAGGGAATTAAATATGTAAACAGTTAGATAAATAAAATACAAAAAAATGGAAAAAAGCGTTGGCAGCGAAAATCGTTTTTCTCTAAAAATACAAAATAATAAAATAAAGGAAATAATTAAAGTAAGAATGAAACTATGGAAACTCATACTTGTAGACTATTGAAGTACATAATAATTCTGTACATTTCCAGAGATGAATTTATTATTATTTCTCAAGATTACGGTTAACAAAAATGTAATTAACTCAGACCTTAAAACTACAAAAATACACAATTAGTGTTCTTAAAGGGTGGGCCAAAAATACGAAATTGTTGAAAATAAAAAATGGCTAATATTTAAACGTTAAAAGACACTACTTGTTATTACAAATATAGAAATATAATACTTTAATGACTTTCTGAAATCAAAAATGGCCGTAAGTCTAGGGTGTCGAAATGAGGTCAAAAATGTTGAATTATAGCGAATTAAGGATTTGACCTATATATACGAAAACTATGGTACTTTTTGCGTACAGTTTTTAGTATTTAATGCTAATAAAAAATATAAAAAATAAACATATGTTTAGTTGAAGTTAGATTTTTGAATATGAGCGAAATGGACATTTTTTAAGATTCAGTTACTCTTCGTTTCAATTTTAAAAAATGTTGAAAAAACTCATATAGCACTAGGATTTGGCGCGATCCAATATATAGTTGCCTGTCGCGCCTCCCATCTGAAAATTCTTGTACTGTACGCGAACCTGTAAGGTAATCTTGACGGTTCCTGTCCAGGAATTTGGCGAAGGAAACTGTACATGATCCTGCAACGAAACCTGCGCCGACAAAGGAACCTTTAAATGATCCTGTACTCATTCCTGTACAGGTTCATTTGAGAAGTAAATTGAGGCGCGAGTTCCTGTACAGTAACACATATAGGGTCCTTTACAGAAAGCAATCGCGAAAACTCATGTCGCTTACAGCTATAAACTTGCCTTCCTCGTATTGCCTTGAAGATCGAACTCACTTTCGAGAGAATAGAATATATATATATATATATATTTCTCGGAAAATATTAATCGTAGGAAAAAGTGCGTTCAAGGAAAAATATGTATCTCGATGTGATGGCTGAAATAAATCTAAAATAACGCGATTTTCATAAGTTTTTCATGGTTTGCACCATTAAAATGGAATTGACGATAATTTTCTCTACCATATTTGTAATCAGTGCATCAAAATACATAAGTGCAGTGAGCGCTATTCGGAAGTACACTCCTCAATTCTACTAAGTACCTAGAAAATCGATAAATGTGCTAAACTAAAATTGTGAAATTCCTAGAACATAGAACCATAGAACTAAAAATATTTGGCCAATTTCAAGAAAAATGACTGCAATTTTTTTTAACTTGAACAACATTTTTTTTTCTTCATATCTATTGACATTTTTACTTATTCCATTCTATGGTAAAATTTGATAAAATAATGTGTAATACGATAGAATTACAAATTTACTTGCTTTACCGAAAAATTGAGAAAAGTCGTAAATCTATAGTATTACCAAATTATGTAAATATAAAATCTTGTAACTTGTAATACTTTTTTAGATGGAAAACTCGTTTTTTGTTATGCTCGAATTCGAATAATGGAAAGCGATTTTTCCATAGAAAAGAAGTGTACAAATGTTCACATTCACATAATTATAAAAGATTTTACTAGAAAATTGAATGATTGAACATTTCAATAAATAAAAATCTGAAAGAAGTTGAAAAAGACTTTCCAAAGTTATTTCCCTTAAGACTGGCCAAATGTGATGCCCTAGGAATTTCACAATTTTAGGTTATTATACATCCAAATAAAAAAACTGAACGTCTGCTGTTCTGTCGTGTGTAAAGAAAAGGCTAATAATATTCTTTAATATCATTACATTACCATAAGAAATTATCAACATGGCTAGGGCGAGCGGTACTAGAAATTACTCCCAACTTTCAAGCGTGATTACTGCTTAACAAAAGGAGTCAGAAACTTCAAAAAACATCATTGGAAAGCTTTTGAAATTCCGCCTGGAATGCTCTGTAATGGTATTTGTGATTATTATTTCTCTGGATTGACTAAAACTAGCAAATAATATGCGTAACTGGTGGCGTTAGATGTTCATGCATTTCCAAATAGTGACATTCAGATCTCTTTTACCGAGCTGACTGATTTTCAGTTTACTATTTTTGCATGCTTTAGTCTTTTTATTCGAAAGTCATATGCATTAACCTTCTCTATGGGACAGGTAAATTCTATTGATTTTTACGAAGGGAAATTGAAATTCCCTGCCCAAGGAGAAGGTCAGTTCGGACTTGGCCGTTGTGAGGAGGCCCAAGAACTCCCGCGGCTAGATATGACCTGGAAGCCGCAGCGAGTACGTCCCTTGATGGGTAGCACTTCTTGGGTAGAAGGTGGAAGTGTTAGCATGAATTCAACTGAACAGCGAATGTCAGATGACTTTCGACTCCTTAAACAGCTCCCTAAGTCGAGACGTAACCTACCGTGTCGAAGGCTGAGTGTTACCAAGGTATGGTGGCTCATACGGTGTCCTGGGATACCAGGCGACCTTCAATGACACTCTATGAATACTTTTTCTTTGAGAAGATGAAAACCAATGTACGGCTTGGAAAGTGACTTTAATAAGTATTATAAACGAGGCTGAAACTACTGGGGATGCTGGGTCCGAAAAAGATCCTAGGGAGAAGAAATATATTACTTCTGTCAGAAAAAGGTACCATTGCTAGCAACTTTTGTTGCAAGACGAAAAAATCCCTCAACCAGGGACCCCTAAACGGTTCGGGGCAGATGACAAGACTCCTGATGAAGACAGGGAGGCTGAGAGGAGCAGGGTTGTGGATCTATGTGACTCATTCGGCCTCGTCCTTCAAAGCCACCTGAAATTCGCTATTGCACCTGAGGGTTTCCCGCAAGAGAAGCTCAACTCAGGACAAGCAATGGCTATTGAGGCCTGCCAAGTTCATGGCATTAAAACCTGGAACTTCCGAGAAACAATAATCCACCCTTTAGTGGTCCAGAGCATCGAGAAGATCGACTGTAAACCGTATCTGAGATTGAGAAGGATCCAGATGAAAATACTTTCGAAACCGAAGAGGCCCTCAAGGGCTGTGGAAGAGCAGCTGTCTTTGGAACAACTTACGGATAAAGCTGATTAAACAAGGTAACATTCTCGGATTTTAGGTTTATCCAAATTAATCTTTACCACTGTCAATCTGCTTCGGCCATCTTAAGCAGACGTATTACAGTGTAACATACGGCTTTTGCTCTAATTCAAGAACTTTGATGCTGAAAGACAAAAATGAAGTGTATAAGCCAGAAATACGGTTCTATGATCTACAATAGAACTGATGGAAACACTCGGGCAGCGATTCACGTCAGAAGAATTATCGACTATATTTGCTTACATAGGTTCTGTACTACAGACCTGGTAGCGATTAAAATCAAGCACCGAAGAGGAAGAACACGTCAGCCTCCGATGATTTGCTCAGCATATGTGCCATTCAGTTTTCTGGATTAGCCGTTATCAGATAAATGGAGACGTTTGGTGGATTCCTGCAGTTCGAATGAATGGCCACTGATCATTGGATGTGATGTGAAAATCATGCAATATGGATAAGTTAGAAAATCAACAACAGGGCTGAGAACCTATTAGATTACCTCTTAACTACCTACTTAATCATATTGAATGGCGGAGATACACTTATCCCTATCATCCCTATCAGATCACAGGCATATATGATTTTCACTGACAGCTGATGAGTCTGATCGGATTTGGTATAGGAACTTAAGAGCGACTGGATTTCTGGAAGGATAAGATCGATTGATCAATTGGTGTTTGCTGTGAACGTAGTGAATAGGGTCATACGTAAATCTTATGAGTGAGATAAGAAATAACCTTGAACCTGTTGTTACATGCATTGGCTGGCAGAATTGCGCAATATTAGTCTGTGACGTCACCCAGGAATGTTCTAGAATGGTCTCGATGCCAACCTCACACAGACACACGCGCACAGGCTTACCTCACACAGACACGCAATAATACTAATTGGTCCAGAAACCCCCCTATTCATCTACTGCCAGGAAAGATTGAGAAATGGCGTTTTGGACGAAGAAAGAATATCGTGTGATAATTCGATACAAGTTTTCTGGGGGTTTAGGTGAAGAACAAAGTTGTGAAGAAATTTCTGCGGTATTGGGTCCCGCGGACGACCCGCAATCAGGTCGTTTGCCGGAAGCGGTTACATCTGAAAACATTGCGGCTGTGAAGAATCTACTGAATGGTAATAAAAAACCACGTACTGGCAGATAGAGCAAATCTTACACATTAGTGCACCAGCAGTCCATCGAATTCTGCACGAATATTTAAAGATTGGGAAGGTTTGCACTCTGTGGGTACTACATGCTTTGACCGAGGAGCAAGAAGCAGCAGCAAGAGTAAAGTGGTGCAAAACAATGTTAAAAAGATTTGAATCGGTTTCGTAGCCTGATATAATACTATTTAAATGCCGAGACGATCCCGATTCACATCTTTTTAGCATTGTTTTGCACCGCACTTTACTCTCGCCGCCTCCTGCTCCTTGGTCAAAGCATGTGCAGAGTGCAAACCTCCCTAACCTTCCTAACCTTCCTAACCCAAAATTGTTTTGTTTTGGAATATTTTCAATTGAAAAACGTTTAGTATATCTTTTTCAAATCTCAAACTCTTTCAATTCTAAATTATAAATTAGTGCTTACTGTATTAAACATTTTTCAAACTTTAAATTTAAAAATTTGTTGAATAATGGATTGTTAAATTGTTTATATTTGCAATGTCAGCAAACAAAACTCCAGAGGGGTAAACGCACGCTTCGCGGCCGTGAATTTACTGCTAGTTTTTTATAAAAGCAATATACAAAGCAATTGTGCTGTATATTTTAAGGAAATTTCATGAATTATATTATATTTTTCTGTGAAATTACGCACATTCTCTGTAAAATTGAAACACTTTGAACGTTTTTCTAATATCCTCTTGAAGATTTACCAAAGGCACTTCCTTTTCGTGTCAGAGGGCGCAGAATTTTTTCAGCTTTCATGTTATTTTGAGTAAAAAAGGGTACATTATGTATTATCAAAAATAGCAATTTTTGAGAATATTTAACCTTGTGCCCAATATTGAAAAATAACTGAAGACTTCAAGATCAAGCAATTTTCGACGCACATGACAAAAATTAACGTGAGCAGTAAAAGTGTTTTTCACTTTATGATGTGTCACTTTCCAGTATTCACGGCCATTTGAAAAAACAAGATAACGGCTTATATACAAACTGGCTAACGCGGCGTCTACTTCACTCTTCATCATTTTATAATCTTCAGAAATTGTATCGTCTATTTGGGGAAGATGCATTTCTGCTGATAACCTCAGTGGTTTTGCTTTACTCTATTGGTGAGTAGAATACATCACGTAATTGAAAAATCAATTTCAAATTGTAATTAATCTTTGTAGGAGGTACTAAAGCAAGAAAGTGCGCGTGAGATAATATACTAATAATTCTATTTTTTCAATCTTAAATCAACAGATTAATTTTATGCAGAAGAAAAAAACATTTTTCAAGCCCCTACAAATGAAAAAAAAAATCTTTTTCAGGAAATTATTCCACAATTTCGTTTTGATATAAGCTTTCCATATGTCGTGCTGTTATTTGTAATATTTTCAATACTATCACCCAGTGTTTCTATACATTTTTCATCCTACAATATTTTATATCCATATCATATTTTGACTTCAGACATTAATTTAAATTTTATGATAAATAGCAGCATGAATTATTTTCTCAAACTTCAAAATCATTTGTCAACAAGAACGCATTCTTTAATCCAGTTATAATATAAAATAATTTACTGGATAACAATTTATGGGGGAAAAATGTTGACATTAGGAAAAATATTTTCCGAGCGGATGAAATAAAGAAAGTGGCTTTACTTTATCTGGCATGTTGAAGTTTTAGTGGCCACTCATTAATTACGTCAGGGCGATTTTGACCATTTTTGACTCCCCTCCCGCCCACGTAAGGATACATAAGATTTCTTGACGCCCCCCCCCCCTTCTTACGTAATATTTAACTTAGAATTTTTCTGAATAGCGTTGAATAGTTACATATCATTAAAAACACTAAAACACGCGATATTTAAAATTGTGAAATGGGTAGTTCAAGTAGTATTTATGTAGCTTCTGTGATTGTTCGAATTAAAATAATAATATACGTAGTAAGATATTACGTAAGAATGGTTTCAACCCCTGCTACATCCCGAAATTTTACAAATTTTATGTAACATCGATAACTAAGCATAATCTTCCTTATCCCACGTGATATAGGATAACGCCACTAACTATAAACGAGCACCGTACCGATCCTCTCTGAATTTGAACCTTACTATGGTAAGTATGCTACGGTCGGTAAGACAGAAACCACAATATACTTAAAGTGTTACCATGGACGGATAAGAACTCGGAGAATGTCGATAAGTTACCCATGCTTGAATACTGAGACTGTAATTACAGACTCTGCCGCTATTACATAATCATAATTCATTTCTATTACCATACGAATGTATTTATACTCCCAATAGTGTAAAGTAACAGTGATAACAAAATCAAATCCAAACATATGAAGTATAAATACATTCGTATGTATAAACTAAAATAATAACTTTAGCAATACAAATATATGTATCATAATTGTTATAAGTGTATAACCCACTCAGTGGAAGTCAAGACCCTTTGCGTGCTTTCGCACCTAAATGTCTTTAGTTCTAATTCTAATACAAAACTATTCACCGTTGCACTTCCAACACTTTGGAAGCTGTATTGAATCTTATTTAAATTTTTTTCAGCCACATATTTCTAAAAAAGCATCTATCAAATACTAAGTAACATTAAATTAATGTTTAGATCTATTCAAATAATTTCTGATGATTGTTAATTTTTTAGCATGATCGTTATTGAAACTATATGGAAGTATCTAAACTTTTTATAATATATATATAATGTCCTTTAAAGTGCGCTTAGCAGATTTCCATAAATTCATATTTATGTTAATTTTTCAGGTATATGTATTAAAGTACACATAGATTACAAATATTGAAACATTTCTTTTAAAAACTTTTGTTTGAGCCTAGAAAAGATTGAATTGTATAGAAATAGTGTTGATAGAACAAAGTTATCTTTCTATTATTATTTTATATTTTCATAATTATATATACGTATATGCCATATACATTTCCTTCGTGATATAATTCATTTCTTGTTATTTTATATTTCAAATTGTCGCTGCAAGCAGATATTAATTAAAGCACTTGCGTTGAAAGGAATATATATTCTTTATAAAAATAACAACATTTATACTAAACTCTCGGTTTCAGTCCAGTGTCGGGGATTGCGACAAACGTCGCAACCGTTCTCTCGCCTGAGACAGCAGTTCTAGGAACGCGGAAACCAGGGGGACTGAAACCGAGAGTTTGGCGTACTTTCATTGATAAAAAGCAGGAAAAAAAAGTTATTTGAAAATTGTCAAATGTACTCGACGTCGCTCGTTTGAACTGATACTCTTGTAGAAATGAGACGAGCCGAGACGATAATTTTGACAATTAAACGAGACTTTTTTCGTTCATTATGTTTCTCGTCAAATATCGCTCGAATGAAACACTACTTTCTTTTAAATAAAACATTTTTCAATTTTGAAAAGATTTGTCTGTTTCTATTGCTTATAACAAGTTTGGATAATTTTTTATTTAACAACAAAATCGACATTTGTATCAAACTTTTCAGATTTCTTTAATATTGTCATATTGATCGAACAAAACCTTATATCTCTGATAAAGCTATCCAAAAATAATTCTGAGTGGGTGAGAATAATTTTAAAAAATTGTTTATCACGGTATAAAAAAATTAATGAACAAATCTATAAGAATTATTAATTATTGAAACAATTGTCATGAACAAATTCAGAATTTCTTTATTTCTTAACGAATGGGCACAATTGTTTTTCAGGAAATCAACTAAGAATGTCTTTTTGATAACTCTTTGCTACGACACTTTGCAATCTTACAAGAATTATTAATGATTTCAACAATTTTCATAAACAAATTCAGATTTTAGCTATTTTTGAACGAATAAGCTCAAATTTTGTTTACGGAAGCGACTAATAGTATCTTTTCAATGACTGTTACGAGACTTTCCAAATCGACAACAGTGATCAATTATGTAAAAAATTTTGATTAACAACAAAAGTATCATATCACAGAGTCACCGAAAATATGTTCTTAGTTGTTTAAGTAAAAAATAGAGCCTTTTCCTTGAAAAATATCCAAACTCTGAATTTGCTAATAAAAATTGTATAAATAATTGCCAAAATGCATCTGTTTTCAATTAATGCTAATGAAACATTAATTTCTCTGACATTTATATGTACCAAAACTATATGTCAACGAGCTTGACAGTGGCAATCCCGAAAAACAAATATTCTTAATTAATTTCCTTATAAATACAATTTTTTTAATTATTCTCCCCCACTGAAAATTATTTACAGATAGCTTTAGCATATATGTAACATCTTCTTTATTAAATCTGAATAATGCCTAGAGAACAATAACACGCTGACTTTTTAATGTAATTACCAGTTACACGAAACATTTCGATACGAATTCGGATCGCAAACATTCTAATTCAATTTTACACGTCTTTTTAAATTAATGGTGTCGTGGATTGAAGTTTACATGCTCTACTAAATAATGCAATAAGATTGGGCGGCGGGGATCTACTGGAGTTCTGTTACTTCATGCACACAAAGACGCCGATCCTCATTAGTATGCCAAAATCAGTGTAGTTTTGAGTTGTAACAAAAATTAGCCTCGCTGTGGCGGTAGTGTATAATATTTTCATTACTTTATTAGATAATTTGAAACTGTTAATGTAACCCCGCGAGGGTATTAAAAAGCATAATTAATTTGCGGAAAGCTTGAAAATATTTTTTAAATTAGAGACATATTATATTTTATATTGACCAATACAATTAAGGATGATTACCCAGCTGAAGGCCAAAGTATGAAGGAACCTCATTTTTTTCAAGTAAGCAAAAAACTGATTAATCTATTAATGAAGAGTATGGTTAACAGTGAAATGAAAGTATTGTGTGGTGCTCAATTATAGATTGTATAAAATATCCTATAGCCGTTATCTGACAAATTGCGGGTGTTAAGTTTACACTTCTGAGATATTTACATTTGATGAGACTCAGTTCCATGATTACAAATTCATGATTACAAATTTAATGAGTAAATTCGTTAAAACTGATTTCCCATTTTATATATAGGGGAAGGAGGGCAGCGCCGACTGGTGGGGCAAAGGCGATTTTGCTTATAACATCGCTATTATTTAACCATTTTAATTCTACTACGCATTAAATAAATCTATTTAATTAAAGAGATAGTGTTACTTACTGAAAGCTTGAAAATTGACGTTTTAAAAGAAAAATTATGCAGAAAACAGTTTTGACAACGAAATAATGGAAGATTCGCTGGCAGAAATATAAAGTTTTCAACATTAATGGCAATACTTACAGTATGAAAATTTGTTATTTTGATCAATTCTACATCTTATTAACTTTAAAAAAATCATTGACTGTTAACTGGTCGGCGCTGCCCCTCCTTACCCTATATCTCTTTTGTAACGCATGCACGAAATGTTCGGTTTTCGAAGGATGTATTGCGTGCGGGAAGGGATCGATTCCGAAATCGTCGTAAAAAGCAGGTATAAAAAGATTTTTGCTAGCAGTGGCGCTTGCGAATTTCGATTTAAAATTACTATCCGGGACTGACGGAATCATAAACTCACTTCATTATGAGTTGATATTTTACATACTGCTTATTATGAGTAGTGAATAGTGATTCGACCAACTCGAAGTGATAAGTTACCATAAATTACCGAAAATTTTTAGAAATTTTTGGACACCTGAAATTTCCGGCGATTTATCAATTTTCCACAAACTTACGGATTTTTTTTGGATATCTTCCAAAAAATGTTGGATACTTTAAATTAACGAAATTTCTCTTAATTTCTGGTAATCAAAAATTAAAACAATTTTCGGTAATTTTTGGTAATTTTGTCATAAATTTCCAAAATTTCCTAATAATTTGTTTTCATTGTATCTCAAAACGAAAATTCCCTGCATTTATTACAAAAAATATATTGTACAACAGGCACCTACATCAGACCGGCCCACATGACAGCTGACTCATCTGCATTTTTCCAGATTTCCAACTGCCCAATTCGATCCGGTATTTTTCTGTATAATAGTTTCTACTAGGATTTTAATATATTTATATATAATTTATTTCTTTGAATCTTTTGTTTTTGAAATTTTTCTAAAATAATTTAAGATTTGGTTTTACAGTGGTCCAGAACTTTGAATTCTTTACATCTGTACATGTCGCCTTTTGCTGTTGACACATTTTTCATGCTTAGTGTGTTTCTGATGTCTTACCTATTTCTGAAAGAAATGAAAAGCAAGGGAAAAGTTAATATTTTTATATATTATTTTCATCGTTATTTGAGGTACTTAATTATATAAACACAAACAAATATTGGTAAATATTGTTTGTTTTATTTTTAAATATTGTTTTTTAGATTAACGCCTGTCGTTGCGGTTCTTCTACTAATGTCCTTATATATAATGCCACACATAGGTTCTGGTCCTTTATGGGAAAAAGCCATGAAAAAAGTTGTTGTTGGGCCATGTGAACTAAAATGGTGGACACTTTTACTTTATGTGTAAAACTATGTCAGAAGGGATATCGAGGTATGCAGTACTGAATTCTTTCTATTAAGTACAATTGCAGTTTTCAGATTTTATTCAATATTTTTCAACAATATCATGTATTGTTCATTTTTGTTAAATTTTAAATATAGGATAAATATTATCGTAAAAATTATGTCATAGTGTTTGGGGCATACCTGGTATTTAGCAGTAGATATGCACCTTTATTGGATATCGCCAATATTTTCAATTCCACTTGCCAAAAAACCAAATTTTGGTTTGGCGATTTTGGGAATTTTTTTTGTGGTTTCACTCACCATAGTTAGTACAACTATTGCAATGAATGGATACGTTTCTTCATTACATGCGCCTGTAGATAGGTGAGATGAAACTTTTTTTTTTGAATTTATCATAAATTATTTAGTTATTTTACACCGTTGCTCAATCTTATGAAATTCTATCTCGGACCCCACGGATACCGAGGGTGACGGGTAAAACCTTATCCTTCAGCAGTTATAACACCTTGACAAAATAAAATAAGATTGAGCTATGTCATAAAATCCCTCACTTATGAAATATTTCATTTTTTACTAGTTTTCATATTAAAAGAAGTATACTTTAATTTTGTTAGGCCAAATATTCACCTCATTTCATTTCAAAATGTAAAAATGTCAAAATTAACAAGGTATTAATACTATTAATTTTTTATTTTGTCAATGAATATTATCATTACTAAAATATTGAAGAATTGTTTTTCAATTCTTAGTTGAAAGCAGCCTGGGGATGGATAGGAATGGTGATTTGCTTTCTTTTTTGTATTTTGGGAGAACTTATCACCATAAAAAAAGATTATAAATATAATGTGAATATTGAGATACTTGTATCCATGTTTTCTCGACCAATATGGGCCATGGGAGTCGCTTGGATAGTTTATGCTTCTATCCATGGTTTTAGAGGTATGATTCGACTATAATTTGAAACTACATAATAGTTTTCTTAGCTTCTAATTTTGATTTGTAATAGAACTTTTGTTGTAATTAATTTTTGTTTAAAAAAAAAATAGGACCGATATCTGCATTCTTGTCGCTGCCAATTTTTATTCCGCTGAGTAAATTGTCATACTGCATTTATATTGTACATGCAGCGTTGCAAATCGCCAAAGCTAACATTATCAGGATACCTGTTTATTTTACGGAATTTGAAATGGTATGAATTTGTTGAATATGAAAAGATGCTTTGCAATTTTCGTAGTCACCTATATGTCCCCTTTTGATTTGAAATTTCAATGGCCAAAAATGAAGTAGGCGATCAGTTGAATTCCCTTTCCCAAAATTTGTAAATGTAGGTTGGAATTCAATGTTAAAATATTTTAATCTTTTATTTATTTGCAGTTTTGCCAATTTCTAAATTAACTGGTAATCACACTTGTGGTGGCATTTTTCTTCAGCATTTTTTTTAAATCACCCATTCTGATTTTGAAAAGATGTAGCTCGGCCGCGATCCGACCAGAAACCTTGTTGTAGTAGGGCCAACCGGGACAATTTCTGCACGGGTATCGATTCTTCAATTTGTAATAGCAGAATTGTTACAATTTTTACAATTTTCTCTATTTTCAAAAAATGTTTACTCTGTACACTTTCAAATTTACCGCCAAGTCTGACGCCTTCTGCGCCTGGCGTCGGCGTAGACACTTCTCCAAAACAATTTTCTTACCTACTTCATTGAATTTTTAATTGCTGAAAATAAGACTATAAAAAATGTGTCTTTTTTGTGCATTTCGAAATTCACTTTTTTTTTCTGTCCTAAATCGGATTCGGAAATTAGTTTCTTCTCTCCCAGTCGACTTCCTTCTAGCCACTGGTTATAGTAGTAAATTGTTGCGAATTTCGAAAACGATCAATGTATATCACTTTATAATGTTAAAAACACTTAAAAACTGTCCACAAAGATATAAAAAATACCCAACACACCGCGAGGATGCGAAGAAAAATTTGTTATATTTTAGGTTATTTTGCGTCAGAGAAAACAAACGCTGGTCGCCACTTAAATTGCCGCCTCGATTGAAAACAATTAGGAACATTAGGAATGGAAACATAACCTCTATACACAATAGAAAATAATTGAAAGCCATTAGCAAATGGTACACCGATTAGGAACGATTGAAAACGATTGAAGTTTTGATAACTGTGAATCTTTCTGAATCCTGTTAAATTGAATATTTCTAGAAGGGTTGTACTTTATTAATTTATAACGGCTATTGAAAGGAATCAGCAATTTTGGGGTTAAAATTAGAATCCAACTTTCATTTATATACAAAAATTTATTTGTTAAATACTTTTATTATTTCAATTATACTCAAGCATTTACGGGTTTTATGCAATAATAGTCCTTCATCGCCTGAAAGAACAATACATTAAATATGCGATCTTTTCTCCAACATATGCAAAAGCTCGATCGTCAAAATTCAATTTTAATTGTAACGCAAATATATTAGATGTCGATTTTTTACACTGTATAGGTACTTCTGTTTAAAAAAAATATTCACTGCAAAATGGGTCAAATCCTAATTTTAATACATCTTTTTCTTTCTTAATTCTTCTTTTTTCAATTTGTGGTCATGTAAAATGTACACTAAACTCCCGATTCTGGGCCGTCCTATCTTCGGCCGGCTTCTCGCTTGACTGCTTCTGTCTCCCCCTGAGCTTCCCTTGACGGCCTTATACGCTTGGGTAGTCAGTGTTGTATCAGAAGTTGTTAACGGCGCGACTCTCGGGATATGCCTTTGTACGCGTAAAAGTTTATTCCATTTTTCGCTATTATGGCTGAACCAAAGAAAAAAACTTTTCTGTCATTGAGCGAAACATATATAGTTTAGCAAGAATTTAAAAACGGCGAATCAAGATATGCGATCTTGAATAAATACAAAATTAGCAACCGTTCTTTACGCCGATAAAGTTATTGAGTATCCAACGACTTTGAGTTGAGAAACAAAATATCAATCAAATCTGCCGCAAATGTTGAATTGGAGGCCGGTTTATTAGAATGTTTTATCCAAACAACCGATTTCGGCAACGATGCTTCAGGAAAAAGGTCGAATTTGCAATGAAATGCTACAGGGTCCAGCAACCTTTAAAGTAAGTTGTTAAAAACGTATTCATTCGAAGAAAAATACTGAATTTAGCAATAATGTAACAATAATTTTAACCAGTTGACCAGTATATTTATACTTCGTTATCAATTTGTTTCGTTCATTTTTTCAATTGCTACACAAAATATGCTAGCATGTAAAAGTCTTCGTAAAATACATCTTGGTAGAACACTTCGAGTCTGTGCATTCCGGGCACTAAGGTGCCGGATTCAGAGACTACATATGCGGTCCTGAGTTTGATATAAAAAAACGCATCCGATTCTGGGCCACCTACACCCGAGGCTGGCCCAGAATCGGGAGTTGAGTGTACATTCAGAAATTAATCAGAAATAAGTTCTTAATTTTCAATTAGAATATGCAATATGCGTTGGAATATTTATATTACATTTTGTATGAGAACTAAAAGCAATGTGGAAACTGGAGTACTTCGCGCAAAAATAACTTATCATTATTGTGTTGACTTTTGGTAAATTATCCGACCTGGCTTTCATATATCCAGGCATGCTGATACTCTGAAAAATAAATCCTTTAAGCCAAAAAACGTTGTTCAAGATCAAACTTACAAAATTCATCGCTAACCAAGTAAGTCAGGGTACCTATAGGTTTTCGGGGTCGCTGAATTCAAATCCGTCATCCGTTTGGTCCCATGAGGTCAGGACCAAGGTCAATTCAAGGTCAAACCTACAAAATTTATCGCTTACCAAATAAGTCAGGGTACTTACAGTTTTTCGGGGTCGCTGAATTCGAATCCATTGTCTTTTTCGTCCCGTCAGGTCACCGTCAAGGTCAGTTCAAGGTCAAACTTACAAAATTCATCGTTAACCAATTAAGTCAGGGTACCTATAGGTATTCGGGGTTGCTGAATTCAAACCCGTTGTCCGTTTGGTCTCATCAGGTCATGGTCAAGGTTAAACCAAGCGGACAACGGATTTGAATTCAGCGACCCCGAAACCCTGTAGGTACCCTAACTTAATTTGCTAGGAATGAATTTTGTATCTTTGACCTTGAACTGACCTTGACCTTGACCTGCTGATACAAAGCGGACAACGGATTCAAAATTAGCGACCTCGAAAACCTATAGGCACCCTGACTTATTTGGTTAGCGATGCATTTTTTAGGTTTGACCTTGAATAGACCTTGACCCGGACCTGATGGGACCAAACGGACAACGGGTTTGAATTCAGCGAGCCCGAAAACCTTTTGGTACCCTGACTCAAGTGGTTAGTGATGAGTTTTGTAAGTTTGACTTTGAACTGACGTTGACCCTGACCTGATGGGACCAAACGGACAGTGGATTCGAATTGATCGACCACGAAAATATAAGACCCACCTACTATAGGTTTCAAAAATGTTGACCTCTCTACAAAAGTTTGAATAAGTCAGTGAAAAAAAATCGCTAAAGAACTTAACAAAGCTGTCATCCTCGGGTCGCTTCGTGTCCTCAAGACACACGAGGGTTTCGCCGGCCTGTCGTTGTGATTTCATCGTGTTCTGTGGTCACCCATCTCATGGTTGTGAGACGTGGTCATCAGTGTGATTTACTGCGGTTCTACTGGGATGCGACGTCATTTTTAGGTGGCAGTTGCTCTCAGTCGGACCCTGCGGTGGTTGTTTAACCTTGTTTTTTGATTATATATATGAATATTGATTGTCACTCTTTTATCTTGTGTTCACCAGAAGTGTGAGGCACCAAAGATTCAATAAATTATACAATATAATTTACTCGAATCTAAATTCCTCATTTATTTTTTACATTCTCATTCATGTGAGTGTAATGCAATTGTCTAAATTTTCAATCTCTGGTTTTCAACGGATCTATAAGTTTCGGCACTCACAGAGTCCGAAAATCATAAAATTTTGTTCGTGTCTGTCTGTCTGTATGTTCTGTATGTATGTATGTGTGGTTACCTAAATGTTGTAGCCACGGTAAATTTTGACGGATTTGTCGAATCGAGTCAGCCTTCGATATACTCGAATATACACAAATGAAATTTTTTATTTCGATAAAAATTCAAAAAATTATATACTTTTCAACATTTTGAAAATTTCCAAATAATAGAAAAAAAAATTTTCTGATAGATTGAAAATTTTCAATCAAAATTTGTATTATATATTAAATATATTTCGAAACTATCCTCACAAACTTTCTTGATTCGATGAAAATTCAAAAAGTAAGAGCATTTTCAAATTTGGAAACAAAATTTGCGGTTTCACTTTGTTTACATGGTTTTATTTTTCAAAAGCAATCGTCTGTATAACCTAGCTGTTGAGCGTGAAGCGCGAGTATTGCAATGAGAATGTAATCTTCAAGTCCGTAGGTGCTTTGAGAACTCTCTTCAAAGTCAAATTGAAAAAAACATGTTTAATTTCTCTTTATGATTGTAGTTTATGAGGGGTTTAAGTCACAGATTTTGATTTGCGCGCTCAAACTGGGCACATTTTCAGGGCAGTTGAGAATAAAAATTGGTGCAAAGTAAGGAGAAAATATTAAAATCATGATGGAAAATAAAAATTGTACATTATTTTGCAATATCTGAATGAGCAGTACCAGATCGAGATACAAAAATAAATATAATATACAGTAGATATAATAGAGTTGAAAACAATGTAGAAAAGTTCACATTTTGGACAAAATCTAGTGCGAAGCACTAGTTAAGTGATCAAAATGTATTCGGTAAAGGCGAAGGAGCTTTAAAAAAAGAGAATTCACAATCATCAAATTACAGTTGTTAACGCTTTGACCTTTAATTTTATTATATAATTTAAAGGTCTGTGCACAAATGTGTGGAAAATACGAAGACCGATCGCGTAGCGCGAGGTAAACGCATTATCGAGGCGAAGCTCGAGATGAATATATTCTCAAGCGCGAAGCGCGAGAACCAACATTCGAGCGCCCTAGGCGTGCTCCAACTTGCGAGCGAAGCGAAACTTACCTGTGAATTTGAAGCATATCTGTGTGTGCACTTATTTCCACACAATTTTCTTTGTGAAAATGTTTACTGCAAACTCCAAGCCCAGAGTTCAGTATCAAATTGGTTTTGTTTTTTTCCTTTAGCCATTTAGCACGTAAAATGGGATGGCTTGGGAGTAAATGTATAGTTACATTTACGTCGTGTGGGCATCCCAAAACATACTTTTTTACAAGTTTTGCTATTATATCTATAACTTATAAGCTTATAATCCAAACAGTTAATATATCGTATATATTTTGAAGGCGATTCTAGCTGTCAATTACAGAGGTTAAGTTTACATAAACATCATATTATGTCGATTAGCATCGCGTTTAGAAATGTGCAGTTCGTACTTCGTGGATTTGACATACACTGCTTTTTAGAAAATAACAGATTTTCAATTATAAAAATTATGAAAGTTCTCTGAAACTGTATAATTTATTCAATACTGTTTACGTTCAAATCGTTCAAATCAATACGCGCGTAGTACGGCCATACTGATTTTATCTACCATCGACAGGGGATCTAGTGCTAGGCTCGGTGCTGCCACCTGTAATTATTTTTGCAGCATGAACCTCATGCAGTGTACATGCCACGGTGGTAGCGTACACCAACATTAAAAAGAATGTTTAGAAAGGGAAATAAATATTAGTGTTTGTAAATAATAAATTTCAACTCTAGGAACATTCAGTAACATTATATGTCAATATCAAATTTGTTTAATTATGTCGCAACCACGTCGTGACAATCTATCCTGGAATGACCCATTAGAAATTTTTTTTTCAGTTTTGCAAAAATACATTCATAATATAATTCTCTTGAAAAATATTTCCTGATTCAAGTAGTATTATTGCCTGCGATAAATCTATTTTGATACTTTAAAAAGTTTTATAAAGTATATTTTAACATAATCGAATTTCAAACCACATTTTCACAACCTGACAATTAAGGTACATACAATTTATATTCAATATTTTCAACCCTTCTACAAGAATTAATTTTTAGATCATGGTGTACATTTTATACATTTCCATTTTATACATCATATGGCGACGAAATGTCAACTTTATTGACTATTGTAAATCTGTGTTTTTCCACTAATTATTTTATTCACTTTTTATCTAAAACTTACATAGTTCTAGAGATAAAAATACTTTACAAATATATACGAAGATGTTAGTTTTTGATCTACTGATCTGTCTCTTTATTTAAAAACGAGCCTTCGCCCCACGACGTGGAGCCTCTTACGGTAGAAAAATATCTCCATCATTAATCTGAAGAATATAGAACGACGTTTCTTATATACCAATTTTTATAGCGAATATTACATCATTATGATCTCGAAAGTCAAATGATCGTTGGAGCAAAATGATCTGCAACAAAAATGATCCTTTTTTTTACTGTGAAGAGGGTCATTTTATTTAACCCTAATTGGACACATTTTTAATAAAATCACAGTTTTTCACTAATTCATTAGTGAAATTTTAGTGAAGATTAGTGGGTTTTGATTGAAGATTATATCAATTTAGAGAATGATATTATATTGATTGAAGGTAGAGAGTGGGATTTTGCAGACGCTACAAGAATATTTTCCTCTATAGATACTGGTAGTATAAGTAGAATGTACTTTCAATTATCTTTTTATACAATTTTCTCTCTTAATGCTTGATTCTGTGAGTGGTCCAATCCACTTAGCAACAAAAATTCCAAAATTCGCAATCTAGTTTAAACCTCAAAGTGATTAGAAGCCCCGGAAGTCAAATCATAATTAGACCGCCCACAAGACGCAATCGCTATCAGACAGATAATGATAAATCAGCAACAACATCCGTCTAGTTTCCATGCATTTCATGTGATTGCCTGGAGCTGCGCTGGCACGCAGTGAGCACGTTACGCGAGAAGACTGGCAGAGCGAGGGTACAGAGGAGGGGGTATTTCATTCACAAATGATCGAGCGAGGCTTCAATGGAATCGCTTGGGAGTGTGAGTGAGTGAGCGAGTGGGCGAGCATGGCGGTCTTCCGGAGGGAGAACCTCCGTTTCATGCATTCTGATGCTTTCCCCTCCACTTTCTCTGTCTATCCTCCATTCTCTTCTTCGCTCGTGTTACTATAATCTCCCTGACCTGGAGCCTGGAGTGTAAGAATGAACCAACCGTCTCTGCGAATCCAATTGCAGGTGAAGACCGAGGGCGGTGATGACAGAAGACGATATTGACAGAGAGGGTTACAGAGAACGCGCGAAAAATGCTATTTCTGTAAATTTTTGTTTAAAACATTAATAAAGATATTGATGTAGGGTTTTTTACGCTAAATATACTCTTAAAATAAAATAAAAATCTGTTTTTGGTATATTTTATGCGCTCTATATACATTTAAATGGCACTTTCTCGAAACCACGTTTTTTACGGCTTGTTAAAAAAAATCTCTGAAACTACCGAATTGATTAGTCTGAAATTGTTACCACATATTCTATACATATACATCAACCAGCGGTAGCGGATTTTTTCATTTACATGCAAAAAAACAAAATGGCGGCAATTCAAAGAAAAAAAAAAGAAAAAATCTCATTTTTTGCAAAAAAAAAAAATAGTACAAATAAAAATTTTCATATAAATCTGCTAACACTGGTTGATGTATATGTATAGAATATGTGATAAAAATTTCAGACCAATTGATTCGGTAGTTTCGGAGATTTTTTTAACAAGCGGTAAAAAACTTGGTTTTGAGAAAGTGCCATTTAAATTTATATAGAGCGCATAAAATAAACTAAACAAATTTTTTAAATGTATTTCAAGAGTATGTTTATTGAGCAGAACAAACCCTACATCAATATCTTTCTTATTGTTCAACAAAAAATTTACAAAAATAGCATTTTTTTCGTGCGTTCGAAAGTAGAATCCGGCCTTAATAAGACTTTTATGAGATATGAGAACACAAGATATTATGCTTTTGCTGTTGTTGTGTATTTTGACATTTTCTCTCAATGAAAAAAGTAACATCAAAAAGCAAGTATTAAACTTTCCTGCTGGAAAAAGTAGAAAGAGATAGGAATTTTGGAAATGAAAATAGAAACGTCAGACGTACAGAAAGTGACAAAAAGTATCTATTCATTTTACAGGGGTCCTAGATGAAAATAGGGATAGCATAGGGGAAATTTTAGCTATTCTTTTCATTATTTCTACAAAAATATAATTTCATAAAATCAATTATTTATCAGTTTTTAATGTTCTAAGAAACATTTTCGAAGTTTGTTTTTCACGTTTCTGATTGAAGAGGTCATCACCTGCGGTGAAAAAATTAGAGATGAAAAAATACTCCCTCTTACATCATTGTACAGTATCACTGATAGACTCCAAACTCCAGTAGTTTTAATGGGTTGAAATAATTAAAATTATTCGTACTATTGGAAAAATGAGCATTTCCGAGATTTATTGGCACTTTTGAATCTTGGAAAAAAAGTGTTTGCACAGCATCTCTTGCTAAACCTGCCCTACAAAAGTGACTGTTGTTAGCATTTTATTTGCCTATGTTCTGTGAAGTTCGTTTCGGGTCCATTCAGTGATACCAGTCATCAAACAAAAAAGCAATTGTCAATGTGGCCTACACAGAAAAAATAAGTCTTGGAAAATTTCCTAGATTAGTGTTGGACTTTTAGACGGGCTGTCATTTTTATAAAGTCTCGTATACGTTCTATAAAGGGGTTATAAATTTTAATGAGAAAATTAAAAAAAGTCATGGAAGTTTTCCAGCACAGTCAAAGAACAACAGTCTTGGATTTTTTATCAGGAAAGTTACAAAAAAAAATGTATACAGTCATGAAATGGTTATAAAAAACTCTACATATTTTCGAAGACTTGAATTGAATAAGTTCGTGATTCAGAAACGAAGAACTCGAATAGGAATCAGGGAAACACATGACTGTCTGCGAGAATTTGCAGAGGCGCGCTTAGTGACAAATTCACATTGGTATGAATGTAATAGACACACTGAACGAAGACTTAAAAACGAAGATTTAAAATGATTAAATGTGCAAATAAATTGTTCGCAATAAAAAGTAATTGTAAAACGCATACAGATATTAAGAATGATTTAAAATGAATTATTATTTATGATAAAAAAGGTATGCCTTCCTTTGAATTTAAAATCGGTCATTTATTTTTACAACTGGTCGCATAAAGGATTTAAATCTCCAAGATTAATAATTTCTATTCAACTTGTTAATTGATGATCTTTTAATTTAAGTTCTGGCCCCTATCCGTGGCCCGAATAACAGTCTAAAATATATTTCTTTTGTTTTTGAAAAACAAATCAAAATTTATCGATCATATTAATTTTAAACCCCTATTCGTGGTTGAAATGCACTATGTTATTGATTGGAAATTTATCAAATTTACAAACTTATAAACGAATTTTTTTTGAAATATACATTATAATGAATTTAGATCAATTAAAATGTATAAAGTAGGACTGATTCACATAGCCTTACTGACGAGTCCAGTGAGTCATTCCGGGACGAAAAATAAAAAAATCTAACTTTAATTTACTTCAAAATAATTATCTTTTTTGATTTGTTTTTAAATTAACTGTAGAACACAAAACAAATAAACATTATCGAAACTAATGCCAATAGAAAAATCTTCTTTACACTGATATTAACATTATTTTTTCAATATATTCCTCGATATTTAGATTAGTTTATTAATGATACTCAGTTAAATTAATAATTAATAATAATAAATTTAAATAATTAAATTGGTAATTTAAATTTGCAGAAAATCTTGTGCGCATGCGCTATATTTTATTACGATATATCGGTGGAAACGTTTGATGAACAAATTAAAGTTAACTTTAAAACGTATATGTGATACGATGTGTTCTGCTAGATCTAGTGCGGTTAAAGCTTTATGCTTGCATTTTGCGAAAGTTTGGAAGAACTATAAGTATATTCATCTGATCCGTCAGATTCAGATGCTATAGCAACTGTACAATATCTCCTCCACGAAACCAATGTAATTAACTAGGCATTGCAATCCAAATATATGACATTGGATAAGTCAATGAAACTTCTTGGCGGGCTTTATACTACGTTACAAAAAATGCGTGACGAAGGGTTAAATTCCGAAATTCATGACTCTGAAAAAATTTTATTTATGGTGACACCTCGAAACAAGACAGCGTTGCTGATCTAAAAAGGTGCGCACAAAAATTATCATAAAAATATGATAAGGATTTTGAATGCATATCGATGGGTGCAAATAAGGCTACACCACAGGTGGGCCAACCAAAAAGGATTAAAAATAAAATTTTTCATTGTTGCATATACAGATTCAAAAGTTAGAAATTCAGAATCTACGAGTTTCGACGCTTTCAGGTAACTAAAAATGTCCATAAAAAATTTTAAATTAGGATAAATATAATTTAATTTATCTTGTAAAGAGAAAGATATAAGTCAAAACGGAAAAAAATTTCAGATTCGCCTTCAGAGTTATTTAGTATATAAATATTAATAATGAACTATAAGAAAAAAGATAATATGCTGAAATAAATATAAATAAATAATATAAATATCCTGGGAAATATAAAAGGGATTAGGTTTTATGGTATTCTATTCTTGGACCCCTAATAAAGGATTATCCATCGAACCCAAGTGTTCAGAAGTGGTCAGAAGTCTTGACATTTTTTCTGAGGATTCCTGACTTTTTTTAGTGGGGTAGCGTTAGAAAGACGTAGAATTTGTTTTTTATATTTAAAATACGAGACGATAGGTGTCTGTGGTCCCTTGTCGAAGAACGACCTAAGTCGAAGTTTTAGAAATAAATAGACGTACTAACATAGAAACATGTTAAAAGAAGATTCTTTTTTCAAATAATATTATGCGCAGAAAATCAACTGTTAATAGTTATCGACCAGCGATAAATATTAATATATTACTCATAATTATAAGTTATAAGGTACCTTAAATACGAACTTCTTACATCTGATACAGGTGAAATATTCTAGCGATAAAGTTTAGGACTTTATAACTTGATTGCAATCAAGTTTAAGTATGTAAAAAGACATTTGCATATTAAAATTGTACTGCCTTGTGTATAAATACATTATTTTGAAAGTTTTTATTTGTTACAAAATAAAAATATTTTAAGAATTACTGGAACTTGCGTTTGAAAATTGGCACATGGAACCTTATAACCTGGAATATATTTTTAATTTACTAAATTTTTAATCGCTACAAGGAAAGGTTAAGAATTTTTTCTACCTAAGCTGAAGCATTCTTTCGTTTAAGAAAAATATTACAGTTTGAATTATTTATGATACCACATAGAGAGTAAGTGCACAACATTTTCAAAAATGTATCTTTATTGTTTTGATGAAGAATTTCGTTCTTTAATTCAAACATTGTATGTTACCAATATTATTATTATATGAAGAAAGAATATAGAACGGAAAGAATCTGTCTGTACACCTGGTGAGTGGTATTCGCTAATTAGACAATCTAAACCCGGGCCGAAATCGCATGTAGTACACGAAATGAGAAAAAAGAGTATTTTTAATTTTGATAAACTAGTAGAAATTCAAAATCGGAAGTATGCCAGTAAAAATAAGGACGCATTTTAGCAAAATATGAAGTAAGTTAGCGTGAGTGGACAAACGCCTAATGAAGTAAAGTTTAAATATATTTTAAAGGCCATTTTCTCCAAAATAATCGTCAATTTATCCAAGGCAACAAGCGTGAAATTTTACCGATTAGACCAGGCTTACCTACATTTATTAGGTAAAAGATATAATTTGTATGAATCACTTCCATGCATTGTTGAATAAAGTCTATATTTAAACGAAGCCTACAAGAAATTCCAAGTAGAAAATAAATTCTAAAAATTGAAAAAAAGTCTCTTCCACTTTAAAAATTTTAGAAAACTGAAAAATAAATGTATGATCAGTACATTAAAATGCCTGTCGTCTATAGTTTTAATTATAATTACTCTTCTGCTTATTACATTCTCATCATAATGAGAAGGTATTGGTTTTATGTGAAAAATGACTTTCGTGGATTCCATGAAATGTCGAATATATATATATATATATATATATATATATATAGGGTGATCCTGAACTCATCATATTCCTTTACTTACGCATTCCTTGTACAAAACTGAACAAAAAACTACTGTGACAAAATGTTGTACGATCAATAGTTTTTAAACTATTGAAAGTTGTAAAGAACCAATGGAAGCTCGTTATTTCCTCGCGTACATCAGCATCTTGCGCGAACTCTAGAATTTGCATCGGGGGAATCACTGAACAAGTGAGGGTGATATGTTTTGAGAACTTCAAGTTGCTTCGAAATTGTTTGTCTCTGGTGAAGACATATTAGAACTACTGACTTGAAGCGCATCACCTTCTAGAGTTCGCGCAAGATGCTGATGTACGCGCGGGAATAGCGAGCTTTCATTGGTTCTTTACAACTCTCAATAGTTTACAAACTATTGATCGTACAACATTTTGTCACAGTAGTTTTTTGTTCAGTTTTTTACAAGGAATGTGTATGTGCAAGAAATATGATGAGTGCAGGATCACCCTGTATATATCGCTTGAAATTGTACGGCCCTGGTCGTTAGCAGTTATAAGCGTTTCGTGTCGCTCCGTACATTTCGGTTAATTGCTTTGGTTTTATCTAAATGTATGACATTATAACTTGATCATGGGTTGTGCTTAGGTTCCTGGTTTCTGTTTTGGTGCATTTCACAGTGGATTTCAGTGAGAAAACAGTAAATTTTGTGTTTCTTAGTTTGGTTTTTGTGGACATTGGAAATCGAAGATGGTGGCCTGTTTAGTGTGTAACGAGTTGATCACGAGAGGGATCGCTGACTAACTTGCTTGTGGAAAGTGTGGTGCCTTGCCGCACCTGAATTGCCTAAATCTGCCGGGCAAAGATCTCTCCAGAATTAAAAAAAAAAGAGAGAAGGTTTGGTATTTTTCAAGCTGCTCAGTGACCACCGTAGCGGAAACTTCTTCGAAAACTCGGCATGTCCGAAAACCATCTAACACTTCCTCAACAGCTGATGATATTGGAAGTACCTCAGGAGGGATGTCAGTGGTTCTGGTGCCTGGAGTCGAGACAACTATTGTCGATGCGGTGACGAAACGTCAAGAAATCTCTGGACTCTTCTATTCAGGGAATGAAGGATGATATTATTAACAACGCTATGCGCATTTCTGTATTAGAGGAAACAACTGCATCAAATGTGTCTCACGTCAACAAAATTCTTGCATCGTCAAAGAATTTGCAGGATAGACAATCTACGCTGGAATCTCAAGTAGAAGTCTTAACCTTAAAATGTAATAATCTAAGCAAGCTGCTCTCTGTAAGACTTTGCCGTTCCATGGTTTGCCAGTGAAGGACGGCGAGGACCTTTCAGCTACAATCTGTCAAATCGCTTATACCCCTCGCTAAGAAAGATCTGACAAATGTATACAGGCTCAGATCTGCAAATTACACTGCTTCTCGCTCTTTGCTTCCACCTATTGTAATAGCCACTTTCAACTCACAAGCTACTTGTAAGAACTTACTGGAACTAGGTAAAAGAAAGCGTGGTCTTTTGACTAAACTCATTGGTTGGAGCGAAGATCAAGCATTTTACATCAGAGAGTCACTCACTAAGTCCAACCGGCAGATCTACAGCGCTGAGTTGGAACTGAGAAGAAACAACAAAATAAAATACCTGTGAATTACTGTGGGAAAGATTTTTTGCCCTAAATCTGATGGGGCGCCAAGAATTTTTCTTGCCCACGTTTGGGATTTGGATGCCCTACGATAATTTTATAGACCTTATCTTTTTTATTGCGAAAGGGCTCCACTTGCGTGCATTAGATTACTCTGTTTTTCTCTTGATTCTCCTGTTATGCTTACTTAGTATATTAATTCACTTTGCCGATAAGAAAACGACGCTCTGGGCAGGAAAAATGTTAACTTCTCATCTGTTATTCTTGCTTAGGTATACTCTTTATATACACATTTGGTACTTTTTTCTATATGATATCATCATATTTGTTACAACGCATTTCACACCTGCATTCTAGACATTATTGTTTCTTACAAGTGTTCTGCTCTTCGAAACTGGAAGGTTTTTATGCTAATCACCTCTTATTGCAGGGCTGTTTTTTGTAACTTGCCATATATATGGTATTGTCTCCTTCTTGTAAGACTTGATGGCCTTTTTTAATATATGTCAAATCAATGCTCAATCCCTCCCTGCTCATTTTGATGAGTTTGCTGATTTTTTTGGTCAGGGATCCTTTCATATTACAGCTGTATCTGAAACTTGGCTCCAGCCTCAATTTGTCAAATATTAGCGTTAATAATTACTCACTTTTCAGAAAAGATAGGAAGTCTCGTAGAGGTGGTGTGGTCTGCGTATATGTCTATAACGATTTAAAGGGTAAGATCTTACATGTCAGCACTGACACTACTGTACCGGCTGTCGAGTTTTTATTTATTGCCGTCTTTCAATCTCGTGAACATCTACTTTTTTGGGTTATATATAAACCACCCAATGCTGGTTTTGGTAATGAATTTGAGACGGTGCTTTTTGATTACACGTTTAATTATAATAACGTTATAATTACAGGGGATTTTAATACAAAATTAAATAGTTGCTCCAACCAATCCAAATACCTTACGTCTTTTGTCAATTCTGCTGGTTTATCTATAGTACCACATGGATCTACGCACCACTCCGGAATGTCAAGTACATGGATTGACCTTATGGCTGTGGATGATCTAACTAAAGTACAAAATTATTCTCAACACCCTTATGACACCGGGTCCCAGTAGGACCGCGGTAAGTCCCACTCATGGCCACGTCTCACAACCGTGAGATGGGTGGTCACAGGACATGACGAAATCACAACGACAGGCCGGCGAAACCCTCGTGTAGGCCATGGAGGAGAAGATTAATGACCTGAACATAGCACAAGGGAATCTCTCACACCTAGTTGGGCAACAAACACATGTAGTGCGTTTACAACTGGAGGAACTACATTAAATTGTACAGGCCCAAGATGACCACCAGGCCCAACTCCAACACGAACTGCGGATCTCAGTTCAACACTTCAACGAAATTTCCAGTGCTCCTTACTAACATCGGAACAGCTTGCACCTATATTCCGTGACGTTCAGGACCATGCTCCTAAAGTCTCCTTCCCAGTCTCCGGACCCCGTGTGAGCCGCGAAGAACTCGCTCAAGTGACAACAGTTACGGTTATCGGTAAAAACGGTACACTACAAATCATAATGGCCTCTTTTCTTGGTCTGCCTCTCTTTTTCAAGGCTTGCGCTTTACTTGGTTTTGTGAGCACAGCTTTCTTGGACCTACTTCATGCTTTTTAGCAGCATTCGAGGGAGGTAAGTATTCTTCCTCACTATCATTATGTGACTTACCTCGATTTTCAATTTGTTCATTAATTTGTGCTTGCTCTTCATATTTTTGCTTATGTCCTCTGGTAACCACAATGTTCCAAAATTGACAGAGAAGTTCGTTTCTCTTTATAATTTTGGGAACTAAAAGTAAAACTGAAAGGTACAGAAGTTTATGTATTGGACTATCAAAAAATTAATTTTGTATTTTGTTTTGAATTAATGACGGACCGGCGTGGAGTAGCGAAGGAATCATGCTCATTCATTTTAAAGTTAGCGAAAATGAACAAGAAAATTTCTCACCGTGACTTGTAACCTCTAAATACCTTGTATTGATTCAATCCAGGATACGAGTCCTGCAGCCTGTGCCATACAGCACTCCTTTTGTGTCCAAAAAAAGGTTTTGGTTGTTTCGAAAAATTGGCACAGATGTAGCCTCTGGAAGCTACGACCACGATCGTTCACCGAACAATCGATTCCGACGCGACCGGAGGTGATACGTCATCCGACTCGTCACTTCCCGCAACACCAGGAGACGATCGAGTCGGGAAATCACTGCACAAGGAGTTGAAACTTGAAGAACCAAAAACTTTTAATTAAAGCACTCAAATAATGAATTGTCTTGAACACAAGCACAATTGATTTTAATCGGTGCGACCACCGAAAAGTGGCTACACTCGCTTACACCTTGATTGAAACTGAGCAGAGCAGAAAACGGGTCCGAGCCTGCTCAACAAAGCATCGTGAAAGTATTAAATCTATTATCATCAAAGAAATCATTAACAGTAGTAGAAATCGACAGCACAATTAAGAAATGTCGAGTGTTATATTTTTCAGGACATTTGGTTATTATTACCAGATGTTGTTTATTTGCGCTTTTTACTGCGAAGGTGGAGAAAAGTCTAATTTTTTCAAATTGCTTACACTATGTCGCTGTTTATTCATGTTATTCATGTTACTTTTAACAGTATTGAATTGTATAAATAATTTTATAAATCAATTTTTGTCAGACTTATTTTATAAATACAACATAAAAAAATTGTTTTATATTTATCATGAATAAAAAAATTTTTATATGTTTTTTATAAATGAAAATTGTTTAAATAATTACCAAATATCAATAAAAAATGTATCACTTTCTATATTCGTTAACTTTGTCATGAATTACAGAAAATGATAATTTTCTACAATTTTACGAAGAAAAAATTGTTTAAACAAATTAAAATTGTTGAAATAATTGCCAAATTGCATAAGGGTTATTTCATGAGAGGTTCATTTTTTGAAAGTGTTTTTTTTTAAATAGTATAGCAAAGCTCAGAATGGACTCGAAAGTACTTTGTTTTTGTTTTTCTTTTTTAATAAACTGTACAAAACTAATTTAGGTTTCAAAATATCGTATACACATTGTACAGGCGGCAATTAGTTCCATTTTAAAAGGATTTTCTCGTAAACGGTTGATTTTTTTCAACTAATTCTTTCACGATTCAATCGAACCAAGTAACACTTCGAGACCATTTTATGTTTTTTCTTTTAAATTATAAAAAAAAAGTTATGCAGTTTTTTATATGTCAACTCTGGCATTTTTTGGGACGCAAAACGATTTTTTAGTCTAAATAAAAAATTCAAATTTGCAAAAGTTATGCAGATTTTCTAGTGTCAAGCGCGGCGTTTTTTGGGAAATGTCGCTACTTTTACAACGATTTTCTCTGAAACTGTTGCTTTTTTTTATACTTTTTTCTTATGATTTGTTGTACCCTGGTAGTACTTCAAGACTGTCATTTAATTTTTTTTCTTCAATTGAATGGGCAAAAGTTAAACAGCTTTTTGTCCCACCTGTGACATTCTCATTTTCACACTTACGGCCTTGTACCGTGTCTGTACCATTTCACCAGCCATATATTTTGAACTACTTTATAAATAATGAATCGTGTTGTTATTTTTATTATTTTCATCGTACAATATTTTCATTTCAATATATACCTTGTATTGGAAGTCCATCATCTGCAATTATCGCAGCGAGTAGGATATCGTTTCATTGCCCTCAAAATCCACTGAGTAATCGATACTTTAAAAATATATAAAAAATATTTATAAATTGTAATTATCGAATAGTATATGTAATAAATAATTTATAGTATATGGTATAGTATATATAAATAGTATATGTACCTTGTATTGTACTTAGATTATTTCCTAATAATGGAGCAAGTTGCAGATCTCAGCATTAATGCTCATTCTTTTCAGCAACAATACACAAATTTACAAAATTATGTAAAGAAATTCTTTGATCTGGTCTTTCAAAAACTTATGCTAATAGTATTTATTATGCTTTCCGAAAGCCAGCCAAACAGGAACTAAACTTTTCCAGCGTCGAAAACGTGGTTTTCTCAGATGCCGTATCGCGGGCCGATTTTATCATATAACGTGCAGCTTCGGGATCATTTTTATCTTCGATCAATTCAATGAGGCTCGCAAGTACCTTACTAACTCTCGATCTGTATTGAAATACAGTTTCTGCCTCACGCTGTGCTACCGTAGCGAGAGCCGTGTTTAATTGGCTCAAACTTCGTTGCTCTGTAAATGTATTTTTCAGATGTTTAAGCAAGTCCTCTAAACTGTGAAGGTCGCGTTCCTGTAATGAATTAAACGCGTTCCCTAATACTCCAGAACGAACCATCAGAAATCAATAATGTCGGTCTTTTGACGCAATTGAGTCCCGTGCAAATAAGCAATGGCTAATAAATCTGCCCACCGGCATGTTTTCTCCATCAAAACTTTTAGGAAGAAATTCAAGAGCAGCCTTGAATGGCATCGGGTTTTCAGACTCCTTTTGAGGGGGTGCAAACATCTCTGAGCTATCGCTTGATGAGCCATCGCCGTCAGAGCTAGAAGAGCGCAGGGCACCAGACCGTACAGGCGCGCGATAAATTGAAACAGGTCTGTTATCGATTCTATCAGTTGCAACCTCTCGTCCAGTTCTAACTTCTATTCTACCTTCGTTATCCTCCCTTCCGAGGTCAAAATCCTCAATAAAATTTCGCTCAATTTCTTCTCCAAAATCTAAATCAAAATCTGAATAAAAATTAGTTCTCTTTTCTCGACCGGGGCCGCGAGCGGTTCCAGCTCCACGGCTACCGACCGACCTATATCTATTAGCAGCCCTTCTTTGGTTGCTTCGACCCGAACTTGGCCCTGCCTGTACTTTCGCTACGTCCAGATCGCTCGCCTTTCTCGCAGTGATAACACCGCGTACTCCACGGCCAACCTTCCCTGCTCTGCTTTCCCCACTTCGCGTACACATTTTGAATTTTTTTTTTAAATTTTATTTCCACAAAAATTGCGGCAAACGATCTAAGCTACAAATTTTGTTTCCAAAAATAATTAAATTAACAATTCGCAATATATATATTTTTTTTTTTAATCACTTTTACAAACATAAAAATCCTACCCGAGATTGGCTCGCAACAAAACAGAAAAATATTTTGGCAAATCGACTTACTACTTGATGATTTTTTTGTATTCCCGAATTCCCAGATCCTTTTTGCAGGTATCCTCCGCCAGGGATGAAGTTTCTTCAGGTACTGCAACTTCCTTCTTCGTCTAGGATGTCCTTAGAGTCTGCAATGGTCCAGAGGGATGATTAGCGGAACCCAACAGACCACCGACTGCGATTCTTGGTACGAGTGGACCGTACCCTTGAGCCTTCAGGTGTAAAAAACAGCCCAAAAAAACTTCTGAGGAGGAACCGCGGCTTTTCTCTGCTCCTTTTCGGTCCTCTTCTTCCGATTCCAAACCAGGCCTTCGCTCGTCTTCTTCACGGCCTTTTCTATCCTCTTGCGCTTTTTAATCTTTTTCTTGACGACACAGTCGAAGGTGGGTTGATGAATAGGAAGCAGCGGCCTTCTTCTTTTCCTCAGGTCCTTCGTCCTCGGATTATCCTTCACAAACATAAATGTCCTGGCGGGCGGAGAACTCTCAGAATTTTTCAGTCACTTTTCACTCGCGAAGGATCAGCGATGTCCCACCGCTGTCACCAAAAAATATCCTGTAACACGCGGAGTTTAATTTGGCGCGAAACTAGTTCAAAATTTGAATGTTCGTGAAGTTGAAAGTCGATTTTAAATTATTGAAATGAAGTCAGCTAAATTTATCAAAGAAGAAATCCATCCTCTGACAGTCTTCTTGGTCCGTTCCGCAATTAAGGGTTTAAAACCCCAATCCTTCGATGAGTGTTCCTTTATTTGCTCTGAAAATGGTAATAAGGTAAAAAAAAATAACTAAATGTATCGAAACTATTGATTTAGTATAAGGAAAATTAGAAAGATCGCTTTATATATCCCGACTCTAATCATGACTAATTCCTTTACCGATATCGTAATGCGTTTTCTCGCGTGAAGAATGATCGTGACTTCATGATTCCACACTTCACCGGATTTAACGATAAAGTCCAGGCACGCAAATTTTTTATATTACATTTTTGTAGAACCAAATACCCGGAGGTCTTAACCGTCTAATCGAAAGACAAAACAGCTCTCTACTCCGTCCAGATTAACGACTTTGTGCCGCCAATCTGATAACAAATATCAAATTTGTATTTTCTGCTGTCAAAGTCTTCTATGTCTAAAGTATAATAATATATTTTAAATGGAAACCGCGCATTTTAAAGAAGCGATAGTGCTGTTCCTAGGGGATGGAATGCAAATTTATGCGCTCGTTACAGATAGCCAGAGCTAACGCCACGTACAATTGGTCTTGGAACTAAATCGTATTTGCATGTGTTAGTGCACGTTTATCTATATTTAGTTCTTTTCATTTGTTTTATAAATTTTATTATAATTCAAGGAAAATGAAAGACTGAATGCAAAATTCGAAGAGTATGAGACAAAAGAAGAAAGGTTAACATTTTTTAATGTCTTTTGAATCATATTTTCATAATTTTGCGCAAACTTTATGTCATGGTTCGCGCAGCAGTTTTTAAAAGTCAAACTTCCCTTGCCCTGTTCACCCGCTAACAGCAGCGCGCGTACAATTGGTCTGCGAACTAAATATACTCATAATAGTACGCGGCTGTCTACTTCCCATTGCGTTGATCGCCCCTGAACAAAGCCATGGAACATGTACAGACAGGCTCTTTTTTGTACCATTTTTATTTAATAGAAAGTGTTTTGACAAATGATTTTAATTCTAAATTATGGGGAAAATTAATAAGGAAAAATACCCCCCCCCCCCCCCCCACCGCAAAAAAAAAAAAAAAATTGTATGTCTAATTCGGACCCCATAGGAACCGATATATACCTCATGTAATATGAAAGTTAAGATCTGATCATATACACCATGCTTCTTATTAGCCTGCTTCATTTGAAAACCCTAGACCATCATAACCTCTCAATCAGAACGTGATAAATGGAATAGCGTAAAATCAGAGTTTTATAAACCTCGAAATTTAATGGAAACCTTATTAACCTTTAGAGGGCCGGAAAGACGATTTATCGGCTCTGGAGGAAAATCAGTATTTTCTGTAAGAAACAAGACCCCGGGGTTTTCAGGGGTCACTGATCACGAATCTGTGGTTCAATTTTAAAAATGCACGTTGACACTCCCCAAATACCCCAATTTTTCGATATTCCAAAGACTAAGTGGAAACCTGACCAGGGGGTTTTTGGGGTCACTGATCATGAATGTGGCGTCAGATGTTTAAAAATGCACGTGAGGAGTTCCCCTACTCTCCCCGAGATGCCCAAATTTTTTTAGGTTTCTGAAACTCGGTGAAAACGTGACCCCGGGGATTTTGGTGTCGCCGATCTGGACTTCAGATTCGCCATCAGCGAGTTTCACCGAGTATTCACCGAGTTTCGGGAATATCGAAAAATTTGGGCAATTGAAAGTGGGCGGGAGGGTGGCTGACGTGAATTTTTCAAATCTGACCCCAGATTGGTAATCAGCTACCTCGAAAACCCCTGTGGTCATGTCTTCACCGAGTTTCGGGAAAACAAAAAATTTTATAATCAAAAATACATTGATAATACAGTTGATACATGATACAAGACAGAAATTTGGGCACTTTTAAAAGGCGGTTTATATCCTAAATCCTGGCCGAGTAAAGCTTAAGTCCTGCTGTAATCTTTATGACCAATACATTATTATTATATTTTTAATTTATTAGAAGAATTGTTTCTATTGAGATCTGATAGAAATCTATATGTCGAGAGTCGGCATATAATTGCATTTTCTTTTTTAATGTGATGAAAGGTTTTAGGCAGGTACTCGTGGTAAGCAGATTTACTATAACAATAACACATGCAGTTTCTAGCCAGGTAACCAAACACTCCTACACTTTCCTTCAACTGTAATGTTTGCAACAAACAAGAAAGGAAGAAATGTAAATGTTCCTTTAGAACACAATTTGATACGCTTCCGGAGTTACAACGTGGGTTCGAAATAGAATCCTGTTTGAAGATGCTGCACTTGCCTCAATACAGAGCTATATGGGCTTCAGACGAGACAAATGAAGGTATTTGTTGCCTACCATGTCTTACTCGCAGAAAATATGCATTCAAAGGTCACCAGGTTTTCACGAAAGTCTAGGATTTGAACAAAGAACCTGGCTAAAACCACAGCCTTCTCTTTTTCTTGATAGGTCTATGCCGATGATTTGAAAGAAGTGTATATAGGTTTATAGCGGGTAGAATTTAGATATGTAAAGGCACATATAGGGCACTATAACTAAGTCGTCATTATCAAACAATTATAGAAAAACTAGGTGGTTATAGAAGCTTAATATTTTAAATCCATAACAGATTAGTGCCCAAGTCTGGTCTTTGACATGCTCGCTGCGATTATTTTTCTCAATATTCAAGCCCTATTGCTAGCTTGGTTTATTTGGAAAATCCAACTTTGACAATCACTTTATCACCTACAAGTGTTCACAGCGACTAAGACAATGTACCCTATACAAATCTATACGCATATGCATAAAAGCTTGCATATCAATTTGTCAGTTCCGAGATTATACATTTCACGCCGTCAAGGCGGACGCGGACTTCTGAATCTCCAGTGTCTTCATAACCGTGGACACGTTCTGTAAACGTTACATAATAAAAAGGGAGCATTTATACATAACATTGTTACAATCGTGTGCCATAACAATTACAGTACATGAAGGTCACACTGTTCTGTAACGCAGTTACTGTAAGGATACGTAACTGTTCTGGAATTCTTTCATGTAACTAATATAGAACAGAGTGATAGAATCGTTATGTCTCTAGAATGTCACACGTGTTCCAACAACGGAACATACAGGTCACACTGTTCTGTAACGCAGTTACTGTAAGGATGCGTAACAGTTTTGGAATTCTGTAATGTCACTAATATAGAACAGAGTGATAGAACGATTACGTCTCTATAATGTCACGCGTGTTCAAAGAACGGAACATAAAGGTCACACTGTATTCAGAGTGTGCAAAGAGAGCGATAGAATTTAACTTGGAGGATTGTATACATTTGTGAATATGACGAATAACGGGAGATTCGTGTATCTTTGCGCGACGAGCTCGTTTAGTTAGTAAGCCAAAGACTGGGCACCGATTTACACCTCTGTCACGTGTAACTTGTTACAACGAAACTCATAATCAATGTTAGTTGTCAAGTTAGTGAGACGCTTTGTAAAAACTATTGAGTCTGAAGATTTTAGAACCTTGCATCAATAAATACTGTTTTTTTTGTTGCTTAAAATTGACTGACTTCAGTGAACTGTTACCTCATCACAACTCCCTTAGTTAAGAAACTTTTTTGAAAGAAACGATTGAGACTATTCAACAGACTGTTCTGTATTGTTGTTACTGTAAGGATATGTAACAGTTCTGGAATGATGTAATGTAACTAATATAGAACAGAGTGATAGAAATGTTATGTCTCTATAATGTCACACGTGATCCAAGAACGGAACATAAAGGTCACACTGTTCTGCAACGATCTTAAACCAGAGTTGTGCCGACGTTTGGACCAACCGAGAAGAAAATATTTTATTTTATAATTCTTTTTTCAGGGTATAGCCGGGTAAGCATGCAAAAAATGGCCCTGAAGGGAATCAAATGTTGAGTCAGGCATTTGAAAGCATACAATCACAAGAACATATTCCGAGTAGTTACAAGGATGGCAAAACTAAGGCAAGTCTCTCCAGCGGCATCTCTCACCCAAGAAAGTTTTCTAAGATATTGAAAAGATGGAAAAACTGCGGAAAGTATCTCCAGCTGCATCTCTCACACAAGAACATATTTCGAGTAGTTACAAGGATGGCAAAACTGAGGCAAGTCTCTCCAGCGGCATCTCTCACCCAAGAATATATTCTAAGTAGTTGAGAAGATGGCAAAACTGAGGCAAGTCTCTCCAGCCGCATCTCTCACCCAAGAAAATATTCTAAGCAGTTGCAAAGATGGAAAAACTGCGGCAAGTATCTCCAGCGGCATCAATCACTTAAGAAAACATTCTAAGCAGTTGCAAAGATGAAAAAACTGCAGCAAGTATTTCCAGCGACATCTCTCACCCAACAAAGCTTTTTCTAAGCATTTGCAAAAATGGAAAAACTGCGGCAAGTCTCTCCAGCTGCATCTCTTACGTGAAAGAATTTTCTGAACAGTTGCAAAGATGGCACAACGGCGGCAAGTCTCTCCAGCGGCATCTCAACCAAGAAAATTTTCTAATTACTTGCAAAGATGAAAAAACTGTGGCATGTCTCTCCAGCGACATCCCTCACCCAACAAAGCTTTTTCTAAGCAGTTGCAAAGATGGAAAAACTGCGGCAAGTCCCTCCAGCAGCATCTTTCACCCAAAACAGATTTCCTATCAATTGCAAGGATGGAAAAACTGCGGTAAGTCTCTCCAGCGGCATCACTCACCCAAGGAAATATTCTATGTACTAGCAATGATGGAAAACCTGCGGCAAGTCTCTCCAGCGGTATCTCTCACGCAAGAAAATATTCTAAGCAGTTGCAAAGATGAAAAAACTGCTGCAAGTATCTCCAGCGGCATCTCTCACCCAAGAAAGTTTTCTAAGCAGTTGCAAAGATGGCAAAACTGCGGCAAGTATCTTCAGCGGCATCTCTCACCCAAGAAAATATTCTTAGCAGTAGCAAAGATGGCAAAACTGCGGCAAGTCTCTCTAGTTGCATCTCTCATCCAAGAAAATTTTCTAAGCAGTTGCAAAGATGGCAAAACTGCGGCAAGTATCCACAGCAGCATCTCTCACCCAAGAAAGTTTTCTGGACAGTTGCAAAAATGGGAAAATTGCGGCAAGTCCCTCCAGCGGCATCTCTCACTCAAGGAAATATTCTAAGCAGTTGCAAAGATGGAAAAACTGCGGCAAGTCTCTGCAGTGGCATCTCTTACTCAAGCAAGTTTTCTTAGCCGTTGAAAAGATGGAAAAACTGCGGAAAGTATCTCCAGCTGCATCTCTGACACAAGAACATATTCCGAGTAGTTACAAGGATGGCAAAACTAAGGCAAGTCTCTCCAGCGGCATCTCTCACCCAAGAAAGTTTTCTAAGATATTGAAAAGATGGAAAAACTGCGGAAAGTATCTCCAGCTGCATCTCTCACACAAGAACATATTTCGAGTAGTTACAAGGATGGCAAAACTGAGGCAAGTCTCTCCAGCGGCATCTCTCACCCAAGAAAATATTCTAAGCAGTCGCAAAGATGGCAAAACTGAGGCAATTCTCTCCAGCGGATTCTCTCATCCAAGAAAATATTATAAGCAGTTGCAAAGACAGAAAAACTGCAGCAAGTATCTCCAGCGGCATGTCTCACCCAAGAACATATTCTAAGTAGTTGCAAAGATGGCAAAACTAAGGCAGGTCCCTCCAGCGGCACCTCTCACCCAAGAAAATATTCTGAGCAGTTGCAAAGATGGAGAAACTGCGGCAAGTATCTCCAGCGGCATTTCTCACGCAAGAAAGTTTTCTAAGCAGTTGCAAAGATGCAAAGACTGCGGCAAGTCTCTTCAGCGGCATCTCTCATCAAAAAAAAATTTTCTAAGTACTAGCAAAGATGGAAAACCTTCAGCAATTCTCTCCAGCGACATCTCTCATCCAAGAAAATTTTTTAAGCAGTCGCAAAGATGGCAAAACTGCGGCAAGTATCTCCATCGGCATCTCTCACCCAAGAATATATTCTAAGTAGTTGAGAAGATGGCAAAACTGAGGAAAGTCTCTCCAGCCGCATCTCTCACCCAAGAAAATATTCTAAGCAGTTGCAAAGATGGAGAAACTGTGACAAGTATCTCCAGCGGCATTTATCACCCAAGAAAGTTTTCTAAGCAGTTGCAAAGATGAAAAAACTGCGGCAAGTCTCTTCAGCGGCATCTCTCACCCAAGAAAATTTTCTAAGTACTAGCAAAGATGAAAAACTTGCGGCTAGTCTCTCCAGCGACATCTCTCACCAAAGAAAATATTCTAAGCAGTTGCAAAGATGGAGAAACTGCGGCAGATATCTCCAGCGGCATCAATCACTAAAGAAAATATTCTAAGCAGTTTCAAAGATGAAAAAACTGTCGCAAGTCTCTCCAGTGACATCTCTCACCCAACAAAGCTTTTCTAAGCAGTTGCAAAGATGGAAAAACTGCGGCAAGTCCCTCCAGCGGCATCTTTCCCCCAAAAAAGTTTTCCTATCAATTGCAAGGATGGAAAAACTGCGGCAAGTCTCTCCAGCGGCATCTCTCACCCGAAAGAATTTTCTGAACAGTTGCAAAGATGGCACAACTGCGGCAAGTCTCTCCAGTGGCATCTCTCTTCCAAGAAAATTTTCTAAGCAGTTGCAAAGATGGCAAGACGGCGTCAAGTCTCTCCAGCAGCATCTCTCACCCAAGAAAGTTTTCTGAACAGTTGCAAAGTTGACAAAACTGCGGAAAGTCTTTCCAGCGGCATCTCACACCCAAAAAAATTTTCTGAATACTTGCAAAGATGGCAAACCTGCGGCAAGTCTCTCCAGCGGCATCTTGTTTTTTTCTAAACCGGGAGAAATCACGAATATTAACCGGGAGAACCGGGAGAAAGCCGGGAGACAAAAATTGAAAGAATAGTGGCCACCCTGAAATTACGTGAGATGAACAGTTCTCATATTAAAACTCAAAACGTAAAACTCAAAAAACATAAAAGATAAAAAAATAGTCAAATTTTGCAAAAATAAAACTTGTGCTGGGTTGTGCTCGAAAAATGCAGTCTTAATTCCCTCTGACAAAATTACGGCAGATCAACAATTATCACATTAAAACTCAGAACGTAAAACTCAAGAAACATAAAAGATACAAAAATAGTCAAATTTCGAAGAAATAAAACTTGTGCTGTGTTGTGCTCGACAAATGCAGTATTTATTTCCTCTAACAAAATTACGTGAGATCAACAGTTTCATATTAAAACTCAAAACGTAAAACTCAAAAAACATAAAAGATAAAAAATAGTCAAATTTTGCAAAAATGAAACTTGTGCTGGGTTGTGCTCGACAAATGCAGTCTTTATTCTATTTGACAAAATTACGTCAGATGAACAGTTCTCAAATTAAAACTCAAAACGTAAAACTCAAAAAACAAAAGATAAAAAAATAGTCAAATTTTGTAAAAATGAAACTTGTGCTGCGTTGTGCTTGACAAATGCAGCCTTTATTCCCCTTGATAAAATCAAATGAGATCAACAGTTCTCATATTAAAAAGTTAAAACGTAAAACTCAAAAAACATGAAAGATCCAAAAATAGTCAAATTTGGAAAAAATAAAACTTGTGCTGCGTTGTGCTTGACAAATGCAGCCTTTATTCCCCTTGATGAAATTACGTGAGATCAACAGTTCTCATATTAAAAAGTCAAAACGTAAAACTCAAAACTCAAAAAACATAAAAGATCCAAAAACAATAACATTTTGAAAAAATAAAACTCGTGCTGGGTTGTGTTCGACAAATGCAGTCTTTATTCTCTTTGACAAAATTACGTGAGATCAACAGTTCTCATAATAAAACTCAAAACGTAAAACTCAAAAAACATCAAAGATCCAAAAATGGACAAATTTGGAAAAAATAAAACTTGTGCTGGGTTGTGCTTGACAAATGCAGTCTTTATTCCCTCTGACAGAATTATATGAGATCAACAGTTCTCATATTAAAAACTCAAAACGTAAAATTCAAAAAACTTGTGCTGGGTTGTGCTCGACAAATGCAGTCTTTATTCCCTTCGACAAAATCATGTGAGATCAACAGTTCTCATATTAAAAACTCAAAACGTACAACTCAAAAAACATGAAAGATCCAAAAATAGACAAATTTTGAAAAAATAAAACTTTTGCTGGGCTGTTCTCGACAAATGCAGTCCTTTTTCTCTCTGACAAATTTACGTGAGATAAACAGTTCTCATAATAAAACTCAAAACATAAAACTTAAAAAACATAAAAGATCCAAAAATAGACAAATTTTGAAAAAATAAAACTTTTGCTGGGCTGTGCTCGACAAATGCAGTCCTTTTTCTCTCTGACAAATTTACGTGAGATCAACAGTTCTCATAAAACTCAAAACGTAAAACTCAAAAAACATAAAAGATCCAAAAATAGACAAATTTTGAAAAAATAAAACTTTTGCTAAGCTGTTCTCGACAAATGCAGTCATTTTTCTCTCTGACAAATTTACGTGAGATCAACAGTTCTCATAATAAAACTCAAAACATAAAACTCAAAAAACATAAAAGATCCAAAAATAGACAAATTTAGAAAAAATAAAACTTGTGCTGGGTTGTGCTTGACAAATGCAGTCTTTATACTCTCTGACGAAATTACGTGAGATCAACAGTTCTCATAATAAAACTCAAAACGTAACACTCAAAAAACATAAAAGATTCAAAAATAGTCAATTTTCAACCAAACAAAACTTGTGCTGGGTTGTGCTCGACAAATGCTGTCTTTGTTCTCTTTGAAAAAATTACGTGAGATCAGAAGTTCTCATATTGAAAACTCAACACGTAAAACTCAAAACTCAAAAAAAATAAAAGATCCAAAAATAGACAAATTTAGAAAAAATAAAACTTGTGCTGGGTTGTGATTGACAAATGCAGTCTTTATTCTCTTTGACGAAATTACGTGAGATCAATAGTTCTCATAATAAAACTCAAAACGTAACACTCCAAAAACATCAAAGATCCAAAAATAGACAAATTTGCGAAAAATAAAACTTGTGCTGGGTTGTGCTCGACAAATACAGTCTTTATTCTCTTTAACAAAAGTACGTGAGATCAACGGTTCTCATATTAAAAACTCTAAACGTAAAACTCAAAACTAAAAAAAAGAATGAAAGATCCAAAAATAGTCAAATTTTGAAAAAACAAAACTTGTGCTGGGTTGTGCTCGACAAATGCTGTCTTTGTTCTCTCTGACAAAATTACGTGAGATCAACAGTTCTCATAATAAAATTCAAAACGTAAAACTAAAAAAAAAAAAAAGATCCAAAAATAGTCAAATTTCGACCAAACAAAACTTGTGCTGTCAAACAAATGCTGTCTTTGTTCTCTTTGACAAAATTACGTGAGATCAGCAGTTCTCATAATAAAACTCAAAACGTAAAACTCAAAAAACATCAAACATTCAAAAATAGACAAATTGAGAACAAATAAAACTTGTGCTGGGTTGTGCTCGACAAATGCAGTCTTTATTCCCTCTGACAAAATCACATGAGATCAACAGTTCTCATATTAAAAACTCAAAACGTAAAATTAAAAAAACATGAAAGATCCAAAAATAGACAAATTTTGAAAAAATAAAACTTGTGCTGGGTTGTGCTCGACAAATGCAGTCTTTATTCCCTTCGACAAAATCATGTGAGATCAACAGTTCTCACAGACACCTTCGTAAAAACCATTTTTTCTGACTCAGGGGGCCTCAAAACGTCGACATTTGATTGAATCCGCGAAAGGCATTTTTCACATAAAACCAATACTTTCTCATTGAGATGAGAATGTAAAAACATATTTCGTTGCCTCTTATAACATAGATTTCGCCGAAAATTTATCCACTTATTCATGAATTCGGGATTTATTCTTAGCTTTCATTATGCCAGAGCTAAAACTTCTAAGCGTTGAATGATATCAACATTTTGTATCAAATAAGCCCAGGCTCATTTCAAAGCTATCTTTACAGTATCGTAACTGATTATAAGTATCAATCTTTGAAAAATTCTTATCACATTGCACGAGTTTGAAGTTGAAACTAAAAAGTTGAACAAACTGCAATATTCTTTGTGGCAAGAACGATATTTTTTCAAGATATATAAAACGTATAGTGATTGAATCTGCATAAAAGTCCCTCAAAATGTATATTTCTTTAATTTTTACTCTGATCTGCCTACAGATAAGATATTTGGAAATTTTGCAACTTTTTTGTAACAAATTTCAGTTCTTGCAATATGATAAGAAAATTTTCTAGATTTCTACTCATAACCTGTTGCAGTGCTGCGGGAAAATAGCTTTAAGATGAGCCCAACAACATTACAAAATATTTATTATTTTGGAAGCTATTAAACATTTGAAGAAGCATTGAAATTCACACTATTTTGATGATATCTACTTAAAAAATAGACAAATTGGCTTCATTTTGGGCTCATTTTTTACAGAATTTTTATAGAATTCAACTTTATGAAGATGAAATTTTTTTAGCTCTGACGTAATTAAAATTAAGATAACTTAATCCGTCATCAAAAAAGAGGTGGGCTGTAACTTCTGCAGGGTCTGTCACTTCATAAGCGACGATTAAGGAATAATTTTCACCAAATAAATAATAATTTCGATCCCCCTCCCCCTCTCGGTTATTGGCTGTAGCTAATGACACAAATTAACGAATGTTGCAATTAACATATTTCTTTAACTATATTTATCAATTATTTAAACAATTTTCATTTGTTGAAATAACTTTTCACCCTATAAATCTGGAAAAGTTACTATTTTCTGGAATAATGACGCTAATGAATGTTATGAGTGATATTTTTTGTGGATGACAGTTTGCAATTATTTAAAGAATAATCATTTGCTTGCGCCTTTTCATAGGAAAGGTGGAGAAAATTGTAGTTTTTTCGAATATTTTATACTATGTCGCTTATTATTCAGAATTTTCTTATCAGAACTTATACCCTCATTTTTTAAACAACATTAATTTTTTTTAGCAATTTTTTCACAGATACGTTATTGTTACGGCGTAACAATATGTTTCGTTAGAAATTGTAAATCTCTTAAAGTAGGATAAGTTCTAGAAGGTCCTCGAGAAAGTTGAAATTTAGTGTCATATTGGTTTAGGCTTTACAGCTACATTTACATCTGCTTCGTTCCTTTCTAAATTACCGGATTATAACAATTTCATTTAGCCTTTACGACGAGCCAAGAGATTACCTAAAAACCCCGAATTGTAAAATCTCTTGGGTTTTTCCTCAAGTCTAGCCTTATAGATGACTCACTTAACTGCCCCACTCATACAAAACTGCCCTTTCGAAAAGGACCCATAGTAGGTACGCCCTTAAGGTATTTGGGCCAATCGGAAGTAAGAAAACTGTACATACTCTAGTGGAAGGGTGTGGGGGCGATTGTCAAAAGGCTCTCCAGATAGTTATTCCAAATTCAACCACCGTCGCAGAAACATCATCTCTGAGAGCGAAACTTTATTTTACTTCATTGATGGCACGCACTGATTTCAAACAATTATTGAATAATAGTGCAAACACGGGTTTCATGGCCAAAATAAGAACACGTCGGACAATGTGCTTAATGTCTGACGGAGTCGTTATAATTTCGCAACGTGACGAACTGTACCGTGCGAGAGTATTTGTACGAATGCTGCGTGACGTTATTCATTATAAATCAACTAATCGTTCAAATCAGTTATATGAACATGTACAATTTAGAATAGGAGTGTTCAAATTTTAGCATTTATGCTCGGCGCATAAACAAATTTATATCTAATATTATATCTATACTCTCTGTCCAGATGATCAGCAAGATGAGTATGGTGTGTATTATAATCAGTAATATAATCAAGTTCAGAGACATAATTTTTTAGGAATTCTCCGACCCTTAAACCAGGCCTCGGCAGCGAGGGGAAATCTGGAGAGTCCAGCTCTTTTAACACGTGTGGATCGCTCGCTTCGTCTCTCTCACCACGAGTCTCTACGCTACTCTAAGATTTCGGGGTGATGATGAATTCTGACGTCGTAGAACCAGGTCTTGAGTACCGCAGTGGAAATTACTACCAGGGTTCTTTTGGGGTGACTGAGCTTAGAAATTATTTTATTTTTCATGCACTTGCTTATGAACCTCATGATGAAAAAATTGGTAAATATTAAAATGATTAATTAATAGCAATATAGTTCAAGAAATAATAATTATCAATAATATAATTTATAAATTAATGCCATTGATCAGATTACGTGTATAAGTAACAGAAAGCAATAGAAAAAAGCACGACATGTTAGGAAGCATATCCATTATTCCTATTATGACATAACTTCATTTTTATATATTTCTAAAAATTATGCATTCTCGAGATCCATTATTTAACGAAAATCTACTGCACCCCTAAAAATTCTCAAGTTTAATTTTAAAAATATATCCGGCACTGTCTGGAATTTTTCATTGAATTTACATTGTCCTGGGTTTAAACTGAAAGCATTACTTCTGAATATTCTACAGTTTTCCGCTCATTTCTCATTAGGATCCAGTGATTCGGAATTTTCCAACATTTCCAGAATATCTTACATTATAAAATTCCCGTTTCTGTACAATAAAATTTTTTTAAATAATAAGTAACATATAAAATACAAAATATTTTATTTTATCTATTATTTTTTATTAAATTTTTCAGCAATTTTCTAATTTCAGAATTTTTCAGTCGTCCCTATTCCTATTAATCCAAAATGGATATTAATAAAGATTCTCCTAATTATGGAAATTGAATCAGTTTTCTTAATTACCAATCCGCATCTGTTCTGAAATTAAAATCCAGATAGTGGAAAGTATTTAGCATTTTCGATTATAAATTAGAACCTATTTTTAATGTATTTGTATTTATTTCAGAATTATTATTATATTTATGAATATAAATACCAAAAAAAGCTGCAAAAATGTTCACGATACTTTTTTTATGAATATTTTTGCAGAAAAAAAGTTATTGCAAAGATGAACAATATGTTCCTAATTGAGCCAATTATTCTGGCTGAAAAGACCCAAAACGAAGATAAGTCTGGAACAAAAATGCTGGATATCCAATTTAATTTTATATATTTTTTGTCGATGGTTTTTATTCTTCAGCTATGAAAAAAAAATTTCTAGCTCTGCCGGGATTCGAACCCAAAACTGTCATTTCGTCGACAAAAAACTATATCGCAACCTTAGTCAACAAACATAACATCAAATTTAATTAAAATTTATTACATATATTTGTCCGAAAAGAATGGATACACGATTTTAATCTTGATTTTGAATTTGCTTTGGTATTTTAAATTACAATAAGAATAGAAGAAACTATTTTAAAAAATCTGCTTTAAAGTTTCAGCCTTGTGAGGCTTAAATTATTTTAAAGCATTGTAATATATATTATATTATCATGAGCGTCGTAAAAAGCATAGAATTTTATTCGCACTTATTATAAGAGACTTCAACAAATATATTCTATGTGAGTGAAATACTGTAAAATGGGGCTAAGGGGGACGGTGTGGGGTAAAGCGGGACACACGGAATTTTCCATTTCCTGACCTAATATTGCTTTTTTTCGATAAAATCCGGGTGTCCCGCTTTACCCCACATGCCGCACTTTGCCCCACATGTCCCACTTTGCCCCACATGTCCCTCTAAGCCCCATTTTACGATTTTTCAGGCATCGATAGACCAAAATTCGACGTCCGAATATTCAGACTGTTCAGCAATTTTTGAAAATTCTCGACTTGCTAAAGAATCAGAAAAATATTTTTCTTAAAGAAACCTTTTCTTTAAAATAATTTTTTCATTTAACTAAAAATGACTTCGAAATGAAGATCATTTCAGATTATGAAAAAAATTTCATTGGAATAAAAAACCATTTCTTTGAATCACAAGAAGTTTCTTCAAATCAAAGAAACTTTTCTTTGACTCAGAGCCAGTGAATATTTTTCTTTGATTTAACGAAATTTTTTTTTAATTGAAGAATTATTTTCTATTTTCTTTCAATCAAATGAAATTTTTTTCTTTTCTTCGATTGAGGGGCAATAAATAGTTTTCTTTTTTTTAATTTTTTCATAAAAAAAGACAAATATTTGTCTTGAATTAATCAATTTACCCCCCCCCAAAAAAAAAAAAAGCTTCAAAATTAAGAAAATAATTTTAGATTAAATACAAATTTTCATTGGAAACAAAATTCATTTTTTTGAACCAAAGAAATGTTTTTGAACCAAAGAAATGTTTTTGAATCAAAGAAACTTTTCTTCGGCTGAGAGCCAATGGAAAATATTTGCCTTGAATTACAGAAACCATTTCTTTAACATAATTTTTTCATTTATCAAAAATAAAATTTAAAATATAAAAAATCATTTTGAATTAAAGAAAAAATTTCATTTCAACAAAAAACAATTTCTTTGAATCAAAGAAACTTTTCTTTAACTCAGAGCGAATCAAAAATATTTGTCATGAATTAAAAAAAAAGTTTCATTAACATACAATTTTCCATTAAACGAAATTATACTTTAAAATTTTAAAAATCATTTCAAATTAAAGAAAAATTTGTATTGGAAAAAAAACAATTTCTTTGAACCAAAGAAATTTCTTTGGATCAAAAGAAATTTCTTTAAATCAAAGAAACTTTTCTTTGAATCAAAAGAACTTTTCTGTGACTGACAGCCAATGAAAAATATTTGTCTTAAATTAAAGAAACCATTTCTTTAACATTATGTTTTCATTTATCAAAAATAAACTTCAAAATTTTTAAAATAATTTTTAATTAAAGAAAGATTTTCATATCAACAAAAAAAAATTTCTTTGAACCATACAAATTTCTTTGAATAAAAAGAAATTTCATTGAATAAAAGAAACTTTTCTTTGAATCAAAGGAAATTTCTTTAAATCGAAGAAACTTTTCTTTGAATCAAAGAAATTTTTCTGTGACCGACAGCCAATGAAAACTATTTGTTTTGAATTAAAGAAACCGCTTCTTTAATATAATTTTTTCATTTATCGAAGATAAACTTCAAAATTTAGAAAATAATTTTAAATTAAAGAAAAATATCATTTCAAGAAAAAACAATTTCTTTGAATCAAAGAATCTTTTCTTTGACTTTGAGCCAATAAAAATACTTGTCTTGAATTAAAGCACCCGCTTCTTTAACATAATTTTTTAATTTATCAAAAATAAACTTAAAAATTTCGAAAATTATTTTAAATTAAAGAAAGATTATCATATCAACAAAAAACAATTTCTTTGGACCATACAAATTTCTTTGAATGAAAAGAAATTTCTTTGAATAAAAGAAACATTTCCTTGAATCAAAGGAAATTTCTTTGAATCAAAGAAACTTTCCTTTGAATCGAAGAAACTTTTCTGTGACTGACAGACAATGGAAAATATTTTTAGAATTTCTAAATATCTTTTGAAATAATTCAGATTTCCTACAATTTTTTTTTAAATTCTGCAAAATAAAAAAAAAATTTTAACATCTTTCAGATTTTTTCGAGGATGTTGGAAATATTTTGAAATTGCTTAAAATGTTTCTTTGAAAATTCTTCTAAAATTTATTTTTCAAAATGAAGAAACATTTAAAATTTCCCAGTAATAAAACTACTTGATTTTTTTCTAAAATTTTATATTCTTGCAAAATTTTGCTTTAAAATGTTCTACATTCTTTTTCGAAATTTTTGAAAATAATTTGAAATGTTTTTTCAATTTTATCTTAAAATTCATTTTTCAGAGTAAAAAGTAATCTTAATAAAAATATGTTTAATATCCTAAAATCATTGAAAATCTTTAAAAAGCTTCAAAATTTTATTTAGAAATCTTGAAAAATTTACGTTATGTTCAAAATAAAAAAAATATTTATTTAAATTTTTTTTTAAATCTTCTCAAGATTTAAATTATGTTTAAGTCTAATGAAAAATTATAAAACTTATAAATATTTGGTCAAATGATTCAAAGTTTTCCTAAAAAATTTTTATTTTCAAAAATCCACATTTTGTTTATAATTTTTTGAAAAATTTATTTAGAAATCTTGAAAAATTTACATTATGTTTAAATTTAAAAAAAAATAATGGTAATCTTTTCAAAACTTCTAAATATCTTATAAAATAATTCCAATTTCTCCTAAACAGTATTTAAAATTCTGCAAAATTTTAAAAATTACTTTAAAATCTTCCATCAGATATTCTTTTTTGATCATTTTAGATTTAAAATTAATATTAATAAATTAATCTATATTATCGAATCTTTTTAAAACTTCTAAATATCTTTTGAAATAATTCAATTTTCCTAAACAGTATTAAAAAAGAAATATGTAAAAAAAAAAGACTTTTTCATGTAATTCTTATAAAATTTAGGGGAAAAAACTGTTTTAATTCTAAGGTTGGCAATCAGTTATGCCAATGCGGGCGCCTTTTGCTACTGCGCTTGCGTATGGACCGCGCACTGGTTGGCCGCAGTTGGCGCGTAATTCAAAATTGGAATGAAAAACAATTCTTTTAATTCAAATAAATAATTATACAAAAATGAAGAACGTATATGAATTGTACAACTTCTGATTTTAGACAAGAAAACAATTTACAACACATATATTTATTAAATTGCAGTTTATTTTCTTTGATTTCCGAAGAATAACTTATATTTCACCAAACATTTTATTTCAAAAGAAATTTGTTGGAAAAGTAATTCAAAATAATGTTTTTAATATTTTGTTATGTATTCTCATAAGAATTAATTTTAATTCCAATTTTGAATTGCGTGCCAACTGAAGCCAACCAGTGCGCGGCCCGAACGCAAGCGCAGTAGCAAAAGGCGCTCATATTGGCATCGCTGTTGGCAATACTGCATTATACCTGTCAGTGCCTGTCAGTCAGCAATGAGCAGTTCACGTCTGTTTACCCGGTTTATTTATGTTTTGACTTACGCTATAACTTTTTATTGTGTTCATGGACCCTTTGTGGAATTTTATAATCGTATTTAACTGTGATTTTAAAATATAAAATAGTATCTATTTGGATATATTCATAGAAAGAAGATTTTTACTTTTTTCAATCTGTAAGTTATCACCGCCACTAAAATATTCAATGGAATACATTTTTATAGTAAAATCACCATTTTTATTTATAAGGTATATAATTTTAATTAAATTCATAATCTACACAATATAAATGCTTGAAAAAGATTCTATTTATTGTATAAAAGCAGTGTAAAAATCAATTTTGGTAACCTAACCTGTAAGTGTGAACGATCGAATTTGACATTTTATATAATACAAATAGCATAAAATAAATAATTATTTATTTATCATTTCAATCTAGATAAACCTCGCAAAAAAACAGATATAAGAAAAAAGTTAATTACAGTATTTACGTATAATATATTTGCAGAAAGGATCATTTTATAACCTCAAAGTAAGAACTATTTCAATTTTCTCGAGACTGGATAATTATTTTTAATTATACTCTCTGGTCCATTGAATTCAGTACTAAAAAGTGTACATATCGACTTCTCATTTCTTTAAAATATTTCAAATTATAATTGCTATCATTTAAAGTTGGAATATAAGTTTTATTTGGAAGTCATAACTTCATTTTCGATTTTCTCTAAACTGGATGACCTTTTTGAAAAAAACTTTTTTTATTTCAATTCGGCCATTCAATAGTCAAAATTAAAATTCTCCGTTTTGTTTTAATGTGCGAATTGAGTTCAAAATTAATGTTGAAAGTCGATAAGGACACGAAACCTAACCTCGAAACGTGACCAGTTTCATTAATTTTCTCGAAACTGGACAGCTTTTTGTGAGCAAGCTTTTCTTACATCGGTAGAAAATGAAAATATTTCGAAAGTTCTTTCTTCCATAAACTATAATGTTACCAATTATAAAATTCTACTATTTGGTTTAAAATTAAATTATTTTTTTGAAAATGCAACTATTTTGTTAAAAAGTCATATTTTTTGTCAAAAATTCAACAACTTGGTTGAAAGTTGAACTACTTTGTTAAAAATTTATCTTTTTCGTTGAAGATTCATCTATTTGGTTGAAAATTTAAATATTTCGTTGAAAATTCGTTTCTGTTTTGGTTGAAGATTACCTTTTTCAAACTGAAAATTCAACTATTACATTTTTAGTTCAAAATTGATATTTGTTAGTTAAAAATTTAACTATTTGGTTAAAAAATTGTCTTTTTTTAGTTCACAATTTGTGCTCTTGGTAGAAACTTAATCTTTTTTGTTAAAAGTTTCTCCTTTTCGTTGTAAATTCATCTGTGATTCAAGAAAAAAGAATTTTTTCTCGAAATTCGAAACTTCTGATGTTTTGTGAAAACTGAGAACTACACGATGGAACGGACTTCAGATTCGTGATTAGCGGGTCAAAATCCATAGGAAATGATGGGTCTCGTTTCTAACGTACAATATTTCTCAAAGCTTGTGCAGCTCGATTAAAGTATGTCCGATTAACGATAGACTCAACTACCGTTATAAGGACGATTTCGGTAATGTCTTAAAGTGGCCTTGATCCTAAATCAGGGGGATACAAACGTAAACAGGCAGAACCACAGAAACCATTTCTGCTGGATTTAGACGCATGCCACTACCTGATGTGCCATCATGCTGTTTGTAACGTTTAACTGAGCATCACCTCTCTTTCGGTCACGCGGTCCCCGCATGACCAAAATGCCAAGAAATTGAATTCTATGAATATCGTAAACCGGGGGTGCTTATGTCGGAAGTTGAGTGTTTTTTCTCTATGATCTTGATCTCTACTATAATAAATATACGTTTTAATTACTTCTGGACTGCTAGATTTTTATAATTCATCAAAGAATTTTCTGTTTCAAATTTGCTCATACATAAATTCAATGATGTGTCCTGAAACCTTTCCAAATGTTTGTATTGCCTTAAATAAGAGAGTACCACTTTCAGTGCTGCGTCCTTTTAGGAATCTAATCATCTACTTTCTACTCCCCGTTTAGTAAGGATTACAATGATCTAAGGACCAATCTCGACGCAACCGAAACGCATGCGTCATCCACTTTTGCTACTTCCGTTCTAGAAGGTAAGCAAAAGCGGGAAATTTGCGCGAGATGACATCGGGCAACACTGTTCCTGGGAGTCAGGTCTCTAGCCGCGGATGACCTCACGCAGCAGCTGGGACAGTCAGAGATACTTTTTTAGAGATACCAATCTTTGTAGAATGTTATGAGGAACAGTGTTGACGGACCAGATGAAGTGATCCCAGAAGAACAGCCTTTTGCATCCGATTCGCGATGGAATGAGCCTGAGGCTGGAAGCCGGAATCTTGTTGAGTTGGCTAAGAAATTAAGCTTTATACCTCCAAGACAGCCCATATTCCAACTGATCTTCTTTCTTCTTTGCCGTGATATAACTATCGACTTATGCCAAGAATTCAATCACGGAAATGATCTTGGTCTTCAGATCTTGGAGAAGAATATCAGGCTTCGTAGCACTCATACGTTTAGTGGTGTAGAATGAGACATTCCAATAAATCTTACACTGATCATTCTTCACAACGGACTCGAGTTCCCCCTGTGCGTAACGCAAGACCGGCAATAGGTCAGAGTGTTTCTGGTAGATGTTTATGACGCCGTCTTGATAGGCAAAAGGAAATCCCTGTGTCTCCGATCTCAATCCAGCAGACTTGATAAACATGCTGGACACACCTATCGTGAGCTCATCATCTTGCGTGTGCTTCGGTTAAGTTGATTCAACTCATCGTCGTTCCATTTCACTGCATTAAGCGTGTATGGCAGTATAGGAACGGCCAGCATATTGATCGCCTGGATCTTATTCTTACCAGATAATTTTGAAGCCCAAATTTTTCTGAGAATTCCGCGATACCTTTTTTCAGGTACCGTTTTTAACGCACGCACATTTTGGATTTCCCCTTGCGGTATTCCAAGATATGTATATGGTTCTCCATTACCGAGATGTTAAATGGTATTTTCGCCTATGAGTTGAACAACCTGATCGTCACGCGATGATGTATTTTCTAGTCCAAAGCTCATGCCAATCGCTTTAGAGTACCTATTTATGGCCTTCACTGAAGTGTTATGGTGCTCTTTCGAAGAAATCACGCTGAAATCTCACCAGACATTTCTCTCTATCCAGGAATTAATTTCAGTGATAGTTTTTTCCCATGTAGGAGGCCTCACGGAGGTTCCTCTTATTGCTAATTACACCTTTTTTTGACAATAGGAAATCTAGGTAGAATACAAGAGCACAATGTCGGATACTCTCCGGACAGACTTTGTATGTTTCACGAATTTATTATGTTATCATCAGTTTGTACAATTCTATAGATTTCATCACATAAAATTAAATTTAATAATTTCAGTGTCTACTCGTACCACAATTTTGAGGCTATTTGTTAATCGAAATTTTTCCGTCATCCGTCGCGGGTGGCCATTTCAGTGAAGCGAAAAAAATTCTCAGCCATTTCCCGGGTTTCTTCCCGGTTCGCAACAAATTTTCAATATCATTGAACTTAACATTGAAAAACTGTGTTGAAATTATATCATGCGATATAAAATTGGTGATATTTCAAATGATTGAATAGATTTTTCTTCTGAAAAATTGACATGATTCTTGGTCAGAAAGAATCTCTCTAACGCAGGGCAAAGCATTGGCTTTGTCAGACGCCCATTTAGCGCGGGAAAAGAATTTTTGCTATTTTTTTAAATCAAATTGACGGTGTGAGAACTTGTAATTTACACATGTACGAATCTAAAACACTTTCGGATCGGGTTACGGTTGCTTAATGGAGATGCCGCGATTTCTTCCGAGGTCAATGCTTTAAACGTGCCGCTGTCCATGTTTATTTTCACCCGAATTGACCTTTCATTTGTACGTGTGTATATTCCACGAAAAATGTATTGACGTTTTATTTTGTCCAAGAATGCAAATACCTCACCGTTGGACGTTGATAATACAATTTGTTCTTCGGTAGGCATGGGCATAAAGACATTACTTTTTGTTCTTAATTCAATAGGTTTATCATGAGGAAAAGCGTATCTTTCAAGCTGGAATATCCAGTTCGGATATTTGTAAGGAATAAGGCGAATTGATCTAAGATCTTCTGGTGTATATCCAAAAACGAGAGAAAAAGGTTGCCTCATTTCATTCTTCATTTCATTCTTCATTTCATTCTTCATTTCATTCTTCATTTCATTCTTCATTTCATTCTTCATTTTATTCTTCATTTCATTCTTCATGTCATTCTTCATTTCATTCTTTATTTCATTCCTTACTTCATTTTTCATTTAATTTTTCAATTCATTTTTTATATCATTCTTTAATTCATTTTTTATTTCATTTTTTATTTTAATTTACATTTCACCATTTTTTTCATTGTTAATTTCATTCTTTGTTTCATTCTTCATTTTATTCTTCGTTTCATTATTTATTTTATTTTTTATTTAATTCTTCATTTAATTTTTCATTTTATTCTTAATTTCATTCTTCATTTCATTTTTCATCTTGCATTTTATTATTAATTTTATTCTGCATTTATTTCATTATTTTATTCTTCATTTTGTTCTTTATTTTGGCTCCAGTTCATTCTTCGTTTTATTCTTCATTTCATTCTTCAGATCATGATTTATTCAATTCTCCATTTCATTCATTTCATTCTTTATTACATTCTTTACTTCATTTTTCATTCCATTTTTAATTTCATTTTTCATTTCATTTTTCACTTCATTTTTAATTTCATTTTTCATTTTATTTTTCATTTCATTTTTCATTTCATTTCATTTTCCATTTCATTTTTCATTTCATTTTTCATTTCATTTTTCATTTCATTTTTCCTTTAATTTTTTTCATTTTTCCTTTAATTTTTTTCATTTTTCATTTCATTTTTCATTTCAGTTTTCATTTCATTTTTCATTTCATTTTTCATTTCATTATTCATTTTATTTTTCATTTCATTTTTCATTTCATTTTTCATTTCATTTTCCATTTCATTTTTCATTTCATTTTTCATTTCATTTTTCATTTCATTTTTCATTCCATTTTTCATTTTATTTTTCATCTCATTTTTAATTTCATTTTTCATTTCATTTTATTTTTTATTTCATTTTTCACTTCATTTTCCATTTCATGCTTCACTTTATTTTTCATTTCATTTTTCATTTAATTTGTCATCTTCTTTTCCATTCTATTTTTTATTTCATGTTTCATTTCATTTTTCATTTCTTTTTTAATTCATTTTTTCATTTAATTTTTCATTTCATTTTTCATTTCATGTTTCATTTTATTCTTCATTTTATCTCTCGTTTCATTTTACATTTAATTCTTCATTACATTATTTTATTCTTCATTTCATTCTTGACTTTATTATTCATTTCATTTTACATTTAATTCTTCATTACATTATTTTATTCTTCTTTTTATTCTTGACTTTATTATTTATTTCATTCTTCACTTCAGTATTCATTCCATTTTTTAATTCATTTTTTATTTCATTCTTTATTTCATTCTTCATTCAATTCTTCAATTCATTTTTCATTTCATTCTTTAATTCATTCTTCATTTCATTATTTATTTTACTTTACATTCCACCATTTTGTTCATTTTTAATTTTTGTTTGTTAATTTCATTCTTCCTTTCATTCTCCATTTCATTCTTCATTTGAGCTTTATCCCATTTTCATTTAATACTTTATCTCACTCTTCAGTTCAATTTTTATATCATTCTTTATTTTATTTTTTATTTCACTCTTCAATGCACTCTTAATTTCACTCTTAATTTCATTCTTAATTCCTTCTGTGTCATTCTTTTCTTTTTATTCTTTTTTCCATTCTTTATTGCATTTTTTATTTAATTCCTAATTTTTTCATTTCGTTGTTCATTTCTTCCTTTATTTCATTCCGTATTTCATTTCTAATTTCATTCTTCATTTAATTCATAATTTAATTCTACATTTTGATCTTCGTTTCGTTCTTTATTTCATTCTTCATTTCATCCTTTAATTAATTTATCATTTCATTTAATTACTAATTTCATTTCTTATTGCATTCTTCATTTTATTCTTCATTTCATTAATTAAATAAATAAATTAATAAATAACTAAATTCATTCTATTTTCAGTTAATTATTCATTTCATTATTGACTTCAATTTTCATATCATTTGTCATTTTATTTTCTATTGCACTCTTCAATTTATTGTTTATTTCATTCTTCGCTTAACTTCATTCTTCATTTGATTCTTTATTTAATTCTTAACTTTTTTTGTGTCCTTCTTATTATCGTTTTATTATCTTTTTCATTCTTCATTCCATTTTGCATTTCATATCTAATTTGTTCATTTCATTCTTCATTTCGTACTTTATTTCATTCCTTATTTCATTTATAATTTCATTCCTTATTTTATTCCTAATTTAATTCCTTATTTCATTCCTAATATCAGTATTCATTCACTTCGTTCTTTATTTTGTTCTTGATTTTATTCTTTATTTCATTCTTCACTTCATGTATCATTTCATTTCTCATTTTATTACTAATTTCCTTCTTCATTTAATTCATTATTTTATTTTTCGTTTCGTTCTCTATTTTATTCTTCATTTCATTCTATACTTCATTTATCATTTCATTTCTCATTTCATTACTAATTTCAATCTTCATTTAATTTATTATTTCATTCTTTATTTCGTTGTTTATTTTATTCTTCATTTCATTCTTCATTTCATTCTTCATTCATTCTTCATTTCATTCTTCATTTCATTCTTCATTCATTCTTCATTTCATTCTTCATTTCATTCTCCATTTCATTCTTCATTTCATTCTTCATTCCATTCTTCATTTCATTCTTCATTTCATTCTTCATTTCATTCTTCATTTCATTCTTCATTTCATTCTTTATTCATTCTTCATTTCATTCTTCATTTCATTCTTCATTTCATTCTTCATTTCATTCTTCATTTCATTCTTCATTCCATTCTTCATTTCATTCTTCATTTCATTCTTCATTTCATTCTTCATTTGTTCGTTAAAGCCGAAGGAGCTTTAACAAAAGAGAATTCACAATCACCAAATTACAGTTGTCGATGCTTTGACCTTACACTTTGAAAGGTTTGTGCACAAATATTTGGGACGTACAGAGATCGAGCGCGAAGTGTGTGAACCAACGTTCGCGCCCCCCAGACGCGTTAAAAACTTGCGACCCGCTCGCGCTGCGATTCCAACCCTTTTTCTAAAATTTGTGGGAGGAAAGTTTTAAATTATGGCAAATTCTGACTTGAAACAGGGAATTTTTTTATAGTCGCTCCTTCCAAATCAGATTTAAACTTCTATTACAAAATAACCGCTCTATATACAAAATGTCTTGTTTCAAAATTAAATTATAAATTCCTCACAGAAATTCCGTTTGCGAAAATGATAATTATAATTCTTTACGAAAATTCCCTGCTCCAAGGCAAAATTACATTTATTTCCAAAAATTCCCTGTTAAGGAGTACGTTGATTTTAACAAATTTCTATTGTTATTTAAAAATATAATATTTTTAAATATTCTGATTTGGGATAAAGAATTTTTAAACTGTGACGATTTCTGACTTGAAACAGCGATTGCTTTTGTGAATTTAATTTTTATAAATCAGAATTAAAATTATTTTCAAAATTTTCTCGTTCCATGTAAAAAATTACTTGTTCCAAGGCAAAATTATAATTCTTCACGAAATTCCCTGTTCCAAATACAAAATTTTATTCCCTTTTATTTATATTTTTGTAAAAGTTAATTTTATTATTCCTCGTCCGAACTCAGATTTTTTTTAATTTCTCATATCAAGTAACAAATAAAATCATTTACAAAATTCCCTGTTCCAAGAAAAAATTATATTTATTCACAAAAGTTTTTAATTAACATTTTTTTCCTGGAAAATAGAGAAATATTATGAAAATATTAATATTTGATAGATTATAAAAGATTATTAATAATAATCTTCAATTCCATTTATTCACATTGCTCAACTGTCAATTTTACCGTTTATTATAGCATGGGTAAATATTGACATCGTCTTTGACTTTTAATCAAAGTTGTTCTGTATGCATAGAAATGCTTTACAATTGATTTTCAAGTTATTAATTTTGTACTCTAGTTTACAATGATGAATTTTGAAAAGCGTGATGCATAATTTGAAAATTATTATTAAATTTTAACGATTTAGTTTCACGATCCTGATTCCAGGATACTTCAATTTTAAACGAAGTTTGGAATTGTTTAAATTTAGCGATCCAATTATGCTTGGATTCATTATTTTTTCAACTTCCAATTAGAAATCATATAATTTTAAAAGTTTTTACTCTTTTAAAATAATTAAACTTTGAAGGTTTACAATCTTTTAAATTCTTCAAATTTGACCGGTTAAAATTACAGTGAATGCTCGTATTGTACAGAAATCTCATTTTTTACTAATAAAATTTGTCTAATCACTTTGCATATAATACCTCTTACCCATTTTTATCAAATTTGAAATTTTTATAATTTTAATTTAAAATTTACGTTTTGAGTGCGCAATTTTAAAAAAGTTTAATTTTTGAAGCCTTAAGACTAAACTTTTTCAGCTTCAAAAGATTTTAAATGTCAGTATGTAAAAGCAAACGTTCAATAGGTTTTGTGCGGATGCTATCGACCTTCACGATTTATAACTGTTTTAATATCAATTATAAAAATGTATACCTTCAAATAAAAATAAAAACACTTCGAACCTACAGATCCTATTAAAATTCCTTCAATCTTATGAAATACTTTTTGATACCCCTTGAAATATTATTAAATCACTTCAAATCTTTACAATCCGTTGAAATCCTATAAAATCCTTCGAAATTCCTTAAAATCATTAGACTCTTTGAAAATTCCTTCAAATTTGTTTAATTTCTTGAAAATTCCTGGGAAAGCATGTAAATACCCCAAAATACTTTAGGCCGATTTCATTTCTGAGCCGAATTTATTTCAAAGTTATGAGTATTTGAATTTAAAAAATTGTTAACGTGGATCACCAAAAAATTGTCAACATTTTCGTTATAAGTGTGATATTCTTTATATATTATAGGTATTAATTTTCTTCTTTCTGATTCTAAAAATATGATCACGATTATTGCAAAAAGAAGACGAGTAACGAAAAAAGTTAGACAATCAAAGTTATTTCTCGAAAAAAGTTCTAGAAAAAAGTCTTTTGGCACTTCTTTGTGCCTTGCGTTATTATTTAACTATTTGCTAAAATATGAATAATGAAAATTTTTCGCTGTCATAAATAATCAAGTAGGGTGTAAATCAAGAGGAAGAACTCATTTTTGTATGCAATTATTTACTGAAAGTGTAAACATTTAAAACGAATATTTACACCCTACTTGATTATTTATGACAGCGGAAAATTTTTATTATTCATATTTCAGCAAATAGTTCAATAATAACGCAACATAGAAAAAAGTTCCAAAGGACCAAATTGTAGAACTTTTTTTAAGGAATAACTTTCAAAGGTGAAATCTGCTGAAATATATCCACGATATTAGTAGCAACTTGAAAAAAATCAAAAGAAAAAAACCGCTGGGGTTTTTGAAAAAATATAATGATATTTAAAAAATATCACACTTTTAACGAAAATATTGACAATTTTTTGATAATCGATGTTTTCAATTTTTTAAATTCAAATACTTTCAAAGCTTTTTTTCCTCTTATAAAAATCATGGCATTTTTAGGACTTTTTGACAGGTTCCAGGGTGGGACTGACGTTACAACAATGACTCTCCACCGTACGACGAATCACTTATTACCTCAGACATGATTTTCGACTCGCAAAACAAAATACACGCATAAAGGTGGTAGTTGGGTGTACAATCTAAACCATGAATAATTCCAAAATAGCTGGTTAACGAACTCGTTCTTTCTTTTTAGGCCTTCAAAAAGTGTGCCAAAGCACAATCTAATCTGACCAATATTTCGAAAATTATCGTGCCTAGACGATACTACAGACTACAGACAGACAGACGGACAGACAGACAGACACCTTCGTAAAAACCGTTTTTTCTGATTCAGTGGGTCTCGAAACGTCGACATTTGATTGAACCCGCGAAAGTCATTTTTCACATAAAACCAATATCTTCTCATTGAGATGAGAATGTAAAAAAACCGTTTCAGAAGGAATTTCCATCTTATACAGTGAAAAACCACATTCCTTGTCAAAAATGCTTTTCTAAAGTAAAAAAAAAATTATTTTACTGTAATGTAAGTTTCAATGCATTATAAGCTTACATAAACTTTAATTATTGTGTGTAGTGAAAAACTGAATCCAGATTATGCAAAAAATATGAATAAAAGACGATTGGATTCGAAATTTCGTGCATAAATGATTAAAATTTCATTTTGAGTTAATGTTTGCTTCGAATGAAGTTCATTTAAGCTTATAATATGTTGAAATTTACAATAAATAGTATAATGTTTTTTTTTTATAAAAACATTTTAAAAAATGTTTTTCACTGTATAGATGTTATTTCCATCTGAAACACTTTGGTTTTGATAAAGACTTATTTTTAGTATAAAATAATTACATTAAAGTCCACACAAAAATCGTAAAACTACTTTTATACCCAAATTAAAATGCATAATTAAAATTCTCTCTACACTTTCTAGCTCTGATTTTTGGCACCAGATGATGTATTGCAGTTTACACATTCCCAATATTGTACTATAATTCTGAGAAAAAAGTTAATTTTTAAAATTTTATATTACGCCATGTCCAAAATCAATTTTTCACATCAGCTAAAACACATTCATAATAATATTGAAATTTGTGATCATACGTTCTTGCTCACGCATTATTTTTGACCGATAAACTTATTTTGACAGTTAAGGGACATGGCGTAATATAACTTTAGGTGGACGATTTCTCTTCACAATTAGCCATGGAATGCAAATCAAAAATGACTTTTTGATTTTGACCCCCATAAGTCTGTTTATAGGGGTTCTCCTAAAGTGAGATAATAATAATTGCAATTTAAAAATAATAATTGCTAAATCAATTTATTATTGTTTATTCCTATCTTCTCTCATAGTAATGCAAGAAAGTTGAGGTTCTTTCTAAAATTTTTAACTTTGCTTTGCTGCTGATATAGAACCAGATCCTGATATGTCTTTGCCACAATTCTCGCATTCAACCACAATGCGCATGCGATGCACCAGCAGGCTCATTGGCTGTTGATCGCACGCTTATTTGAAATGATTAAATATGTAAATCAATTGTTAACATATAATAATTGTAAAGTGCATACAAATATTAAGAATTATTTGAAAATAATGTCTGTGATAAAAAAGGTATTCCATCCTTCGAATTAAAAATCCATCATTTATTTTTAAGGGATAGAATTAAATAATAAACATTCCTTTCACTTCAAAAGCATATTTTGCCATCAAGGAATTAGTATTCATAATCTTATAATGATTATTTATTATAAAGAATTGATTTTCTATTTAACAATTTGAAAAAAGCGCGCAATCAACAACCAGTGAGGCTCGCGGTGTGATGCATGCGCAGTACTTTTGATTTGATTTTTCAAACGTCAGCTGATCACAAATGCACATAAAAGAAAAGCAGACTCGTCTATCCTGTTTTATAATTTTTTTGTGATTTTCCGCTTTTTGGTGAATAATGAGTTTCAGTTTTAATTTATTCTACTTGCTCCTCAATAAGCTCTTGTGAACATTAAGTTTGTTACAGGTGGTACAATGTGATAAATAAATACAATGAATAAAAGCAGCTTCCAAATAGTTCGTCTGTCTAGCGATTCTGTGCAAAAAATAAGAGACGCCCTACCTCAAAAGAATTTGAATTCCAATCCTGCTTGGTTTTTGATTGGCGGAAAGGTACTATCTAATTTTGAAAAAAATTCTATATTTTGGTGTTCTATATTTTAAAGGCAACTGCCAACCCAGAAACAATGAACCGATTGGACAATTTGAATCAGTCTGAAGCCTTAGCGAATTCGCAATATTAATTGGTCACTTCCCATAGCGACCGATTCAGTGCAATTTCAAATTTAAACGTTTCATTTATTTATTAAACATCTATTTAACGATATGCCACGAGTGTATAATTTGTTTCATCCGCCCGGTGATTCAAATTTGTTAATTTTTGTTGAAATATTGCAGCGGGGCATAACCTCAAAAATTTCGATCCGATTAAAAAATATCCAGAAGAAAATGAAGTTCCTGTTCAATCGGAGTTTTTTTCATTCACAATGTTTGAACCGGATTTAGCAGATTCAAATCAGAAGGCAATCGTCTAATCCGGTTCTTAAAACAAACGGATTCACTGAAACAATCGTTCAATTGTTTCTTTTTGTCTGGGAAGTCATGGATTTTCTCCAGTTTTTCATTGTGTTGTAATATTTGGGGTTAGAACAGCGATGCTTACGGATCGCGACTTTTTCAATTACGCATGTACTGAAAAGCGCGGGTCTATTTGAAATTATAAAGTATGCACTTGTAATATTACAATAATGATCAATTATTTAAAGAAATTAACTATTTCTTAGATTCAATTTGATTAATTTTTCAGAGTAAACCAATTTTTTAAATATTTATCTATAGTACTATTGATAGTATTTATTAATTTCAAATAGACCCGCTCTTTTTGGTACATGCGCAGTTGAAAAAGTCGCTGTCCGTTAGTATCACTCGGTTAGTAATGTGCGTGCAAAAGGATTTTGCAAAATGTAAAATATTTTAAAAATGTTAACAAAAGCGATGAATTTTCGATCCAAAGAGATGCAAAAAGTTTATAACCTTAAATCGAGAACTATCAACTTCATCGGAGAAAGAGATGAATTTTTAATCAAAAAAGATAAACTCTTGACAAAAGAGATGAATTTCCGATCCAAAAAGATGCAAAAAGTTTATAACCTTAAATAAAAAACTATCGACTTCATCGGAGAAAGAGATGAATTTTTAAACAAAAAAGATAAAATATGACAAAAAGACATGAATCTTCGATCCAAAAAGATGCAACAAGTTTATAACCTTAAATAAAAAACGATCAACTTAATCGAAGAAAGAGACGAACTTTTAAACAAAAAAGGTCAAATATTACCAAAAGATATGAATGTTTGATCCAAAAAGAAGCAAAAAGTTTATAACCCTAAATAAAAAACTATGAACTTCATCGGAGAAAGAGATACATTTGTTATCAAGAAAGATAAAATATTACCAAAAGGAAATGAATTTGCGATCCAAAAAGATGCAAAAAGTTTATAACCTTGTAGCAAAAACTATCAACTTTATCGAAGAAAGAGATGAATTTTTACACAAAAAAGATCAGATATTACCAAAAGAGATGAATTTTCGATCCAAAAAGATGAAAAAAGTTTATAACCTTAAATACAAAAATATCAACTTCATCGAAGGAAGAGATAAATTTGTAAACAAAAAAGATAGAATATTACCAAAAGAGATGAATTTTCGGACCAAAAAGATGAAGAAAGTTTATAACCTTAAATATAAAAATAACAACTTCATCGAAGGAAGAGATGAATTCTTAAACAAAGAGGATAGAATATTACCAAAAGAGATGAATTTTCGGTCCAAAAAGATGGAAAAAGTTTACAACCTTAAATAAAAAACTATCAACTTCATCGAAGAAAGGGATGAATTTTTAAACAAAAAAGATAAAATATTACAAAAATAGATGAATTTCCGATCCAAAAAGATCCAAAAAGTTTATAACCTTAAGTCAAAAACTATCAACTTCATCGGAGAAAGAAATGAATTTTTAATCAAAAAAGATCAAATATTACCAAAAGAGATGAATTTGGGATCCAAAAAGATGCATAAATTTAATAACCTTAAATCAAAAACTATCGATTTCATCGAAGACAGAGATGAATTTTTAAACAAAAAAGATAAACGTTAACAAAAGAGATGAATTTCCGATCCAAAAAGATGCAAAGAGTTTATAACCTTAAATCCAAAACTATCAACTTCATCGAAGGTAGCGATACATTTTTGAACAAAAAAGATAAAATTTTACCAAAAGAGATGAATTTTCTATCCACAAAGATGCAAAAAGTTTATAACCTTAAATAAAAAGCTATCAACTTTATCGTAGAAAGAGATGAATTTTTAATCAAAAAAGATAAACTGTTGACATAAGAGATGAATTTCCGATCCATAAAGATGCAAAAAGTTTATAACCTTAAATCAAATACTATCAACTTCAGCGGAGAAAGAGATGAATTTTTAAACAAAAAAGATAAAATGTTAACAAAGGCATGAATTTTCGATCCAAAAAGATGCAAAAAGTTTATAACCTTAAATCAAAAACTATCAACTTCATCGATAAAATCGATGAATTTTTAAACAAAGAAGATAAAATACTACCAAAAAAGATGAATTTTCGATCCAAAAAGATAAAAAAAGTTTATAACCTTACATAAAAAACTATCAACTTCATCCAAGGAAGAGATGAATTTTAAACAAAAAAGATAAAATGTTAGCAAACGAGATGAATTTTCGATCCAAAAAGATGCAAAAAGTTTATAACCTTAAATCAAAAACTATCTACTTCATCGAAAAAAGAAACGAATTTTTAAACAAAAAAGATGAAATGTTAACAAAAGAGATGAATCTTCGATCTAAAATGATGTAGAAGGATTATGACCTGAAATCGAGAACTATCAACTTCATTGAAGAAAGAGATGAATTTTCAAACAAAGATAAAATGTTAACAAAAGAGATGAATTTTCGATCCAAAAAGATGCAACAGTTTTATAAACTTAAATCTAAAACTCAACTTCATCGAAGAAAGAGATGAATTTTTCAACAAAAAAGATAAAATGTTAACAAAAGAAATGAATTTTCGATCCAAAAAAATGAATTTTCTACAAATTGGATATAATATACCTTTTTTTCGCGCTGTCTATTGATTCAGCTGATCGATTTGGTCATTTATATTCCTCGAGAAAAATGTATGGCATGTAACTGGAAGTCTGAGGGTGCAAAGTTTTTTTACCGCCAATAAAATGTCTACTGCATATAAGAGACGAGGGCGATGGTTGCCAGGGTGACCCATCGGGACTTAATTTTAAAAAGATACATAACAAATTAAACCTTTAAAAAACATCACAACATAATCTATAAACTTTTCACAGTGTACTTACTTGACTCGTTTGATATCTGCAATTCACCTTAACCACTGGTCTTTGAGGTGAACTTTCGTTGGAAAACTATAAAAATGAGTTACCAGCGAGTTCAAACGATTGTTTACACACCCGAACGCGCAACACAGATACCCGCTTTTTTTGGGGGCCATTTTCAGTAATAATTATGAATTTTTTCAACAAATCTTGGCACTCGCGTTTATTTAAGCAACGTTAAAGATGCATCTCGTCGCACGAGAAAACTTCTGATTTTCGCCACTGCGAGCGCCTCCTGCAATTACTTGTTTGGCTCCGCCTACCTGCACATAGTCAATACTATCACTGCAAAATCTAAGTTTTTTTTATTGATAATGATCGAGTCTGGGTGTATGTTATCCCCAAGCTATCGGTCTGGCGATTGAATAATAATAAACTTGGGGCATCAATAATCGATCCTAGAAGAACACAAAGATTTCAAGGATTTCCAAGATTTTAAAGACTACAAAAGATTTCGCAAAGATTTCAAATATCTCACAAAAATTTCAAGGATTTCACAGATTTGACAAAGACTTCAAGGATTTTAAATATATCACAAAGATTTCAAGGATTTCACAGATTTGACAAAGACTTCAAGGATTTTAAATATATCACAAAGATTTCAAGGATTTCCAAGATTTTAAAGACTACAAAAGATTTCGCAAAGATTTCAAATATCTCACAAAAATAGGATTTCACAGATTTGACAAAGACTTCAAGGATTTTAAATATACCACAAAGATTTCAAGGATTTCAAAGATTTTAAAGACTACAAAAGATTTCGCAAAGATTTCAAATATCTCACAAAAATTTCAAGGATTTTAAAGATTTCGAACGATTTCAAATATCTCACAAAAATTTCAAGGATTTCACAGATTTGACAAAGACTTCAAGGATTTTTAATATATCACAAAGATTTCAATGATTTTAAAGATTTTGCAAAGATTTCAAAGATTAGAAAAGATTTTATACAGAGTTCAAATATCTCACAAAAATTTGATATATTTCAAAAAAGTTTCAAGGATTTCACCAAGATTTCAAGGATTTTAAATATATCACCAAGATTTCAAGTATTTCCAGAATTTCGCAAAGATTTCAGATTTTTAAGATTATAAAATATTTTAAATATTACAAGAGATTTCAAAGATCTCACAAAGATTTCAAGGATTTTAAAGATTTTGCAAAAATGTCAATGATTTTAAAGATTTTGCAAAGATTTCAAAGACTATAAAAGATTTTACAAAGAGTTCAAATATCTCACCAAAATTTGAAGGATTTCAGAAAGGTTCCAAGGATTTTAAAGATTTCACAAAGATTTCAAGGATTTCAAAAATTTTGCAAAGATTTCAGATTTTTAAGATTTCAAAATATTTGAAATATTAAAAGAGATTTCAATGATCTCACAAAGATTTCAAGGATTTTAAAAATATCACAAAGATTTTAATGATTTTACAGATTTTGCAAAGATTTCAAAGAATAGTAAAGATTTTACAAAGATTTCAAATATCTCACAAAAATTTGACGGATTTCAAAGATTTCAAAAAAGTTTCAAGAATTTGAAATATATCACAAAGATTTCAAGGATTTCAAAGATTTTAAAGACTGCAAAAGATTTCGCAAAGATTTCAAATATCTCACAAAAATTTCAAGGATTTCAAAGATTTCGAACGATTTCAAATAATTTTAAATAATCTCAAGGATTTCCTTATTTCAAAAAAATTTCGAAGATTTCAAAGACTTGGAAACAGTTTCAAAAGACTGCACAAAGATTTCAGGAAGATTGAAAATATTTCAAAAAATGTTTTAACAATATATCAGAAGATTTAAAAATATTTCAAACGATCAATTGTGCAAGATTGGAAATCAATTAAAAATTGTTTGAAAAATTGTTCCATGCATTTCTGTGACAGGCATCATTTCCGATAATCCAGTGGAGGAGACATCGTGTCAGTCGATCGACGACCCTTCGACGCATTCCCTGTACTCAAATCGCAAATGTCATTTGGTGAAAACGAGCGGAAATTTTCAATCGTCCTCGAATTCATTGTAAATCTATTTCACTTCATTTGTAAACGAAGGGTGACCTCCTAATTTTCAGTACAATCGCCACTTCAAAGTAAAATAAAAATGAAAAATAAAAATGAAATCAAGAGAAAAAGATTTGTTTAAAACAAATTTATAAATAAACTATAAATTATGAGATAATGTGAAATAAAAAATAAAAATTATTGATAATGCCTGGGGTCCTATTTTTTCCTTTATTTCTACGAAAGAAAAGTATAGAGGTTTATTACGGTTAACAAATTTTTTTGATACTTCATAAAGTCGAAAAAGAAAAAACAATCGTTTGAAATTATTGAAATCTCTGTGAAATCTTGTGAATTTTTTTTCTTTAAATTATTATGAAATCTGTTGAATTTTTCTGAAATCGTTGAAGATTTGAAATATTTTTAGATCCTTGGAATCTTTCTGAAATCTTCTGACATTTTCTAAAATCTTTTGAAATCTTCTCAAATATTTTGAAACCTTTGAAATCGCTGCGAGAGCTTTTGAATCTTTATGAAATCTTTAAAATCTTTAAAAGCTTTTGGAATTGTTTGAAATCACTGAAATCTTTTGTGAAATCTTTTGAAAACCTCTAAAATCTTTTAAAATCTTCCGAAATTTTTTGAAATCTTTTGAAATCTTCCTAAATTTTTTGAAATCATCGAAAATCTTTTAAAATCTTCTCAAATTTTTTGAAATCTTTTGAAATCTTCTAGAATCTTTTGAAATCATCGAAAACCTTTTAAAATCATCTAAAATCTTGTGAAATCTTCTAAAAAATTTTGAAACCTTTTGAAATCTGATAGAATCTTTCGAGATCATCGAAAATCTTTTGAAATCTTCTCAAATTTTTTGAAACCTTTTGAAATTTCCTAAAATTTTTTGAAATCACCGAAAATCTTTTGAAATGTCAAATTTTTTGAAACCTGTTGAAATCTTCTAGAATCTTTTGAAATCATCGAAAATCTTCTGAAATCTTCTCAATTTTTTTTAAACCTTTTCAAATCTTCTAAAATATTTTGAAATCTTCTCAAATTTTTTGAAATCTTCTAGAATCTTTTGAAATCATCGAAAATCTTTTGAAATCTTCTCAAATTTTTTTACACCTTTTCAAATCTTCTAAAATCTTTTGAAATCTTCTCAAATATTTTGAAACCTTTGAAATCGCTGCGAAAGCTTTTGAATCTTTATGAAATCTTTAAAATCTTTAAAAGCTTTTGGAATTGTTTGAAATCACTGAAATCTTTTGTGGATACCGGGCGACCTCTCAGAGTATGCAGCCTTATCCTTGCATGCGGGGCTCTACAAGGATGGACGTACCCTTTCCCTAGCTGCTCGTGGGAACAACAATGATAAAACCGAACGGTGTTGTAGTAAGTGTGGTTCAAAACCATCGAACGCGCAGGGCTCCCGACAATGGGTCGGACAACGATGCCGACTATCCTAGAGTTGGGCGAGCCAATCAAGACGGAGTTAATGCGATGGACCGGCAGAATCTCATTACTTTTAGGTGGACAAAACGACTCAATGATGACCTGCTAGAGTGCTACGATACCAGTATGGCCCCTGAACGATAAGGTTACATGGCACGAATGCATGCTCTGTGGTGCGAGAAACACCCAAAGCTCACACTTTTTGCATCAACGTCTGCGAAACCATGCCGAAAACCTTCGGTTGAAAGGCTATGTAAGTGAAGTGCCAACTCTAACGCAGCCAGAACAAGCCGGCAACAGAGAAAGAGAAGCGACATTGAGGCCAACCGCGAGCAGGCATCCAATAGAGGAAGAGCGATGCTTCAGGACCCGGAGAAACATCAACATCCAGGTTACTGTCAAGCCCAAATATCTAGCTGAACTGGATGACGAGCTTCGTGAAGATTTTTCCGAAGAATGCGACTTTTCGCGTATATATTGTGACGTGTATAATGTAGCGAGAGCATTGGCGGATGCAAGCCGTAAAACAAAACCCACGGCTAATCATAAGACCAAAAGACGAATGCATCAACTTACCACAAAGATAGGCTGTGTATTCTGTATTATACCCGTATTCTGTCAACATATTGTTGACAGAATACGGGTACTACCTGACGCTAGGAGAAGTCTAGAGCGAAGGGAGAGGTGGGTCAGAGAAAACCAACAGTTTTTCTCTGAACCATCTCGTATCTTCCAAGATCCTCCAGTTACTGTCGACCATCCGCCCAAACGAGAATAGGACAAAGCATTTTGGAGAGGAGTCTACGAAGTTCAACATCCCATGAAAAAAGACTCAAAGAACATGAATAGCTTCAAGGAGCTGTGCAATTCCCTCATAACATCTGAGGAAGAATGCCCACCTATCATTACCCAGGAGGACACTTCTCTGAATACACATTATAAGATCTTCACAGCTATCATAAATGATAGAATTGTTCGGACAATCGGACCTGTCTGGCAAGAAATGTACGAACAACGCGGTTCAAAGAAAGGCGTAGCAGAATGTCGGGACAACCTGCTCATCGATGGATGTGTCGGCAAAGATGCAGCATCCTACCAGCGCAACCTATCGATGGCCTGAATTGATTACCGGAAAGCTTTCGATTTAGCCTCCCATAGACTTATCATCTGTCTGTTTCAAAGCTTAGAGGTTCATCTGCACATCGTGAGGTGCATAGAGATTAATGCCGCTTTGGAGAACCGCATTTACTATCTCATCTGGAAAACATCGTGTGACAACTAACAACGTCACCTTTCCGAAGGGTACTTTTGCGGCAATCCTGGAAATCGAAAGCAGAAGGTCACTCATGTATTTTACGTGGATGATCTTAAGATCTATGCTAAAAATAAAGAGCAATTACAACTAGCTCTAAAGATTGTCGAGAAATACTCTCAGGAGATTGGAACAGAGTTGGGGTTAGAAAAATGGGCCAAGGTTTATTTAAAGCAAGAAAAACCTGATGGCATTCTCGAAGACCCTGAGCTCGTCGACAGAAGCGCTATTCGACACCTTGGCGCTCGAGAGACCTGTAAATTCCTGGGCGTGCCACAGAGCCGCATTCAGGATGTGACATGTATAAAGTATACTCTCCGAAGCAGATACAAATGTATCACCTGACAGATTTGGTCTTCTGAACTGTCGTCCCGGTTGTACTCTATTCATTTGGAGTGGTTCGATGGACGAAGGACAAGCTCAGATCCCTTGATATCGGGACACGAGAGGTTATACACATGAACAAAAGCACGCAACTTAAGTCTTCTGTTCCGCGACTCTACATCTCACGCCATCAAGGTGGTCGCGGAATACTGCATATTAAAAGTCTTAACAATAGGATTATTCTAGGTACAGCACATATAGTCGCAAATGGACCAGACCCTCTTCTTAAAATGATCAGGAAGCACGAAGAAGTAGGCAAAGGGGCGTTTCTATATAAAGTAGCGAAGGAGGCTGCTGTAACACTCGGCCTTGACTTCAATATCAGGGGTGAGCAAAATGCATTAAATCTTATCCATTTCGAGTACTCACTCCTGAAGGCCCAAATCAAGAAAGCCCAGGAGGAAAACTTCCGCGAACAGCTCCTCGAAAAGAGGATGCACGGCATCTTCCACAAAAATGTGGAGGATCAGTCGATGTCGTATGAGCTAACGTTTGCTTTCCTTAATCACCCGTATTGAAGTCGGGCACAGAGGGTTTCATTTTGGCATGTAAAGACGGTGTCATTTCCACTATAGCATACCGTCGTCACATTTTGAGCCAAGACATTCCCGATGATAGCTGCAGAGCATTTCATGCACACCCCGAACATCTGGGACATATACTATCTAATTGTCCAACACATGCGGGAACAACCTACATCCAAAGGCACCATACGGCACTAAGAGCGCTTTATTGCCATCTCTGTCCTCCTTACGGCATTAGCCTTAATGCTGCTCCGCTAAAAGCTCCTAGGGAAATAGAGTTAATTTTCGAGAATGAGAAGTGCCGCATATACTGAACTTCATATTCTCGAAAATTATTTCTGTTGCGCACTCAAGGCCTGACATGGTTCTCCTTGACTTCGAAGACCGAAACATGTTCGTTATCGAATTTTCGGCACCAGCTGACAAAAACATTATAGCCAAGGAGAATGAAAAGAAAGAGAGGTATACCAAAGAGATGAAATTTCAAATAAGAAAAGGAATTTACAACAAAATAGTTAAATGCTCAAATAAAGCAGATTGATTTGCAACCAAAAATGGAATGGTTATATTTTCAACATAAAAAAAAAGAATTTTCAACCAAAAAGGTTGAACTGTCAAATAACAAAATTATTTTACAAGCAAATAGTTGAATCTTAAAATAAAACAGATTAATTTTCAACCAAAAATAGAATGGTTAAATTTTGATCGGAAAAATTAATTTTCAACATAAAAACGAATTTGCAAAAAAATGGTTAAATTTTTAACCAAAGAGATGAAATTTCAAATAAGAAAAGGAATTTACAACAAAATAGTTAAATGCTCAAATAAAGCAGATTGATTTTCAAACAAAAATGGAATGGTTAAATTTTCAACATAAAAAACGAATTTTTAACATAAAAGATGAATTTTCAATAAAATTGTAAAGTTTTCAACAAAAAGATTAACTTTCGACTAAGAAATGAATTTACAACAAAATAGTTATATTTTCAACCAAAATATGAAAGTTACTTGAAAAATTGAATTTATAACAAAATAGTTAAATCCTCAAATAAAACAGATTAAATTTTAACCAAAAATGGGATTGTTACATTTTCAACATAAAAAAAGGAATTTTCAACAAAATTATTAAATTTTCAACCAAAAGTATGAAATTTACCTAAAAAAGTGAATCTACAACAAAATAGTTAAATTTTCAACCAAAATATGAAAGTTACCTGAAAAAGTGAATTTATAACAAAATAGTTAAATCCTCAAATAAAACAGATTAATTTCCAACCAAAAATGGAATAGTTAAATTTTCAACATAAAAACTAATTTTCAACAAAATTTTTAAATTTCAACCAAAAAGAATGAACTTTCAAGTAAAATAGGTAAATTTACAACAAAATTGATAAATCTTCAAATAAAACAGATTAATTTTTCACGAAATATTGGCATTTTTAATTAAAACGGTTTAATTTTCAACCAAATTAGATCTTAATTTAAAATTTTAAAAAGTTGAGTTTTACCAAAAAACCCGGATTTTCAACTAAATAGGTAAATCCTTAACCAAAAGAGATAATTTGTCAAACGATTGTATTTTTAACTAAAAAATATGAAATTTCTACCACAACAGATGAATTTTCAAACCAAAAAGACGAATTTTCAACAACAAGAAAAATTATTACATTTTCTTTTCTAAATCTACTTTCATGAAGGGCGAAAAGTGGATTGAAAACGTTAGAAGCCTAAAGTAATCTTTTGAATTTTCTATTTATTCTGAATTAAATTTTTTTAAATTTAAAAATAAAATGACATTGTATAGACTATCTATTTATAGAATTTAAAGTATATTTCAGACTAGGAGAGGTCAGGGTCGAGAGTGATTTCGAATTTGAACTGGTATGTTATAACTGGTGTCTGGAAATCGATAGTAATAAAATGTTTAGTATCGGTGATAAAATGTGAAAATAAAAATAAAAAAAGTCCCAGGGATTGTTTTGAACTTTTTTGAAGAGTTATTTTAATTTAAATTTGATGTCAGTTTGATCGGTTTCCAGGTGTTTGGAGGGCAGACCTGCAGCTGCTTGGAACAACACAAAAGGGATGCAGTCTATCAATTTAGGGGTGGCTCCCCTCCTGGAATCGGTCACCCTTATTCTCTCGATCGTCTATCTGGTGGAATAGCGCTGATCGCGCTGTTTGGTCGAGACTCGAGACGAGAGACGAGACTAACTCGAGTTCAGTTTCAGTTTAGTCAGTCTGCAGGAAGCACTCGCACGCGAAGGACGGACTCGAGTCGGCCAAGATTAATAACATTAACAATAGATACGGTTCCTCCGAGTGACATGTCAACAACATTTTTTTTAAGTAAACATTATTTTATTTTTAATGCAAATTTTAAAATTAGTTTTTAAAAATCAGTTGTCAGGGTGTCTTTTCTGACCGCGAAATCGGGAAAACGGGAATGTGATTCAGTGACCGGCACTTTTCTCTCGATTGTTTTGAAATCTATGTGAAATCTTTCAAATGTACAAAATATTTGAAATATTTTGAAATCTTTAAAAATTTGTACAATATTTTGAAACCTTTTGGAATCTGTGAAATCTTTTAAAAAATTACAATTTTTTGAAATCTTTTGAAATCTTCTACAATATTTTTAAACCTTTTGAAATCTTTAAAATCTTTTGAAATCTTTTGAAATTTTTCGCAATCTTTAAAAGCTTCTACAATATTATGAAATCTTTTAAAATTTTTGTTAAACTTTTGTTAAATCTTCTGGAATTTTTTGAAACCTTTGAAATCTTTTGAAATCTTTTAAAAATCATTTATATAGTTGGAAATCTCTTAAAATCTTTGTGAAATCTTTCTGAAATCCTTTTTACATATTTTAAATCTTTTTAAATCTCTTAAAACGTTTGTTAAACCTTTTGAAATTTTTGTTCAATGTTTGTAAAATTTTTTGAAATCTTTTGAAATCTTTAAAATCTTCTACAATATTATGAAATCTTTTAAAATCTTCGAAATATTCCACAATATTTTGAAATCTTTTGCAATCTTTGTTAAACTTTTGTTAAATCTTCTGGAATTTTTCGAAACCTTTGAAATCTTTTGAAATCTTTTAAAAATCCTTTATATAGTTTGAAATCTCTTAAAATCTTTGTGAAATCTTTCTGAAATCCTTTTTACATATTTTAAATCGTTTAAAATCTCTTAAAATGTTTGTTAAACCTTTTGAAATTTTTGTTCAATGTTTGTAAAATTTTTTGAAATCTTTTGAAATTTTTTGAAATCTTTAAAATCTTCTACAATATTATGAAATCTTTTAAAATCTTCGAAATATTCTACAATATTTTGGTGGTTCGAAGTCAGCAGTGATTTTTAATAGCGCTCACAAGAGTCGTGCGCACAATTTCCGACGGTAGTGTATGTTTTCAATTGTTATTTATACATCAAAATTAAAAAATTTCACTTACAAATTAAAACATGTTTACATAGAACATTTGAAATCGTAACGTTTAAAGATTGAATTTGGTCTGAAAATTTTAAATATTCATGGCTTTCTATTTCAAATAATTCGCTTTCAAATTGTTTAATTTTGAAAATTTGATTAATGATTGCTCGTCTTAAATAAAAATCCAAATACATATTTCTGAATATTAAATAATTGTTCTATTTTAGAAATTTTCAAATCGAATGCGTTAAAAATGGAATATTTGAGACTGAAACAATATTTGAATACAATTAAAAATTTAATTCTTTAATTTTTAACGGATTTAGAATTAACATTAAAATCAATTATTGTTTACTTTTAATACCTAAAGTACAGTTCAAGTTTTCAAATTATGAATTAATTTATATTTACAGCTGATCAACTAAAAACGTCTTTTATCCAAAAGTTTCAATTTCAAACTCTTTTAATTTTTAATTGGTAGTCTTCAAACTGCATTGGCAAGATTACTATATCCGTTGCGACAAAGTTTTTATGCGGACTCCTATAGAATTTTTAGCGAGAAACACGAATCTGAAAGTTTAAAATCGATATCTCGAATAGTTTTCGAGATATCGATTTTTTTTAATTTGTTCGATTCCGTGACCAATTACAGGGGTGCCCCCCCCCCCATGAGGCGTTGGAAAAGGGTTGCGAGTGTGACCTTACATAATTTCTGTGACTAGACACAGGTGTGCCCCCCCCCCTCGAAGAGCAGGAAAAGAGGTGGGAGTGTGACCTTACATAATTTCTGTGACCAGTCACAGGGGTGCATCCCCCCTCCTCGTGAGGCTTTGGAAATGGGGTAGGGGTGTAACCTTGTATCATTTTCTGTCACCAGTCACAGGGGTGCTTTCCCGCCCGCCGTGAGAACTTGGTCAAGGGGGAGGGGTGTAAACTTATATTATTTCTGTGACCAATCGTAGGGGTGCCTTCCCCCCATGAGCCGCTGAAAAAGGGGTAAGGGTGAGACCCGCATTATTCGAATATTTAATTTAACAGAAAAAATCGATATCTCGAAAACTATGAGATATTGATTTAAAGAATTCAGATTCTTTTCTCTAGAAAAAAATCCTATCGGAATACATATGAAGAAATTAAATTAAAGAAATTTAAAATAAAAAAATAAACTTTCAGATTCGTATTTCTCGCAGAAAATTTTATAGAAATTCACATTAAACTTTATCGCCACGGATACCGTAATCTCCCAACTGCATTTTAGAATTCTTCAAATTGAAAATGTACGCTTAAAAATGAAGATCGAAAATGAGAAATTTTTTAAGTAAAAGGTTTTAGAAATACGCATCGTTAACTGAATATCACAATTGAAAAAGTTGACAACTGAACTTAACATAAAAAAAACTTCAATCCGAACTTATTTCATGTTTGTAAACATATTCTAAAAAAAGAGAAAAGATAGAAAGATTATTTTTAATTGCATTATATCATCGAAATAAACATTGAATTTGTATAATACTTTAATTTTTAAAAAAATACTTAAGATTTTTCATATACCTATGACGTGAACGATCAACTCGGATTTAAATTCAAACTCCAAATCCTTGAGCACGTTCATCAGCGTAAGTGAGTTGGTGTAAAGTTCCGAGCAGACGTGAGGCCACAATTTGTCTCCATTCAAAGTTGTCAATATCGGAATTGTTTCTTCAGCGTTTTCTGTCAAGTATTTAGCCATATTTTCTGGCAACTTGGCATCCTCTGGATTGCAAAAAAACGGAACATTTTCTATGGCCGGGATAATTTTGAATCTTGTACCAATAACATACTTCCAATCCAGCAGGAAGCAAATTCTATAGTATGAGCAGTCGTGTTCTGGAGCATTTTTGTGTTTTTCACAGAAGCTAACTTGATGACAAAACCGACAGTAGTCAAGTTTTTGAGTATTGCTTTCTAAACATACAACACAGACTCTCGGATGATGGAACATTTGTTTTTCAAATTTATCAAACTTTCTATCCAATCTTTTCTGAATGGCTGTAATCAAATTTTGCTTCTTCTTGAGTCGCTTTTCTGGGTCCTCCATCGTTCGTAGGAAATCGAATAAGTTGTTGCTTGCATTGGATTTTAATAAATTAAAAATCTCGGCGCACAGATCTTTGTGTTCTGGCCAGTGTTCCATTTGATGCAGTTTTCCGCAATACGCAATCATATTGCAATGCGGGCATCTTATAAGCCTTGAAACATAGTCATCATTACAAACGTAACACGTATTTGGGTAGAAAAATTGCAAACGAAACTTGACCTTCATGTCTTCTGATATACAGAAATCGAAAAATGGGTACCGGTCAGTGACATTAGCATCGTGCAACATCTTTTCTAATTCTGCTACTTCAAACATTTTAAAATGAACGTCCACATAAGGAAGAAAACGAGCAAAAATACAATGGAACAAACACAAAAAACACGTTTACGCTTCACCTAACTGCACGTCCGAGAACCCGAGAAGCGGTCATTTTCTGGCACCGAACCAAACAGAGTACTAGACCCTCTATCGAAGAGAGGAAATTCAATATGGCGCTTGATATGTAGAATGCAGTTGCTTATAGTTAAATATATTATTATTATTATTATTATATCATTAAGCCGTTTCCCTTTCGGGGTAGGCGTGAATTGTTCGGGTGGATAGTAGTAATGTGTGGATGGGTAGATAGGTATATAGGTGTAAGGTATAATCTTGTTACAATGTCAGTCTCACCAAAACTTCTGTTACTGGGAGGGCCATGAATGGGATTTACCGCGGTCCTACTGGGAGCCGATGTCATTTTTTTTTAGATGACAGTTACTCCCAGTGGGACTCTGCGGTGGTTGTTAACCTTTAGTTTATATATATATATATATGATATAAATACCTAAAAGGCACCTGTACTGAAGTTCTGAACGTTTACATTAACAAAATTCCAGCATTTGAACTTACTACTGCGGGGCAGTACTGAACCAGTAGTGCGCCAACGCTCGGCAAAACTCCTTAATTCGGCTTCCAGCCAGCACTTGAAATCAGTACTGGGCCAGTAATAAACCAGTACTGCGCCAACACTCGCAAAAACTCCTAAGTCGGCTTCCAGCCAGCACTTGAATTCAGTACTGGGGCAGTACTGAACCAGTACCGCGCCAGTTTACAAATGGCGCGGTACTATGCCGTTCGTAAGATCCGGCACAAGTCCGGATTTTCCGCTTGGGAAAATGGAATTTTTTTTTCTAATACAATTTTTCACAATTAAAACGAAAAATATGGGTCTTATCAAAAACATGATAGAGTAAATTTGATGGATAAAACCGGAACCGATGGTCAAAAATGGTTGGTTAATGAACTCGTCCCTCAAGGCTGTTGGAGCGGGGTGTACAAAAATGGCAAAATCTGTGAAGCACTCAAAGCTTATAATAACTTGCGATAATTCGGTTTTGATGTTTTAAAAATGCACTTTGAAAATGTTCTAGATCCCGGAAAGGGTTTTGCGTTGGCAGGAGGGGGGGGGGGATCTTCTCTTGTTTTTCGAAAAAATACGGTATATATGCTAAAAAGTGTGAGTGAAATAGTGTAGCAACGTCGTGAAGTGGGAAGGAAGCTGACTGACAGCTGATGGCGCTGATAGTTCGACCGTACTGGATCGTACTACGAAAATGCACTGTCAGTACAAGTCGCTTCTGTCTTGGCGGGAATTTTAAATTTGAATAAAAAATGCAATTTGTGATTTTCTCTTTTTTTGTTTATTAACAAGTCCGAATGATTTGCGAATGTAACAGTATCATAGTAATTGAAATAAATAATACATTTTTTCTTGAAATAATAAACGTGGTCTTGGAAAAGGAAAAGTGTACAAGTGATAAAAGGATGCCGCTGTCAACTCGCTGATAATAATCCATAATAATTTTGCAATTTTCTTTAAAATTGTTAATTAAATTATTTACAAATCTTGTCTATACATAAAATATAATAATTTTGAAATTTATATAAAATTATAGACTTGTCGTTGTACATATTTGTTGTGTTGTAACATACAACAAAATATGGAAGTGGCGAATTAGATTCCCCAAATCTAAAACGCTCTCAGAAAGGCACACTCAGAAACATCATACACTCAGAAACCTCACAAAAATTAGCTATTATTAGAGAGAAAATTATGACTTGAATATCTTGAAGGAGAAATGTAAATATCTCATTAAAAATATCAAAATTTGCAAACCTGCAGACATTTTAAAATTACCGAGCCTTATTCGCAAAGATTCAGTATTCTTAGATATCGAGATAGTGCACTCGGAGAGATTTAATGTACAAATTAATTTAAATTGAAATCACTCTATGTAGGAGACTTCGAACTCAGTAACAATTTTTTGCAAGAAAAATTTGCAACAAATAAACAAATATCTACATTACGGGCGCTTACTTTTTACAAACTATTATCTATATATCGAGATATCGAGTTTCCAGTTTTAAGAAGGAAATAGATGGTACTCAATAATTTAATTTGGTCCAACGTGTTTGTATTTACAAGACAAAAATGACTTTTTAAACTTTTTTTTTATAATTATAAACAATTATCACCAGATAACCCTTCTATAGTATCTTTCATTTAATCCCCGCAACTTTCGACATCTCATTTCGTGTAGACATGATCTAGTTTAAAAAAAAAGTCGGTAATGTAGGTATTTAGACCTGACACATGGACTGAAAATGTTAAATTTGGAAATATAGAAACAATTTTAAATTACAAGGGTTTTAAACTGTACCATTGCAAATTGGAATTGTAGTAGTTTTCAACAATTAAAAACGCAAATATGTTTAGCGAGTGAAACAGCTTAAGGTAGTTATGCCACAAATCAGATCTCAGGAACAAATTTTTCTATAATACTAAGAATCAAAATAATATTACTGATGATGATATTTCAAATAAAAAACATTATTTTTACTAATACCCGCCAAGACAGATGCGATTTTTACCGACAGTGTATTTTCGTAGTACGATCCAGTACGGTCGAGCTATCAGCGCCATCAGCTGTGAGTCGGCTTCCTTCACACTTCATGTCTTTGCTACACTATTTTACTCTCACTTTTTAGCAGTTACCGTATTTTTGTTGTTGAAAAACAAGAGACTTACTCCCCTCATGTTGCCGCGAAACCCCTTCCGGGCTCTAGAAAATGTTCCAAGTGCTTTTTTAAAGCCCGAAAACAGATTTCGCCATTTTTGTGCATCCCGCTCCAATAGCCTTAAAACAATGTGCCGAAGGGCAATACAATAGCATACGACAGCGACCAAGATAACGACGGCAACGACAGACAGACGCCAAAGTAAAATCCATTTTTTCTCAGTCAGTGAATCCGAAAACGTCAAGATTTTATGAAATCCGAGAAACTCAATTTTCACATAAAAGCAATACAGTAATTGCTTATACATTAGGGCAGGGTTGTACGGTTACGCGTAACTCGAACTTTTATACGTATAATACGTACTTTACGTCTTATACGTAAAAAAGGTAAGGAACGTAAAAAATGGCGGACTTGAAAGGTGGGTGGCGGTGGCGGGTGAGGGAAAAGAGCACAATATAACCTCACTTATTCCGGAATGCATTAATTGCGAGATTAAATGAATTATTCAAAAAGAATAACAATTTCAAATTCAAATCACTATAAATTGATTTGATAAATATTCGAACATTATTATAAAATTCTGTGGAAACCATTAAATTAATCCCTGGAACCTGTCAAAAATTCCCAAAAATGCCATGATTTTTAAAAGACGAAAAAAAGCTTTGAAACTTCCGTCAAACCATTAAAATCAATCGAGAATTACCTCTAATTCAAAAAGAATAACAATTTCAAATTCAAATCACCATGAATTGATTAGAAAAATATTCGAACATTATTATAAAATTCAGTGAAAACCATTAAATTAATACCTGGAACCTGTCGAAAAGTTCTAAAAATGCCATGATTTTTATAAGAGGAAAAACAAGCTTTGAAACTTCTTTCCAACCATTAAAATCAATCGAGAATTCCCTCGAAATCAAAAAGAATAACAATTTCAAACGTAAAATTAGAAAATTCGTGTATTTCTCTGAAAGTCGTCTTCTTATAGTAAATTAATGTTTTTGGTTGAAAGATCATCTGTTGATTAAAAATTAAACTATTTTCTTGAATGTCCAACTCTTCAATTGAATATCAATTTTTTGTCAAAGATTCATCACTGTTTTTAAACATTCATCTCTTTTGTCGACAAATTATTTTTTTTTTTGAAAATTAGTTTTCTTTTTTTGTTATGAGTACATTTTTGTAACTGAAAATACAACTATTTCATTTTTGTTTGAAAAAAGATATCTTAGATTCAAAATTGATCTTTTGTAGTTAAAAATTCAAACATTCTTTTGGAAAGGCGTTTCTCTTGTTGAAATTAATCTTTTTCGCTAGAAAATTAATCTTCTTCGTAGAAAATTCATCCTTTTGCTTCAAAAGTGGAACTGTTTTGTTGAAAATCAATCTGATTAGGTTGAGGATCCAACTTGTCTTTTTTGGTTGAATGCCATTGTTTTTTATTACAAATGAAAACATTTTCAGGTGGCAATCATCATTTCATTAGAAAAACTAATCGTTCAATTTTAAGTTAGCATTTTTATTGAAATTTCATATTTTTTGTTTAAAATTCCTATTTTGATTCGAAGATTCAACCACGTGAATGACATTTTTTTAGTTAAAAATTCAAGTACTTTTTGAAGCTTTTTTCTGAAAATTTAAGTATTCCATTTTGGGTTGAAAGTTTATCTTTCATAAGTATATAATTGAAATATTGAGTTGAAATTCATATTTACTAATTAAAAAGTAACGTTCTTCTTGAAGATTTATCTTCTCTGGTTCAAGAGTCAACTGTTGTGTAAAAGATTCGAATTTTTTAAAATATTATTAAATATATTTTTTTTTTTTTTTGCTAGAAAATTAATCTTCTTTGCAAATTCATCTATTTGTTTGAAGATTAACTATTTTATTGAAAATTCATCTTCTTTTATTGATTTCAACCGGTCGAAAATTTGTTTATTTTTGTTGAAAAGCAATTTTTCAATCTCAAAATTGAACTATTTCATGTTTGGTTAAAAACATGTATTTTTTATTTGAAAATTGAATAATATTTTAGTAACACATGTGTATGTATGAAACTTCCGGAATTGTCGCCAATTCACTCGGATCACTCGTTACTGTGATTTCAAAATATGTATATTATGATAATAACCGAAAATGCTTTTTATTTGTATTTTACTTTATAAATGTTAAGTTGAATCAACAGAAATGAAAACTTGTTATGAAATAAAATTTTTTCAATTGAAAGTGGTGAAGTTTAAAACAAACCATTTTTTCCTATGAAAAAATGGTTAAAAATTAATTTCTTGGATTGCATAAGCTAAATTCAATAATTATTTGCGATAGAAATATTTTAATAAAAAAATGGGAAAAAATGCAGGCAGCAGGATTTGAGCCGGGACTATGCGGTTACGATCTCGAAACAACCTGATTTAATTGGGAGTTGAAAAGCACTCGCATTGCGTTCCATGTGACATCCGCGGATTTTTCAAAAGTTGTTTTCCCCAAAAGTAGCTGAAAGTGCATCATTTTACTTAAAAGTATCACTAGTTTATTAATTACGTCATAGTTTTGAATGAAAATACTGACCACCGGGATCACTCTCTCGCTGATGGAATGACCGAGAAAATCTTAACTTCGTGAGAGAAGGTAATCTCCCCAAGAGTTTCCTGCTTGGTGTTTGATCGCCCGATTCTGAAAAAGGGCAAGGGAAATGTATCAAGTTTAATGAATCATCAATTTTTCATATGGACGTGCACAGAAAGAATTAAGTGTAAACTTTACCCATTTTTCAGAGCAATCTTTATCTGCAAGAACAAATACTTCCAAGTAGGGGTGTTCAAAAAACTGGAAGTTCGAGCGAGTCGAGCTGAGCTCGATCCGGTTCGAGTCGAGTCGAGTTGAGATCGAGCTTTCCAGATAGCTCGAAACTTTTCGAGCACTTGAATTTCTTCGAGAACTCGAAACTTTCGAGTTCTCGGATGTCTTCGAGAACTCGAAACTTTCGAGGACTCGAATAGTTTCGAGCTGCTCGAAAGTTTCAGGTTCTCGAAACTTTTGAAATTAACAAGAATTTTTTCATACCCGATACTACGAGGTTTTTCACATTGCTAAAAGCGATTTTAAAAAAAAAATTAAAAATTCAAGATTTTTTATCAAAAACGATGACCGAATTCTGTAAAAATTCAATAAACTGACGACTTCCTTGAATATAATAAATTTCAACTGCATTTATTAATGGAAATCCGTCAGTTTATTAAATCTTTTATCTGTCAATTTATCGAAATTCTCCAAAATTTGTTCGCCATTTTGGATCGAAAATCTCGAATTCTTACTTTTGATTCTAAAATCACTGTTAGCAATTCGAAAAACCCCCTAGTACCGGGTTTGAAGAAGGTTCAGAAGCTATTTGTGGCTACTGTTGTCAATGTAAAAACGGACTTAGGACAGTTGGATGTTGTGCACATGTCAGGACATTGATTTGGTATTTAAGACATGCACAATATCAAAAAATAATAAAACCACCCGCTGAAAATTTATCGCTGGTACCCGTTTTGCAAGATTATGCTGATGGAGACGAATAATAAAAAATATAATGCGTTAACTAAAGCATCTATAATTACTATATCACTTCTTAATAAATGTAAATATTTGATGACAGTACTGCTAATTTATCGTGTAACGAACGCCGGACCAAGTATAACAACTTCACACACTTTTCAGCTCTGGACGTTGTGGGCCCAAAATCCCATATGACATTGGCACCCTCCTTTGCAATCTACGACTCCAAAGGCACCCATACAACGTGTTTTGTGCAAATTGTTCGAAAAATTCAACATTAGAATCACAGAGTCGCTATCTTGAATCCGATATTTTTACTTTTGAAATTCTGATGCCAGAATCGTGATCAGTGACCCCGAAAACCCCTGATTTACCATCAATAGAAATAATTAGTTTAACAGAATAATGTGCCCCTGAATGGGTTAAATGATATGTAAAGTGAGTCATTCAGTAGCACATATGCGGACTTTTATTCTTTCATATGAAATTAAAAAATAAGATTAAACAAACACCGCAAGGTCCCACTGAGAGCAACTGCCATCTAAAACTTGCACCGGCTTCCAGTAGAATGGCGACAAATCATACTTATGGCCATGTCTCACCACCGTGAGATAAGCGCTTACAGGACATGACAAAATCACAACGACAGGCCGCCGAAACCCTCGTGTGTTTTGAGGGCACGAAGCGACACAAGGATGACAGCTTTCTGCATCCATCTCGCAAGTGTCGTGGCATATTTTTGGCACGCAGGTATGGCTTTAAGGTTACGAACCAGTGATAGTTTCACACCTCCGAGAGGGCCTATCACAAGGACAATTAATTTTATCGAATATTTTGGGTGCAGTCGTTGCAGCGCCCTTTTAAGGTCTTGATACCTTTCCTCCTTTCCTTTCTCCTTGGCACTGATGTTGTGTTCGGGAGGAGCCGAGAATTCGATCACGAATATAGTTCGTTTCTCGAAGTCTCGGAGAACAATGTCAGGCCTCGAGTGTGCAACGGAGGCTGCTGTCCAAAAATCGTTGTTCCAGAAAATTGAGTACTTCTCGTTTTAGACAATTGACTGAATCTCCGTTGAAGCGTTCAGCAGGGTAGGGTCGCGACCAACACCCTGAGAGCGACAAAGATGGTAATAAAGCACTTTTAGGGCCGCATTATGTCTGTAGATATACTTCCTTCCTGCGTGGGTGGGACACCTCAATAGTATGTGTTCTAGGTACTCGGCGTGCACATGACACGCTCTGCACCTATCCCTTGGAACTTTTTGACATAAAATGCGGCCACGGTATGCTAATGTGGAAATTACACTGTCCTGACATGCGAAAGCAAACCCTCTGTACCTGAATTAAGCCCTGATGATCTTAGAAAAGCAAAAGTTTGCTCCTTCACCAAGGACAGTTTTTCTACATTTTTGTGCAAGTTTCCGTGCGTTTTCTTGTCGAGTGGCTAATGGTGAAATATTGCAAACTCTGCTTTCTTTACTTCGGCTTTTAGAAGTGAAGAATCTAGATGGAGTAATAAATTTTCCTCACTTCTGACGTTAAAGTTCAGGCCAAGGGTCTCGGCCGCTTACTCCGCGACTTTATGAAGGAACGCTCCTTCACCAATCATCTCGTGGCTCCTGACCATTTTTAGAAGAGCATCTCTGCCATTGGCAACGATATAAGCTGTACTAAAAAAATTCAGTTATGAAGACACTGGAGATTCAGAAGTCCGCTTCCACCTTGACGGACGGTTCAAGACGATCGAAAGCGGAGAGCACCCGACAATGGTTCGGCGAACAATGCGGATCATCCTAGAGTTCGGGGTGCTGAAAATAATTTAGATGGAAACACGACGACGAACCGGCGAATCGCCCACATTGTGGGGATGAATCAACTCAAGAATGGCTTGCTAGACTGCTACGATGCCAGCATTATCCCTGTTCACCAAGGCTTTATGGCGCGTATGCATACTCCATGGTGCCGGAAACACCCACAGCTTCAACACGTTTCGATTCAATCGTTGCGAAATCAACGCGCATTCACGGAAAGTCTTCGAAAGTTCGCCCGAGAACTGAGGATCTTGAATCACACACTGAACAAGTCAAAGCTGTTGACAATCAAGCAGCATATTGTTGACAAAATACGACTATTATCTGACGAAAGAAGGAGAATACAGAAGAGGGAGAGATGGATCAGGGAGAATCGAAAACTGATCAATCTCGCCTCCTCAGTGATCCCCCTGCTTCTGTCAAAAATCCACCCAAGCCCAACGAGGTAGAGACTTTTTGGAGAGAGGTGTACAAGATCCCGCAAATACTAAAGTTGAAAGACGATACTGACAATATCATCCGCTTCATGTAATTTTGCGACAAGCTCATAAAATCTGAGGAGAAATGCCCACCAGTCACTGCCGAAGAGGTGAAAAAAGCACTTAGAGGCATGAAGAACTTTTCCGGTGCTGGACCAGATTGTATCAGGAACTTCTGGTGGAAGAAGTTTACTTTAACACACCAACATTTGGCCCGCATATTCAGCTCATATTTAAAGTCGGAGACGCGCATTTCGCAGTGGCTCAAAAAAAGGTCTAGCAGGTTGTCGAGAGAACCTGCTAATTGACAGGTGTGTCTGTAAAGACGCTGCAGTGCATCAACGCGTCCTGTCAATGGCCTGGATTGACTACCGGAAAGCTTTCGATTCAACCTCTCATAGACTTATCATCTGTCCATTTTCACCTATCTCTTACGGTTTACGAGATAATTGTTGTTAAAAATAACAATAATGGAAGGTTCCTCTCAGGTTCCAATGGAACGTTCCCAACCGGCGGACATTTTACACCTCCCGGGAACGTTCCAGGAACGTTCCGTGCGATAAGGGCCATTATTATTAGGGGAATGTCGTCAAGGTTGGCCCGTCGTCTAGGTCGGCCCAATGCGATTTTTTTGTTTCGACCACTACTACCTACATTGTGCCAGTGTGGCAAAACTTCTCTCAGTGAAAGCGAACTTTTCATGACATTACAAATTTGGATCTTGAAAGCAAAACATGTGCTGTACATTCAGTGCCTTGCAAATTACGAAAAAAGTTCTTTAGCATCAGTGAATACGTGATCAGAAAGTGAAGCGAAAACATGCAATCGTCAAAGTAAGCATTCTGAATGTGTTGTGTCGTTTATGTTTGAAAAAAAACTTAGGGAACAAATTAATCCCGTAACGTGATTGTTTGTGGCGTGACGCGATGCAGTAATGGCGTTTATTGTCAAGGTTGGACCATTTGTGTAGTCATGGTTGGGCCACCGTGATCGTGTGTGTTAAGGCGTGTGCCCAATCGAGAAAAAAAAGTTTGGTCCGATGTCGGCAAAAGTTCGGCTGGAGTCCGGCCGATCTCGGCATTTAACGCTTTATCAGTTCAGGCCGATATCGGGCAACGACATCGGTTGATGTCAGCCAATTTTTTACGATCAGGGTGTTGACAACGCTGCGTCAGTTTCCGATGCTACAAAACGCTAATAACGTGAAACCTAATTAAATGAAGAAATAATAAAATATAAAACTCATGCATTGTCGCTTTTTGTTTTGTTTTTAGGAATACGTTTGCACATTTGCGACATTTTCTTGTAGAACTTTACTAAATCGAATAAAAAAAACAGAAACATGCAAAAAATTCGGCTTTTTAATTCATTCAATTCATTTTTCCAGGTCATATTCAATCGTTTGAGTACATATTTCCTCGATTTTCACCGGTGGGCCAACCTAGACAACATGGGCCGACCTTGACAGCATTTCGTTTTTTTTTTTTAAATGCCTATAACTTTTTCATTCTTTATTTAATCAATTTTCCAAACCTTTTCAACGATGCGCTTGGATTGATAAAATTCTTTCTTAAACGGAAGTTATGGACAAAAGTCAAATAGGTGGCCAACCCTGACGACATTTCCCTATATTATTCTATTCCAATATTATGTCTTTTGTTGCTTTTATTAAATAACTGTTAGCATTTTAAAGTTTATAATTGTTTTAAATTACACACCTTGTTATTATTGTATAATTTTTATCAAAAATTTCAAAGAATTATGTGTTATAGAATATTTCGAGTTTAAATCCTCAATGACAAATATTTTTTTCCGAAAAACAATTTTTTTTAAATGCAGTAAAGATGGATTAATTCAATAAAATATTTGTTATATTGTATATAGTGGTGATTTTTCCGAAACGATCATTTTGCCTGCAATTAATTTTTTCTTTAATATTTGCTAAAATTTCTAGGACATTTGTCCAGTTTATGCTAGGTAATAATATTCTGAAATAATTACAGAAAATAGATATACCTTTTTTGTATCATATTAACGACTTTTTTCTGTAATACGAACGCAAATTATTACATACCTCTGGCATGTAATAATCATGTTATCGTGTACTGAACCCAGCTAAAAAGGCATTACATTTTTTTAAATAAAGAAATTATAAATCTTTTACAAAACAAATCGACATTAATTACTCTCATCTAAAATATAATAAAATAATATGGCTTAGATACCTCGTACTTAAATGCGAAAACATGTAATCGGGATGGTCTATCATTCCTCTGGACCGATTAAAACTAGTAAATAATTTCCGAAACAGACGGCGCTAGTTTTTCATACATTTGCAGATAGTGACATTTAGATCTCTTTCATCGAGTTCACTGTTTATCAGAGCATCATTTTTTATGATTTCGTTTTTTTGTTCAAAAGGCATATTTATTAAGTTGATGTCACAGCTCCCGGTGAAATCGCGGTGAAATTTCAGTTGTAACCACGTCTCATGAGCGTGACATAGGTGGTTACAGCCTTCGACTCAATACGATAATCCGGCAAAATTCTCATGCACCCTGAGGACACGGAGCGACCCAAGCACGACCGCCTTCTGCATTTTCCCAGCAAGTATCTTAGAATTTCGTTGACACGCAGGGATACTTTTCAGGCTATTAGCCAGTGAAAGCTTGCCACCTCCAAAAGCACCGATGATCAGGACGACCAGCTTAACAGAAGATTTCGGATATAAACGTCGCAACTCCCTTTGAAGGTCTTTATACCTCTCTTTCTTTTCATTCCCCTTGACTGTGATGTTTATGTCGGCTGGTGCCGAAAATTGGATAACGAACATGGTTCGTTTCTCAAAATCAAGAAGAACTATGTCAGGCCTCGAGTGCGCAACAGAAACAATTGTCGAGAATATGAAGTTTCAGTATATGCGGCACTTCTCATTTTCGACAATTGACTCTATTTCCCTAGGAGAGTTTGGCGGAGCAGTATTAGGGCTAATGCCGTAAGAGCGATAGAGATGGTAATAAAGCATTCTTAGTGTCGCGTTGTGCCTTTGGATGGACGTCGTTCACGCATGAGTGGGACAACTAGATAGTATGTGTCCTAGGTGCTCGGGGCGTGGATGATACGCTCTGCAGCTCTCATCGGGAATGAATTAGCTCCAAACGTGGTGACGGTATGCTAGAGTGGAAATGACACCATCTTGACATGCCAAAATGAAACCCTCCGTGCCCGACTTTAATCCGGGTGATTTAAGGAAAGCAAACGTTAGCTCATACGACATCGGCAAATCGATTTTTGTGACCAGTCACAGGGGTGCCCCCCACGGCGCTGGAAAAGGGGTGGGGTACAGCCTTACATTTTTTGTGACCAGTCGCAGGGGTGCCTTCCCGCCCCCCACACGGCGCTGGAAAAGGGGTAGGGGTACGACCTCACATTCTTTTTGTGATCAGTCACAGGGGCTCTGTGAACTTCATTTACGCGGTGGCCGCTGGACCGTATACCGGGAAATGACCGGGAATTTCTTGAGACCGGGAAATAACGAGAAATGACAGTGAATTTTGTTTTTTCACGGGGATTTTTACAAATTTTTAAAAGTACAATTTGTTAAATCATTTGGAATATTACAAATATCATATCACATGATATAATTAGAACTAAAATAAGTTCGATTTCGACTTTTTTTTATGTTGAGTTCAATTGTTAACTGTTGCAACTACTGCGTCGTTCAGTTTAAAACGATTAATTCTAAAATCGTTTACCTTGCAATTTTTTCCGTTTTATATCTTCATTTTTAAACGTAAATGTTCAATTGAAAGTATTTAAAATTCAGTTTTGAAAACTTTAAGAATAAAAAATTGAAAGCGTTTTAAATTTAAAATTGGTCATGAAAAACATTTTAAGTTGATCAACTGTAAATATAAATTGATGATTTTCAAAACTGAACTGTAGTTCGAATGTTAAAAATTGCACAATAATTATTTTACAATAAGATTCTAAATCTGATCAAAATTAAACAATTCACCAATTTTAACGTTGAAATTTCTGATTGAAACTTTATAAACTATTTTCGACGTGAAAATAGCTTAAATTTAATATGTTCATAATAGAATGGTAACAAATTCAAAGTGAAACATTGAAACTTTTAACGTTAAAACTTGTATTGATTTGAAGAATGTGAAGTATTGTATTTTTAACATTTTTATTAAGCTTGAAATAAGGAAATTTGGGTTCTAATTTTTGTTAAATTGGCAGTGCATTTTATATTTTCAAGGTTTTTATTGAGTTGGAAGGGATACAATTTTTTTTAATTGTAAGAGGCCATTTGTTTTTAAGTTTTTCGAAATAGAAAGAGGCACTCATTTTGTTTTGAACGTTTTTTGAGTTGGAAGAGGGACATGTTTTATTTTTTAACATTTTTATTAATGCGACTTGAAATGGATAATTAGTTTTAACTGAGAGCATTTAAAACGATAGCGTGGACTTATATTTTTTTCTAGAAATGTTTGAACTGTTCAATTTATAAAAGCTTAAAAGTTTAAGTTTTGCAGTTTAATTGGACTTAATTGGAAATTTTCATTTGAAAAATGTTAAAAGCTTCTACTTTATATGTGTAAGTTATCGAGAGTTTAAATTAATCATTTTCGAATTGAAATTCATTTAAGGTTCAATTCACACTGCACTAGTTACAAAAATTTTTGTACTACAAACACGCATGATTCAAATTTTTTTCGGGAAATCGCAGGTCACGAGCCGGGTGCGGTCGTTCTGCTGGTTTGATCGTCGCGTACTCGGCTATAGACGGAACAGCTCGGAAATCTTTGGGCGTTTTAAGTATAGTCTTTTAGAATTCCGCAAATCCCGCGGTTGCAGACATTACTAGTGGCTCTCATTTCAATACGCTTTCTTATTCAAGAATGCTAGAATTACGTACATTTCTTATAACTTATATTACCTCAAATATTTACCATTGACGATATCTTTCACAAATCTTGTTATTGACCACTATCACTTTTTCACACTCACAATATTTTCAAACAGTAAATAAGACTTTTTCTAAACGTGAGTACTAATTTTTGCTCACTCAAGTTTATAATAATACATACAGAAAGACCATCATCTCTTATTATAATAGGAACCTTCATAACAGTACCCCGATTATACCTAAATTCTTACATTTTATTTTAATTGTAGATATACGAGTAGAATGAACCAAATATTGATATCAAAAGTCTCTCCGTGTATGCAAACTTCAAATTCAATAACTTTTTCTGAATAAATATCAAATTGACAGATTTATAATCTAAAATTTATAACGAAAGGTTTATTTACCTTATACTTCTCTATTATTGCACACATTTCTTCTGTATTTCGTGGATTCATGATGAGAATTGTCGAGTCAGTTAACAGGCCGCTAAAAGTCATCAGCATTCCCGTAAGCCCACTTAGTGGTGTTATCCAAGATAACATAATATTTCTGATATCACCGCATTCGAATGTACAGAAACCGATTAAATATTTCAGTCCTTCATAAGAATGTTCTATAGATTTGGGCATACCAGTACTACCAGAAGACATTAAAAGAATTGCAGTATCATGGGAATTCACATTACTGCAGTTAAAATTTTCAACTGCTGCTAAAGATTGTTTCTCTAAAATTTCATTAAAGGACTTCAATCCAGACAAGTTTCCAAATATAATAACTTTAGTATGGACAAGTTTATTTTCCTTGAGTATAGCCAAGACTTTTTCAGCTTCTTTTACAATGCTAAACACAATTTTGGGCCTGACGGTACTAAAGTAATGTCTCAAATTTTCTGAAATTTATCGTAAATTATTATATCATTAATTTTTACACATTAATTAGCTCCCAAAATGATTTCAATCTTTGTATGGTTAAAGGAGACATCCCTTTAGTAGATAATCTGGTTTAAAAAATGTGACCTATGTGTCATGAAATGGGATGTTTCATTTCCGAAGTAGTTTTCGTGCTGAACACATATTCTCTATTTCAATTAACGAAGCATTTCTACGATCTCAATATATGAAATATATTCATCTCATTAATTTAAATTATTATCATTATTTTATCATTAAGCCGTTTCCCTTTCGGGGTAGGCGTGAATTGCTCGGTTGGAAAGTAGTGATGTGTGGATGGACAGAGGTACTCAATGGTACATAAAAACAATTATGCACATATCTCATATATGGCAACTTCCTCAGTGTACCTTTTTTATAGGCAACGAGGGTATACAAATTGTTACGAGATGTAATGGCCTATTCTTATTACTTTTACGAGTTGGGAAAAACTTGCCGAAGAACTCATTATCAAATCCTGTACTCGAGGTCGGCAACCAAGGGTAATTACTGAATACGGTTTGACGAAACAACTCCTCGGTTGAGGCGGACGACAGGAACAATTACCGTTTTGACAGACCCATTTGGGAGAGCAGCATCCAAAATTATATACAAGTCATATATAAGCAATAGAAAATGCCAGGACTCATTTCGTTTTTACCCCGGCCTTCTATACGACGGTCACATTCTACGCTTGTAGTAAAACATCCTTTTCGTAAATTCCAACGATTGGAAACAAAGGTTTTATTCTATTATTTTCGATCGACTGTAACTTAAAACATATCGAACAGTGTATGACAAATTTATTACTTTGGGATTACTATGTTTGTACGGAACTAACTCTTGAGAGGATTCTTCTCAGCCTCAAATCAACTTGAGAAAGTAAGTAAAGATCTTGTAAAAATCACAAAGCTATTGTATCTCCGAAAATCTCTTGTATAATTTATGTTTTCATTTGTGCCTTCCAACTTATTCCTACTATCATCGTTCAATAAATAATTGTATAATCATAATATAGTCAAAGAATTATGATTGGCATCCTCATCCCGCTAGAATTAATTATTCTGACAAACGAGGAATGAGAGGAAAATAAAGGAAATTAATTCATTAAATTATGGGTTACGAAGAATATTTACCTCTTGTTTGATTACTTAGGACATAACAATATTTCAGAAATCTAAAATTAAAAAGTGAAAATATTCAAGTGAAAAAAAAGCATAATAAAAAATAATAGTTGTTTGAGAAAGGAAGAAGGTTCCTTTTCGAGTCACACAATGACGTCCAGCGACTATTATTAATATTATTATAATTATTATTAATATCCCTACAGAAGGTGTCCTCGCGTTGGCGAGAACACCTTGTCGAAGGACAAGTTCGACGAAAATTTATGCCCAACTCGGGGAAATTTCCTTCGGGAACACATGTTCCGCTTCCACCACTTATTCTCCTGGAGAGCGGGAGTCGTGGTAGACGCGTGCGAGAATATCTACTCTGTGACGTACGCTGCACCACAGATACGAAATATCTGTCGGGGTGCTTGGGGGCGACTGACCTTTGAACAAAAAATTTTAATAGTAACTAGAGCATATATCAATGGGATAATGAAAAAGTCATCTCATTCGCGAAACGTGATAAGGAAGTCGTTGATAAAATTTTAGATGCTCACAAAACAAATAACACAGGACTGTTTTGTGAGAGTAGGTCAAGTTCAAGTAGGTCCAATAAGGAAGAAATGAGCTCTGATTAAAATAATAAAAATAAAATTAATATTGCTCAAGAAGACATTTTCTGTCAAAATGAACGTCCGTTAGGAGTATAGGTACAAAAACATAAGAGAGATACAAATAAGGTTCCTAATAAACAGACAATGCTTACTAAGCATTGTATTGACAAAGATCATTTTAGCGATTTTGAAAACGCGAAAATTATTGCGAATGAATGTCACTATCGTAAACATCTGGTGATGGAAATGTGTCATATTGCTGGTAATGTGAATGCGTAATGTCAAGTGAACCGGCGATCGCTCCTCTCAGTTTGTCCGTTTTACTGCCACAGCCCTTTAAAAATTAAAGCATCTTTCTTTCGTATTTCGTAAGACGTTAAACTGGAGGACCTCTGAGAATGCTTTTTCAGCATGATCCAAGAACTGATTTTTAATTTTTTTTTTGTGAATTGAAACCGAGCGGATATCTCTATATTTTTTTACGTCGAAAATCATCCTGTTATATTAACAGAAATATATTTTATAATTTTCACTCGTTTGCTTTTGTTTTGTAATTATTAACTTCCTTTCAAAGTCCAAAGTGTGTGCCTCTGTTCAACGTGTTTGTGAATACTGTGTTTGTGGGATTACGGAGTGACTTACTTCCACGCTACACCTCACCTGCAGCAACAAAACGGAAATAACACACAGAGAGGGAGCTGAGAGAGAGAGAGAGAGAGAGAGAGAAGGGCGGAGAGAGAAAAAGGAGCTGCACGACATAGAAATACCAAGTTGATGCATGAATTAATTCTTACCAAATATTGCATACTAAAGTTTTAATTTTTAATTTTATTGTTTATTATTAGGAAAACTATTTTTAATTAAATATCTGAATAAGGAACCTGAAATAATTCAGTTAAAAATAGTGGGAAGTGCAACAGGTTTCGTCAGTAAGCATATATTACATATGTAATTATAGAAGTATATATACAGTCGAACTTCGGTAACTCGAACGTCTATAAGTCGAATTTTCGATAAGTCGAAGATATTTTTCGGCCTCGGGTTTTCAATATAGTATACATCATTCTTCGATAAGTCGAAGTTTTTTTGCTCCCCTTGGTGGTTCGAGTTATCGAAATTCGACTGTATTACATACTTATTAAACAAAAATTATAACTTTAGAAGTCCATGGCTATACAACGACGTCATTCAATAAAATAATGACATTCAGAGATGGAATGAAAAATTATGGTTTGGGATCTAAAACCGATGATAATTCAAATTAGAACTTAGAATTACAAATTTTGATAATTTACCAATTTAAGAAAGGAACTGTAGTAAATTTAAAAGGATACATACAATCACCATTAGGTATATATGAATACATACATTGTTAGAAATTTCTATAGCGATTTTACTATAAATGTAATGAAAGCAATATGCATATACGTGTAGTAAATTTAATATAGCGAAATACAATCAACTATACGAAATTTGAGGTGAGAGTACCAATGACATCGTGAAAAAATACTCAATTTAAACCAAGGAGGGCGCTCTTCGGGCCTCGTTTTTTGTATAGGTCATCCACTGACGCGAAGTAGAGTGTACAGGGACCGTGGTGGGAGATGATGAAACTGCGTAATTTAAAATAAGTGCGTGCAGGGGGTTTAAATTAAGTGAACTTTAAAATAAGCGGCCTTTAAAATATACGGAAGTTTACTGTATTTTTTATAAAATGACAGGTCATCCTACATAATAATTTATCTTATAAAATGAGAGAATATTTTGAAATTCTGAAGATAGAATCGAATAATATAATTATTATCCTGAGTGCATTCAAAAATTAGATTTTATTTTTCAATAAATAATTAAATATTTAACAAATTGATTCTGTTAATTTGGCGACATTGTTTTTCTCTCAGCACTGAACGATGCAAATCATAATCCCGTTTTAGCCGAATCATCTTAAGTTTTATTTTTATTTTTACCTTAATTCTAATTAAATAAAGAATTTATAAGAAAATCTTTTTTTAACCCAATATTAATATATCTGCATACTTTTTCATTGTGTTGGGCGTTTTATTTTTTATGAAATTAAAGGAATTTATGGAATTCATGGAATTCATGAAATAGAAGGAATTCATGAAAATCGAGGAATTCATGGAATTCAATGAAATCATGGAATTTAAGGAATTTATGGAATTCATGAAATTTAAGGAATTCAAGAAATTCATGGAATTTATGGAATTCAAGGAATTCATGGAATTCATGGTATTCAAGGAATTCGTGGAATTCATGGAATTCGTGGAATTCGTGGAATTCATGGAATTCGTGGAATTCATGGAATTCTAGGAGTTCATGGAATTCAAGGAATTCATGGAATCCATGGAATCGTTGGAATTCAAGGAATTCGTAGAATTTAAGGAATTCATGACATTCAAGGAATTCATAGAATTCAAGGAATTCATGGAATTCAAGGAATTCATAAAATTAAAGGAATTCATAGAATTCAAGGAATTTGTGTAATTCAAGGAATGCGTGGAATCGATGGAATTCAAGGAATTCGTGGAATTTAAGGAATTCATAAAATTGAAGAAATTCATGGAATTCGTGGAATTCAAGGAATTCATAACATTGAAGGAATTCATGGAATTCAAGGAATTTGTGGAATTCAAGGAATGCATGGCATCCATAGAATTCCTGGAATTCACGGAATGTAGCGAATTTATGGAATTCATGGAATTCATGAAATTCAAGGAATTCATGAAATTCAAGGAATTCATGGAATTCAAGGAATTCATGGAATTCAAGGAATTCATGGAATTCAAGGAATTCATGGAATTCAATGAATTCATGGAATTCAAGGAATTCATGGAATTCAAGGAATTCATGGAATTCAAGGAATTCAAGGAATTTATGGAATTTAAGGAATTCATGGAATTTAAGGAATTCATAGAATTCAAGGAATTCATGGAATTCATGGAATTCATAAAATTAAAGGAATTCATAGTATTCAAGGAATTTGTGGAATTCAAGGAATGCATGGTATTCAAGGAATTTGTGGAATTCAAGGAATGCATGGTATTCAAGGAATTTGTGGAATTCAAGAAATGCAGGGAATTAATGGAATTCCAGGAATTCGTGGAATTCAAGAAATTCGCGGAATTCAAGAAATTCGCGGAATTCAAGGAATTCGTGGAATTCACGGAATGTAAGGAATTTATGGAATTCAGGGAATTCCAGGAATTTAATGAATGCATGAAATTTGAGGAATTCATGGAGTTCATCAAGGATTTCTTGTAAATCATGGTATTCAAGGAATTCATGGAATTCGTGGAATTTAAGGAATTCATGGAATTCGTGAAATTCGTGGAATTATTGGAATTCATGGAATTCATGGAATTGAAGGAATTCATGGAATTCAAGTAATTCATAAAATTAAACGAATTCATGAAATTCAAGGAATTTGTGGAATTATTGCAATTCGTGAAATTCATGGAATTCGTGGAATTCGTGGAATTCATGGAATTCAAGGAATTCATAAAATCAAAAGAATTCATGAAATTCAAGGAATTTGTGGAATTAATGGAATTCGTGGAATTCATGGAATTCAATTCAAGGGATTCATGAAATTCAAGAAATTGATGGAATTCATGGTATTCAAGGAATTCAAGGAATTCATGCAATTCAAAGAATTTATGGAATTCAAGGAATTTATGGAATGCAAGGCATTTACAGAATACATGGAATGCAAGGAATTCAAGGGATTCACGGAAATAGCGCCTTGAACGGCGAGTAAAATTGTTTCAAGAAAATTCCACCTTTTCAACTCATCCTTCCCGTCTGTTCAATAAAACATCACGTGCCGTTAAAAATCCGCCTAGCCGAGAAGAGATTCAAGTCTTCTGGGAGAACGAGTATGGAGATACTTATCAGCTAAGTGAAGACGCTTCAGATATTTCACTCTTTCGTAACTTTTACCACAGGCAAAGGTTGCAGGCTCCAGAGGAAGAGTGTCCACTAATTACTGCTGAAGAAGAGAAGAAAGTTATTGCTAGAACTCAGAAATTCCCAGAGCCAGGGCCAGATAAAATCAACAGCTTTGGGTGGAAGAAGTTCACTACTTTGCACCAACATCTAGCTCGTATATTTACTACTTTCTCAAACGGAGAACAACCCATCCCGCAGTGGCTAGTTGAGGAACGCACGGTATTGATCCCTCAGAGCAGACATTTGGCAAGTTCAAAGAACTACAGGCATATAGCTTGCTTGAACACCAGCTACAAGCTATTCACTGGCATCCTCAAAGAGAGGATATTAACATCTATCGAGCCGGTAATCACTGCCGAAGAGGTGAAAAAAGCACTTAGAGGCACAAAGAACTTCTCCGGTGCTGGATCAGATTGTATCAAGAACTTCTGATGGAAGAAGTTTACTTGTACACACCAACATTTGGCCCGCATATTCACCTCATATTTGAAATCGGAGACGCCCATTCCGCAGTGGCTGATGTTAGGACGCACTATACTCCTACCAAAAAAAGGCAACTTGTCCAACCCAGAGAACTACAGGCCAATAACTTGTTTGATAACACTGTATAAGATCTTTACAGCTGTCCTAAGCAACAGGATTGTTCGGCGAATTGAACCTGTTTCGCGTGAGATGCACGAACGACGTGGCTCAAAAAAAGGTGTGGCAGGCTGTCGATAGAACCTGCTAATTGATAGGTGTGTCTATTAAGACGCTGCAGCCCATGAACGCGCACTGTCAATGGCCTGGATTGACTACTGCAAAGCTTTCGATTCAATCTCTCATAGACTTATCAACTGTCTGTTGGAAAGCTTGAAGGTACATCCACACATAGTGAGATGCATAAAGAGATTGATACATCTTTGAAAAACTAGATTTACTATCTCATCTGGCAATTATCGTGTGACAACGAACAACGTCACCTTCCAAAGAAGCGTCTTTCATGGCGACACCATGAGCCCTTTGCTTTTTTGCATCACACTCCTGCCTCTATCTCTCTTTGGATTCGATAAATGTGCCAAAATTCATCTGAAGAAAGAAAGATTGTTGGCGTTCCCAAAGACCCTGAGCTTGTGGATATAAGTGTTATTAGACATCTCAACACTGGCGAGACCTATACATACCTGCGCGTGCGTCAAAGCCGCATTCAGGACGTAACATCAGTAAAGGAGTCTCTCCGAAGACACGTAAGGCCATGCATATGCATAAAAGCTTGCGTATCAATTTGTCAGTTCCGCGATTATACATTTCACGCCATCAAGGCGGACTCGGACTTCTGAATCTTCAGTGTCTTCATAACCGAATTGTTTCAAGTACAGCTTACATCGTTGCAAATGGAAAAGATGCTCTCCTAAAAATGGTCAGGAATCATGAGATGGTTGGCAAAGGAGCGTTCCTTTACAAAGACGCGGAGCAGGCAGCTGAGACCCTTGGCCTGAATTTTAACGTCAGAAGTGAGGAAAGTGCATTACTCCATCTAGATGCTTCACTTCTAAAAGCCGAAGTGAAGAAAGCAGAATTTGAAAAATTCCATCAAGAGCTATTCGACAAGAAAATTCACGGAAATTTGCACAGGGAGATAGAGTCAATTGTCCAAAACGAGATGTGCCAAATTTTTTGGAAGTACGATTTTCGGACAGCAGTCTCCGTTGCCCACTCGGGGCCTGACATTGTTCTCCAAGACTTCGAGAAACGAACTATGTTCGTGATAGAATTCTTGGCTCCTTCCGAATACGACATCACTGCCAAGGAGAAAAAAGAGGAAGAAAGGTATCAAGATCTTGAAAGGGAGCTGCAACGACTGTACCCGAAATATTCGGTACAAGTAATTGTCCTTGTGATATGTGCTCTCGGAGGTGCAAAACTATCACTGGTTGGTAACCTTAAAGCCATACCCGCTTTCCAAAAATATGCCACGGCACTTGCGAGATGGATGCAGAAGGCTTTCATCCTTGGGTCGCTTCGTGTCCTAAAAACACATGAGGGTTTCGCCGGCTTGTCGTTGTGATTTCGTCGTGTCCTGTGACCACCCATCTCACGTTTGTGGGACGTGGCCATGGACTTACCGCGGTCCTACTGGGAGCCGGTGTCATTTTTTAGATGGCAGTTGCTCCCAGTGGGAGCAACTCTTACAACCTGGCTCAATCTGTGAAAAAGTATTGTCACGCAAGGTACTTTGGCATTAACACCGCATTAATGTCTGCCTGTCTGTAGTCTGTAGTATCGTGTAGGCACGATAACTTTCGAAAGATTGATTAGATTAGATTGTGCTCTGGCACAATTTCTGAAGGCCTAAAAAGAAAAAACTAGTTCGTTAACAATCTAATATGAATAAAAATTCGAAAAGTGAGCTTATTTTGAAAATTTTCAAGACCACTTTTTTTAAAATTTAAAAATTCTATTGAGGGTTATTAGTAGTACTTCAAGAGACCAACAATTCATCTGTGTGTAATTTTTCGATAAAATATAAATTATCAGAGTTATAACATTTTCAAAAGCTCAAAAAACAATCGAAAATTAATATTTTAAGCCGAACAGCGCACGATATGCGAAAAAGTCAAGCAGAGAAAAACGTTTCTTTTAGAGAGCCCCACAAGGTTATTATAACACCTTTTTGAATTTTTTCGAAAAATCGAAAATTCAAATTTTGATCGCACAAAAAAAAATCAAAAATTAAAAATTCCATTTTGCGATAAAACTATGCAAGATAAAAAAAAAGATAAAAATACAAAAATCGTGCAACTAAAAAATATCCACAAATTGTTTTGTAACTACTTTTTGATAGGACGCGTAGTTTTTGTTTTGGTCGTCAAAAATAACACTTGAAATAAAAAAATTTAATGTTTTGGAAGACGACACAAGAAAAGAAAAAAATATATATATATAATAGGCAAACCTGTTCACTCAAAGAGGATGTACAAATTTGTTATGTATAGTTTTCAGGAAGGGCGAGTATATTTTTCAATCGTAAAGAATAAGCAAAATGCAAAATGACACTATAGACGAAAAACAAAAATAAGACAAAAGTTGTTCAACCAGAAAAGATCTAAAAATTTGTTATAAGCTCTTGCTATAAAAATACATCAAAAATTAAAAATTTATATTTTGGAAAAACGATACAAGCTGCAATAACTTTTTATTTAACAACATTTTTCACCTAAATTATATCCACAAATTACCCTTTTCCCTAGCTACTCGTGGGAACAACAATGATAACACCAAACATAGTTGTAGTAAGTGCGGTTCAAAACAATTGAACTCGCAGGGCTCCCGACAATGGGTCTGACAACAATGTCGACTATCCTAGAGTTGGGGGAGCCAATCAAGATGGAGTCCATGTGATTGAACAGCAGAATCTCATTATTTTTCAGTGGACGGATCGAGTCAAGGACGACTTTCTGGAGTGCTGCGATACCAGTATGACCCCTGAACAAAAAGGTTACATCGCGCGACTGCATACTCTGTGGTGCGCAAAACACACAGAGCTCTTGCATTTTTCGCATGAACGTCTGCAAAACCGTACCGAGGAACTTCGGAAAAGGATTTATATGAGCGGAGCGCCTACTCGACCGTAGCCAGAACAAGCCGGCAACAGAGAATGAGAGCCGACACTGAGACCAAACGCGAGCAGGCATAAAATCGATTAAGAGCGGTGCTTCAGGACCCCGAGAAACATCAACATTCATGTTTCTCTCAAGCCTAAAGATCTGGCTGAACTGTACGACGAGCTTCGTGGAGATTTTTTCGAAGAACCTGACCTCTGCAATATCAGTTTTAGTGTGTATAATGCAGCGACAGCTTTGGCAGATGCAAAACGTAAAACGAAATCAATGGTTGGTCATAACACCAAAAGACGAATGCATCAACTCATCACAGAGATAGGCTGAGAAAGGCAGTACACTTCCCGCATTTAGGGTGTGATTGACTACATAACATCTGGTAGAACTTTTACTGCCGAAGTTCGAAAGTTTGCGCGCGAACTGCGGGTCTGTCAGCACACACTTCACAAGTCAAACCTACTGACCATCAGGCAGCATATTGTTGACAGAATACGAGTACTATCTAAGCCTAGGATAATTCTGGAGCGGAGAGAGAGGTGGGTCAGAGAAAATCAACAGTTTTTGTCTGACCAATCTCGACTTTTCCAGGAGCCTTCAGTTAGTGTCGTCCACGTGCCAACCTATGACTACCGAGGAGGTGAGAAACGTATTAAGAGACATGCAGAACTATACCGCTCCAGGACGGATGGATTCAAGACCCTTTAGTGGAAAAAGTTTCCTTCAAGCCACCAGCATCTAGCCTGAATTTTCACCTCATATCTTAAGTCGGAAGGGCCCATTCCGGATTGGTTGGTTGAAAGAGGCACAGTGCTCCTGCCGGAGACGGGCAACTTGGCTGACCCTGAAAACTACAGGCCAATAACTTGTCTGAACACACAGTATAAGATCTTTACAGATATCCTAAATGATAGGATTGTTCGGACAATTGGACCTGTGTGGCGAGAGATGTACGAACAACGCGGCTCAAAGAAAGGCGTAGCAGGATGTTGGGAGAACCTGCTCGTCGATATATGCATCTGTAAAGACGCAGAATTCTATCAGCGTTACCAATCGATGGCCTGGGTTGATGACCGGAAAGCATCGTGTGATCAATAATAGTGTCATCTTTCAGAGAGGTGTATTTCAGGGCGACGCCATGATTTCTCCATTCTTTTGCCTCACATTATTGCCACTGTCTCTCGCACTTCGCCATTCCGAAGAGTATCTCTGCGGCAAACCTCGAAATCGAAAGAATAAGGTCACTTGTGTATTTTACGTAGATGATCTCAAGATATATGCTGAAAATCCAGATAAACTATATCTAGCTCTAGAAATTTGTCAATGGGTACACTCAAGAGATTGGAATTGAGTTAAGGCTAGAAAAATGCGCTAAGGTTTATTTGAAGAAAGGAAAACTTTACGCCGTCCCGGAAGACACTGAGGTCGTCGACAGAATCGCTATAAGACACCTTGGCGCTGGAGAGACTTATACATGCCTGGGCGTGCCACAGAGCTAAATTCAGGACGTGATATCTACAAAGTATACTCTCCGATGCAGATAAAAACGTCTTATCCGACGCATTTGGACTTCTGAACTGTCGGCGCGAAACAAAGTATCTGCGACGAACATGCTTGCCGTCCCGGTAATATTTTATTCATTTGGAGTGGTTCCATGCACGAAGGATGAGCTCAGATCATTCAACATCGGGTACTGAAAAGTTATGCACATGAACAAAAGCATGCACCTCAAATCTTCTGCTCCGCGACTTCACATCTCACGCCGTCAAGGTGGTCGCCGAATACTAAATCTTGAATGTCTTCACAAAAGGATTATACTGGGTACAGGACATATAATCGCAAATAGACAAGACCCTCTTCTTAACATGATCATGAAACACTAAAAAACAGGCCAAAGGAGCATATTGACGCCGCATTTTGAGCAAAGACGTTCCTGATGATAGGACTCATGCGGGAACGACCTACATTCGAAGGCACAATCCGGCAATGAAAGTGCTTTGTTACTATCTCTTTCACTCTGACGAAATCAGCCCAAACACTGCTTTGCTAAACGCTCTTAAGGAAATAGAGGTAATTGCCGAGAATGAGAAGTGCCGGATATACTGGAACTTCATATTCTCGACATTGTTTCTGTTACGCACTCGAGGCCTGACTTGATCCTTCTTGACCTTATGAGGGAGTGGCAACGGTTATACCCGGAATATTCTGTTGAGCTTATCGTCCTGATCATCGGCGCTCTTGGAGGTGCCAAGGTTTTACGGGTTAATAGCCTGAAAAGTGTCCCTGCCTGTCAAGAAAATGCTGAGACACTTGCAGGGAAAATGCAGAAGGTGGTCGTCCTTGGGTAGCTTCGTATCCTCAGAGTACACAAGGCTTTTGCCAAATTTTCTGGAACTACGATTTTCGGACAGTAGTGTCCGTTGCACACTCGAGGCCTGACATTGTTCTCCAAGACTTCGAGAAACGAACTATATTCGTGATCGAATTCTTTTAACTTTTACGTTTTTGGTTGGAAATTCATCTATTTATTTAAGAATTCATGTTCTTGGTTAAAAATTCAACTATTTGGGTGAAAATTGGTCTTTTTTGGTTATAAGTTTAACTAATTTGTTAAAAATTCATTTTTTTGGTTGCAAATTAATTTCTTTACTGAAAATTTAACTTTTACATTTTTGGCGGAAAATTCATCTATTTGTTTAAAAATTCATCTTTTTGGTTGAAAGTAAATCTATTTTGTTGAAAATTTGTCTTTTTGGTTGATAATTAATATTTGTGGTTTGAAAATTCAAGTATTTTATAGAAAAATAATATTCTCGTTTAAAAATTGGTGGTTTTTATTTTTTTTTTTTTTTTAATTTAACCGTTTGGTTGAAAATTCATCATTTTAGGTTAAAAATGCACCGATGTGGGTAAAAATTAAACTATTCTGTTGAAAATTGAACTAGTTTCTTTGTATTTGTTAAAAATCAATCTTTCTTTTGTGAATTTTTTTTTTCAATTGTTGGTTTAAAATTAATTCCTTTGACTGAAAATGTACCTTTTGCATTTTTTATTGAAAATTTATATTATTAGTTCAAATTCGTTTATTTTGATAGAAAACAAATCTTCTTAAATGAATTTTTCTCCTTTTTATTTATAAATTTAAATTGTTAAAATTGCATTTTTTTGGTTGCAGATTCATCATTTTAATTTGAAATTCATCTGTTAGGTTGGAAATTTGCCTATTTTGTTGAAAATTAATATTTTTACTGAAAATTTAACTTTTCCATTTTTGGTCGAAAATTCATCTGTTTGTTTGAAAATTCATGTATTTTGTTGAAATTCAATCTCTTTCGTTGAAAATGTGACTATTTTGTTGATAATTATTATTTTTACTGAAATTTTAACTTTTCCATTTTTTGTTGAAAATTCATCCGTTTGTTTAAAAATTAATTTATTTTGTTGAAAATAATCTCTTTCGTTGAAAATGTTACTTTTTGTTGATAATTAGTTAAGAATTTATCTATGTAGGTTGAAAATTTAACTATTTCGTTGAAAATTCATCTTTTTGGTTGAAAATTGGCCTTTTTTGGTTAAAAGTTTAACTAAATTGTTAAAAATTCATTTTTTTTGTTTGCAGATTCATTATTTTAATTGGAAATTCATCTCTTTGGTTGAAGATTTGACTATTTTGTTGAAAATGAATGTTTTTACTGAAAATTTAACTTTCCCATTTTTGGTCGAAAATTCATCTATTTGTTTACAAATGCATGTATTTTGTTGAAAATTCGTCTTTTTGGTAGATAAATAATATTCTTGGTGTAAAATTTGTCGTTTTGGTTAATAATTTATCTAGTTAGGTTGAAAATTCGTCTTTTTAGTTGAAAATTGGTCTTTTTTTTGTTAAAAGTTTAACTTATTTGTTAAAAATTAATTTTTTTGTTGCAGATGCATAATTTCAATTGGAAATTAATCTCTTTCGTTAAAAATTTGACTATTTTGTTGGAAATTAATGTTTTTTACTGAAAATTTAACTTTTCCATTTTTGGTCGAAAATGCGTCTATTTGCTTAAAAATTCGTTTATTTTGTTGATCATTTGAAATTTTTTTTTAAATTCGTCTGTTTGGTTGAAAATTGGTCTTTTTTATTTTAAGTTTAATTATTTTGTTAAAAATTAATTTTTTGTTGCAGATTCATCATTGTAATTGAAAATTCATCTATTTGTTAAAAAATGCACTAATTTTGTTGAAAATTAATCTCTTTCGTTGAAAATGTGACTATTTTGTTGATAATTATTATTTTTACTGAAATTGTAACTTTTCCATTTTTGGTTGAAAATTCATCTTTTTGTATAAAAAGTCATGTTCTTGGTTAAAAATTCAACTAATTGATTGAAAATTCCTCTTTGGTTGAAAATTGATCTTTTTTTGCTTAAAAGTTGAACTAATTTGTAAAAAAATCATTTTTTTGGTTGCAGATTCATCATGTTAATTGAAAATTCATCTATTTGATTGAAAATTTGACTATTTTTTTTTTAAATTGATGTTTTTACTGAAAATTTAACTTTTCCATTTTTGGTCGAAAATTCATCTATTTGATTGAAAATTTGACTATTTTTTTTTTAATTGATGTTTTTACTGAAAATTTAACTTTTTCATTTTTGGTCGAAAATTCATCTATTTGATTGAAAATTTAAATATTTTTTGAAAATTCATCTATTTGTTTAAAAAATCATGGTTTTGGTTAAAAATTCAACTAGTTGGTTGAAAATTCGTCTTTTTGGTTGAAAATTGGTATTTTTTGGGTAGAAATTCAATTAATTTGTAAAAAAATAATTTTTTTGGTTGCAGATTCATCATTTTAATTGGAAATTCATCTCTTTTGTTTAAAATTTTTCTATTTTGTTTAAAATTAATTTTTTGGCTGAAAATTTATATATTTATTTAAAAACTGATTATTTTGTTGAAAATTCATCTCTTTCGTTGAAAATGTGACTATTTTGTTGAAAATTAATTCTTTTATTGAAAATTTAAATTTTCCATTTTTGGTTGAAAATTCATCTATTTGTTTAAAAATTCGTCTATTTATTTGAAAATTCTTCTTTCTTGTAGAAAAATAATGTTCTTGGTGAAAAATTGGTCGTTTTGGTTAATAATTTATCTATGTAGGTTGAAAATTCGTCTTTTTAGTTGAAAATTCGTCGTTTTGGTTGAAAATTTGTCTTTTTTTGGTTAAAAGTTTAACTAATTTGTTAAAAATTCATTTTTTTGGTTGCCGATTCATTATTTCAATTGAAACTCCATTTATTTAGTTAAAAATTGGACTATTTTGTTGAAACTTAATGTTTTTACTGAAAATTTAACTTTTTCGTTTTTTATGTTGAATATATTATTTATAAATAAATAAATTTGTAATCTCTTGAAAACTTCTAAAATCCCTAAATATCTTGAAAATCTTCCAGATTCTTTCTTGACAGACAGTCTTGGAAAGCTTTCCAAATGTTTTGAAATCATTTTAAATATTCTCTTAAAATTAATTTTTCAAAATAAAAAATCAATTACAAATTTCCCTGGGATCTAAAGAAATTTTTTTCGTTGTGTTAAACCCTTTCAAAATTCTTAAAACGCTTTTTCTTCAAAATTTTCAAAAATTTACATTTCTCGAAATTGTTTGAAACCTTTAAATAACTTTTTTTTTTAATGTATTCAAACCTTCTAAACATCCTTTAAAATTATTCGAATTTTTGCTAAAATTAAAAAAAAAAAAATTGCCGTTAAAGTTTTCCAGATTCTTTTATGGGAATTTTGGAAATATTTTGAAGTTTTAAAATCTTTCTGAATATTCTCCTAAAATTAATTTTTCAACATAAAAAATTATTTAAAATTGTCCTAGGAATCTAAAGAAATTTTTCACTTTCTGTTAAAACCTTTCAAAATTCTTCAAAAGCTTCTTTTCAAAATTTTGAAAAATTTACATTTCTCGAAATTTTCTGAAACCTTGAAATAACAATTTTTTTTAAATATATTAAAAACTTCTAAACCTTCCAAATATCTTAAAATTATTAGAATTTCAAAATAAAAGATCATAATTGTATTCAGAAATCTAAAGAAAATTTTTTCATTCTCTTGAAACGTTTCAAAGTTCTTTAAGAACTTATTTTTGCGTAATTTTTCAAAATCTACATTTTTTCAAAAATGTTTGAAACATTTAAATTTTAAATAACTTTTTTTTTAATTTATTAAAAACTTCTAAACCTTCTAAATATCTTTTCAAATTATTCGTATTTTTGCGAAAATTTAAAACAAATAAATAAAAAAATTGCCGTGAAATCTTCCAGATTCTTTATTGGAAATGTTTTGAAACGTTTTAAAATTCCCTTAAAATTAATTTTTCAGAATAAAAAATCATAATTATCTTTAGAAATCTAAAAAAAATATTTTGCATTCTCTTGAAACCTTTAAAAATTCTTTAAAAACTTATTTTTTCGAAATTTTTTGAATTCTTGTAATTAAATTTTTTTGTAGAATCTTAAAAACTTCTAAGCCTTCTAAATATCTTTTAAAATTATTCGATTTTTTGCTCAATTTGAAAAAAAATTACCGTAAAATTCTCCAGATTCTTTTTTGGAAATATTTGGAAACATCTTAAAACTCTTTTGAATATTCTCTTAAAATTAATTTTTCAAAATAAGAAATAATGTTTAATTTTCCTCGCAATCTAAAAAAAAAGTTGTACATTCTCTTCAAGCCTTTAAAAATTAGTTTAAAAACTTCTTTTTTTCTTATGTTTTAAAAATCTACATTTTTTCGTAATTTTTTTAAATCTTGAAATTAAAAATCTTTGTTGAATCTATTAAAAACTTCTAAATATCTTTTAACATTATTCGAATTTTCGTTCGAAATGAAAAAAAATTGCCCTAAGATTTTCCAGATTCTTTTTTGGAAATATTTGGAAACGTCTTCAAACCTTCTTGAATATTCTTTTAAAATTCATTTTTCAAAGTAAAAAATCATTATAATTTTTTCTAGGTATCTAATGAAAATTTTTTCATTCTTTCATCTTCTAAACCTTCTAAATATTAATTATTCAAAATAAAAAATTATAATTATCTTAAAGAATCTGAAGAAAATTTTTCATTCTCTTGAAACCTTTCAAAATTCTTAAAAAGCTTCTTCTCTTTGAAATCTTCTAAAATCTACATTTAAAAGATTTGAAATTTTTACGAAATTTAAATTATTTTTGAATCGGTTCAAAATTTCTAACTCTTAAATTTACTAGATTTTTTTTCTAAAATTGTTCAATCTTGCGAAATTGCAAACTTTTTCTTTAAAATCTTCTACATTCTTTTTCGAACTTCTAGAAAATTTTTTGAAACCTTTTTCAATTTTCTCCTAGAATGCATTTTTGAAAGATGAAAAATCATTTGATATTTTCCCATGAATCTGAAGAAAATTTTATTATTCTCTTGAAACCTTTCAAACTTCTTTTAAAAACTTCTAAATTTTTTTTCTCGAAATATTCATAAATCTATATTTTGTTAAAAATATTTTTTTAATCTTCTCGAGATTTCAATTAATTTCGATTTTCTCCAAAGCTTCTAAATCTTTTGAAACAATTCAGTTTTCCCAAAATTGTTAAAATCCTACAAAATAAACGAAAATTGTCTTGAAATATTCCAGTCTCTTTTTCGACGTTTCCCCCTTTTTTCAAATTCCCTTTTTTGTCCTATTCTTGAAAAACTTCCCTTTTTCTTTTTAAATATACGATATTTGAAAATAAAATATTTATTATTGATTTCTAAACGTTTCTAAACATTGTAGATAAAAGATCAAATTTTAATTATTGTAAATTAATTTTCAGTTTAATATTTTACTGCATTTTACACCTATTTAGGTCTTAATAATTATTTTTAATTTTATATTAGATTTTTTGTTTGTTTATAATACAGGGATCACAGTCTTTCCCTTTTTTCCCACGTTTATAAAATTATTCTATTAAAAACTAGAAAATGCTATCGTGAGTAGTGAAAGTTTTTTTTAATTAAAGAATGATCTATTATAACTAAATTGATTTTTAAAAATTTAAATTCAAAATGTTATTTTTTATGATTAAAATTGAATTTTTTGTTCGTCTATGAATATAATAAAATGCATCTCTATAATAATGAAGCACTTGAATATATTATTTATAAATAAATAAATTTGTAATCTCTTGAAAACTTCTAAAATCCCTAAATATCTTGAAAATCTGGGATAGGGATAGGGATAGGGATAGGGATAGGGATAGGGATAGGGATAGGGATAGGGATAGGGATAGGGATAGGGATCCCTATTCATGAGTTGAGCGTTCCTGCTTCAAATCCAGGCTGAGGTAGATTTTTTTCGTTTCTGCAAATGTTAGATCAGTAATCGACACTACTTCATAATTAACATCTTAGAAGAATTATTTATTATTTTTTATTTATTATTATTATTTAACGTTTGTACGTTTCCTGATCATAAATGTTAACAAAGTTGCAAATGTTGTTAATTTTGTTGACCAGGGTATTAATTAATTTGTCGATTTAAATGTTAAATAGTGTCCTTTATTGGTCTGATATTTTAAGAGAAAAAAATCTGTCTCAGCCCGGATTTGAACCCCGAACGCCCCTATCCATGAGTTGGGCGTTCCTGCTTCAAATCCAGGCTGAGGCAGATTTTTTTTCGTTTCTGCAAATATTTTTGCTTAAATGTTAATTTTTTGTTGTTGAAAAGTCTACTATTATATTTTTGGTTCGGAATTTGTCTCGTTTAATTGAAAATTCTATTTGGTTAAAAACCTAATTCTTTCGTTGAAAACGCAACTATTTTGGTACAAAGTCATATTTTTTAGTCAAAAATCTCCTTGTTTGGCAGTTAAACTAATTTGTTGAAAATAAATTTTTTCGCTTGTAGATTTATCTATTTCGTTAAAAATTTAACTATTTTGTTGAAATTTTATTCATTTTTGGTTGAAAATTTATTTTTTTTATAGAAAATGTAAACATTCCTTTTTTAGTTGAAAGTTAATTTTCTTATTAACAAATTCAACTAATTGGAGGATAACTTATGTTTTTTCGTTTAAAATTCAACTACTTGATTCAAAATTTAACCATTTTTTTCGAAAATTCGTTTTTTGCTTGAAAATTATTTTTTAAATGAAAATGTAACTATTTCATTTTTAGTTGAGAATTGATATTTTTAATTAAAATTGACCTTTTCTAGTTGAAAATTCATCAAAAATTCATTTATACTTTTTCTATTTAAAATTGAAACCTTTTTTGGTTGAAATAATAATAATAATAATAATAAGAAATCTTTTTTCAGATAACAATTCATCATCTTAGTTGAAAATTCGAGTTATTTATAAAAAATTAGTCTTTTCGGCTCAAAAATTAAACAATGTCGTATAAAAATGACTTTTTTGTTAAAAATTTATGTTTTTTGTTGACAATTCAACTATTTTTGTAAAAACTTCAACTATTTAATTTTTTCTTCAAAAATCATATTTTCAGATTAAAAATTCAACTGCTTTGTGGACAATTCATCTTTTTAACTACACAATTCAAAACTTTTGTTGAAAATTTATGTATTTTGTTGAAAAATCGTTTTTTTGGTTCAAAAATTTGTTTAACTAAAAATGTGAAATTTCATTTTTGGAAGAAAATTAATATTTTTAAATAAAATTGATCTTTCATAGTTGAAAATTCATATATTTTGTTGAAAATGTCTTTTTTGGTTCAATTCAACTTTTTTATTTCAAATTGAAATATTTTTTGGTTGAAATAATAATAATTCATTTTTTTCTTAGTTGAAAGTTCATCATTTTAGTTAAAAAATCAAGTTTCATAAAAAATAAGTATTTTTGGATTAAAAATTAAACAATTTCGTAGAAAATTAACTTTTTTCTTGAAAAATCATATTTTCGGATTCAAAATTCAACTCTTTTTTGGAAAATTCATATTTTAATCTACAAAATTCAACAATTTTGCTAAAAATCTATGTATTTGATTGGAAAGTCGTCTTTTTTTATAGAAAATAGTTCACCTACTTTGTTGAATTTTCGTTTTTTCAAAGATTCACCTCTTTCGTTAAAAATTAAACTATTTTCTTCAAAATTAGTTTTTTCCCTTTTTAACATCTTTTTCTGAAAATTTATCTATTACATTTTTTGTTGAATAGTGATTCTTTATCAGTAAAAATTGAACTATTTCTTTCAAATTCATCTTGTTTGATAAAAAAAAATTATATTTCTTGTTAAAAATTTGTCTTTTGGGTAAAAAATTATTTTCTCGAAAATTTCTCTATTTTGTTGAGGATTGAAATATTTTTTTAAAACTTCATCTTTTTTCGATCAATTCACCTGATAAAAAATGTGTTCTTTTTTTTTCGAAAGTAATTTTTAAATTGTCAATTTGACTATTCCATTTTTGGTTTTAAAATTAAACTTTTTTTATTAAATGATCATTTTTGGTCGGAATTTCAACAGATTTTTTTTTTAATTTATCCATTTAGATTAAAAATACATCTTTTATGGTAAAAAATGCATTTTTTTTTCTTTATATTTTTTGGTTGATAACTAACTTTTGAGTTGAAAATTCAACTTAAAAAAAAATCGTCCTTAAGGCTTGAAAATTTAACCCTTTGGTTACAATTTTAACTATTTTGTTATTAAACCTCGTTTATTTTTTTTAAAGCCCAACTATTCCTCTGATAATAAAACTGTTTTTTACGTTAATTTTTTATTGTTGAAAAATCGTCTTTTTAGGTTGAAAATTTATCTCTTTTGGTAGAATATTTTTTGTTGGTAGTTGGTTGCAATTGCGATGGAAATTGCAATTTTACATTGATTATAATAATAAATTTGTAAATAAAATCGAAGTTAGATAAAACTTTTTTTTTATATTTTGTAAATATTTCTTGTAAAAAATGAGTGAAATAGTAAGCAATTTAAAAGTGGTTTTTTGTGACCGTTAGTTACTTTAGTACGTTACAACGGTACGAGGACACGAAATTGATTCGTAAATTGGCCATTAGAAAAAAACGTAATTTTGTTCCTAGCATATTTTTATTATATTATATTATATTATATTATATTATATTTAGAAAATTAATTTTACAACAACAAAAAAACGAATTTTGAACTTTGTTCAATTTTCAACCATGTAGTTGAATTTTCAGTAAAAAACATTAATTTTCAAACAAGAAGAATAATTTTCTAGTAGGAAAGTTAATTTTCAACCGAAAAGTTGAATTTTTTAATAAAAAATGGGAAATTTCAAATTAAGATTTGTTTTCTACCAAAAAATAAGAATTTTCAACCAAAAGGGTAAATTTTAAATAAAATAAGACGAATTTTCAACCAAATAATTGAATTTTTAACTACAAGAGGTTAATTTTCAATTAAAAATATGAGTTTTCAACGAATGTACTTGAATTTTCAACCTAAACTATGAATTTTCAAAAAAAAAGTTAATTTTCAACGAAATTATTGAATTTTTGACTAGAAAAAATTAATTTTTAATTACAAATATCATTTTTCAACGAAGGTACTTGAATTTTCAATCAAAACTATGAATTTTCAAAAAAAAGATAATTTTCAACCAAATAATTGAATTTTTGACTAGAAAAGATTGATTTTCAATTCAAAATATCAATATTCAACCATATACGTAATAGTTAGGTTTTCAATTTAGAAAATTAATTTTACAACAACAAAAAAACGAATTTTGAACTTTGTTCAATTTTCAACCATGTAGTTGAATTTTCTGTAAAAAACATTAATTTTCAAATATGAAGATTCATTTTCTATTGAAAAAGTTAATTTTCAACCAAAAAGTTGAATTTTTAACAAGAAAATTGAAAATTTCAAATTGAGATTCGTTTTCTACCAAAAAGTAAGACTTTTCAACCAAAAGGGTAAATTTTTAATAAAATAAGACGAATTTTCAACCAAATAATTGAATTTTTAACTAGAAGAGGTTAATTTTTAATGAAAAATATCAATTTTCAACCAAGATACTTGAATTTGTAACCAAAACTATAAATTTTCACAAAAAAAAGTTAATTGTTGACTAGAAAGGATTAATTTTTAATTAAAAATATAAATATCAAACCATATACATAATGATTAGGTTTTCAATTAAAAAAATAATAATTTTACACACGAAAAAATAACGAAATTTAAACAAATTTGTTTCATTTTCAACCAAAGAGATGAATTTTGAACTAAAATTATGAATCTTGAAGAAAAAAAAAAAAAGATTTTGAACAAAAGAGTTTGAGATTCAACCATGTACTTGAATTTTCAGTAAAAAAAATTAATTTTCAAATAAGAAGATTAATTTTCTAGTAAAAAAGTTAATTTTCAACCTAAAAGTTGAATTTTTGATTAGAAAAGATTAATTTTTCATTTAAAATATCAGTATTCAACCATATACGCTATAGTTAGGTTTTCAGTTTAAAAAATTAATTTTACACAGAAAAAAAACGAATTTTGAACAAATTTGTTCAATTTTCAAAGAGATGATTTTTGAACTAAAATGATGAATCTTAAAGAAAAAAAAAAATTATTTTTAAGTAAAGAGTTTAATATTCAACCACGTAGTTGCATTTTCAGTAAAAAACATTAATTTTTAAACAAGAAGATTAATTTTCTAGTAGGAAAGTTAATTTTCAACCAAAAAGTTGAATTTTTTAACAAAAAAATGGGAAATTTCAAATTAAGATTCGTTTTCTATAAAAAAAAAAAAATTATCAACTAAAAAAGATCAATTTTAAATAAAAAAAATACGAATTTTCAACGAAATAATTGAATTTTTAACTAGAAGAGGTTAATTTTTAATTAAAAATATCAATTTTCAACCAAGATACTTGAATTTGTAACCAAAACTATCAATTTTCCACAATAAAAGTTAATTTTTGAATAGAAAAGATTAATTTTCAATTAAAAATATCAATATTCAACCATATACATAATAATTAGGTTTTCAGTAGAAAAAAAAATAATTTTACACCAAACAAAACGAAATTTGAACAAATTTGTTTCATTCTCAACCAAGAAGATGATTTTTCAACTAAAATTATGAATCTTAGAGAAAAAAGAAAAATAATTTTTAACAAAAGAGTTTAAGATTCAACCATGCAGTTGATATTTTAGCAAAAACATTAATTTTTCTAGAAGAAGAATAATTTTCTAGTAAAAAAGTTCATTTTCAAAGAAAAAGTTGAATTTTTAACGAAAAAATTGGAAATTTCAAATTAACATTCGTTTTCTAGCAAAAAATAAGAATTTTTAAACAAAAAGGTGAATTTTAAATAAAAAAAGACGAATTTCCAACCAAATAATTGAATTTTTAACTAGAAGAGGTTAATTTTCAATTGAAAATATTAATTTTCAACCAAGATACTTGAATTTGTAACCAAAATTATAAATTAAAAAAAAAAGTTTGTTTTCGACCAAATAATTGAATTTTTGATTAAAAAAGATTAATTTTTAAATTAAAAATATCAATATTCAACCATACACGTAATAGTTAGATTTTCAGTTAAAAAAATTCATTTTAAACACAAATAAAAATGAATTTTGAACAAAATAGTTTAATTTTCAACCAAAGAGATAATTTTTTAACTAAAATGATGAATCTTAAAGAAAACAAAAAATAATTTTTAAGAAAATATTTAAAGATTCAACCATGTAGTTGAATTGTCAAAAAAAACGTTAATTTTCAAATAAGAAGATTAATTTTCTAGTGAAAAAGTTAATTTTCAACCAAAAAGTTGAATTTCTTAACAACAAAAAAATGGGAAATTTCAATTTAAGATTCGCTTTCTACCAAAAAATAAGAACTTTCAACAAAAACTATAAATTAAAATAAAAGTTAATTTTCAGTCAAATAATTGAATTTTTGACTGGAAAAGATTAGTTTTTAATTAAAAATATCAATATTCAACCATATACGCAATAGTTAGGCTGACCGGAAATCAGTTGACCTGGTGTTCGAATCCCAGCGGAGTGAAAGGAGAAGATCTTTTTTCTGAATAGAATTTTATAATTTTTTAGTCTTAAAAAATTAATCCTGATTTTGAAAAGTAATTGCAATAGAAACGAGTGTAATGATTAAATAAATGAGTGTAGCTTTAAAGATTAAGAAAGTTTTTAGAAGTAATTAACTTGTTAGTGAATGTCAAGATGTACTTTTTTATCTGTCTTTTACGAGTGCAGAAGAGTTGCAGAACTCTTTAAAATGTCTACGAAGATTAATGAAACGAATCTTACTGGAGACGGATCTTTTATGTCTTTTGAAGGAAAAAGTTTTTCTCAATAGTCCTTGCTCCTCATTAACGTCTATTATATATCTCGCGGAAAAATGTTCTCAATGAAAAATGAGTGTAGAAAACAAGTAATTAAACTTCCGCTCTAATTTCGAATGAATTGTCGAAGATGTAATAACTTTTGTTTGAAAAACTGGAATAGCAATATGAAAAGTTACAATTATAATTGAAAGAATTGAAAGTAAAAAAGGGAGATCATCTTACAATAAATAATTAACCTGCAGTAGATAATTATTAATTGAAAATATCAATGTATATAGGTTAATTAATTTAATTAGTTGAGACACTCTATGTGTTAATAAATGAAAATTAGAATTAATTATTTTAGGTATATTTGGGCTTTTAATTAATGATCTTTATTGTTTAATCTTGAACTTTTGATTAACTTTTTTTCTGAAATTTGAATCTATAAGGTGTTTTAGTCACAGTTTGTGTAGTCTGGATTTGAAAGTTAGTCGAAATCAAAAAGTGTTCAGTGGAAAATTGACTTTATTTTCTAAGAAAAATTTCCAGTTTTATAAACTAATGTTTTAATAATATTACAAATGAAATTCAATGTTTATTCAAACTATTATTCTCAAGTCTATAAACTTTCTTCAAAATTCATACTTTTTACTTAAAAATTCAACTTTTTTGTTGAAAATTCGTTTTTTGGGGGTTAAAATTGGACAATTTTGTAGAAAATTCATATACTTGGTTAAAAATGAACTTTTTTGTTAAAAATTCAAATTTTTGGGTAGAAAATTCAACTCTTTTATTGAAAATTCGTCTTTTTGAGTTGAAAATTCCAATACTGATGTTAAAAATGAACTTTTTTGTCAATAATTCATATTTTCGGGTTGAACATTCAACTGTTTGGAAGAAAATTCGTTTTTGAGCTTGATAATTCAATAATTTGGTAGAAAATTCAAATATTTGGTTAAAAGTGATATTTTTTGTTGGAAATTGATCTTTGGTTGGCAATTCAACTGTTTTACAGAAAAATCGTCTTTTCGGCTTGAAAATTAAACAATTCGGTAAAAAATCTAGTATTAGGTTGAAAATAATCTGTTTTGTTAGAAAATCACATTTTTGGGATGAAAATTTTTTCTTTGGGTTAAAACTTCCAATACTCGATTGAAAATAAGCTTTTTTGTTGAAAATTCATATTTTTGGGAAAGAAATTTAACTGTTTTGTAGAACAAGCGTCTTCTCGACTTGAATCTTCAATAATTTGGTGAAAAATTATTTTTATGTTGGAAATTCATATTTTTGGACTGGAAATTAAAAGTTTTTTGCAGAAAAATCATGTTTTCGTCTTGAAAATTCAACAATTTGGTAGAAAATTAAACTGTTTAGTTGAAAACTAACTTTTTAGTCAAAATTTTTTATTTGTTGATTTGAAATTTAATTGCTTTGTTAAAAATTCTTCCTATGGGTTGAAAATCTCAATTTGGTTGAAAATTAACTTTTTGGTTGAAAATGTATATTTTAGGTCTGGAAATTCAACTGTTTTCTAGAAAAATCGTATTTTCGGCTTGAAAATTCAACAATTTGGTAGAAAAATTAAGTATTTGATTAAAAATGATATTTTTGATTGAAAATTCATATTTGTGGCTGGAAATTCAACCGTTTTGTTGAAATTTCTTCCTTCGGGTTGAAAATTCCAATACTTGGTTGAAAACAAACTTTTTTGTCGAAAATCCATATTTTTGGTCTGGAAAATCAACTGTTCTGCCGAAAAATCATCTTTTTGGCTTGAAAATTCAACAATTTGGCAGAAAATTAAACTGTATACTTGAAAACTAACTTTTTTGTTGAAATTTTTTATTTTTTCACATGAATTTAATTGCCTTGTTGAAAATTCTTCCTCTAAGTTGGAAATTTCAATTTGGTTGAAAATTAACTTTTTGATTGAAAATGTATATTTTAGGGCTGAAAATACAAGTTTTTTTGAAGAGAAATCGTCTTTTAAGTTCGAAAATTAAACAATTTGGTTGAAAATTATCTTTTTTGTTGAAAATTCATATTTTCGGGGTGGAAATTCGGCTGTTTAGTAGAAAAATAATTTTTTTTCGGCTTGAAAATTCAACGATTTGCTAGAAAATTGAACTGTAGAGTTGAAAATTAATTTTTTTTTGTGAAATTTTTTAATTTTTGCTTTGAAATTTAATTGTTTTGTTGAAAATTCATCCTCTGGGTTAAAATTTAAATATTGGGTTGAAAATTCATGTTTTAGGTCTGGAAATTCAACTGTTTTGTACAAAAATCGTCTTCTCGGCCTAAAAATTCAACAAGTTGGCAGAAATTTTAAGTATTTGATTAAAAATTATATTTTTTATTGAAAATTCATATTTTTATTAGTTTTCCGTTTTGTGGCTTTGGGGTCCGTAAATGATGAAGAAGATTTAAATTTCCATCCGACGTTTCGGTTCCATATATGGGCCCTCTCCAGTGATTTATTCTAGAAAAAGTTTATTGGTACATTTCACTTATTCCCTAAGATAGATTTTTGTGCGTCGGCTTTTCCAAAATAATACAGATGAACTTCAACAAAATAATCAAAAATTAAATTCAAAAAAATATAAGAATGAAGTTCAAAAAATGATAAAAATAAAACTCAACAAAATATAAAAATGAAATTCAACAAAATAATCGAACGAACTTCAACAAAATAATCGCGTGAACTTCAACACAATAATAAAAATAAAACTCAACAAATATAAAAATGAAATTAAACAAAATAATCAAATGAACTTCAACAAAATAATCAAATGAACTTCAATACAATAATAAAAATAAAACTCAACAAAATAATACAAATCAACTTCAACAAAATAATACAATTGAACTTCAACAAAATAATTCAATTGAACTTCAACAAAATAATTCAAATGAAGTTCAACAAAATAATAAAACATTAACTTCAAAAAAATAATAAAATGAAATTCAACAAAATAATTAGATGTACTTCAACTTCAGTTTGTTGAAAATTCTTTGACTGCTAGGTTTTTCCTGGCATTTCTTCTCCTGGCTTTCCCTGGCTGAATTAGGGAGCATTTGCAATCAATAATGCTTCAAAAAAAAAAAAAAAAAAAAACTAAAATACTCTCTTCTAAGTTTCCCATCCCATTTCAGAAACTCACCCCACATCATTATCAAAACAAGGCACAACAAATGAAAACAAAACGACCCCTCATCAAACACTGCAATTAATCAGCCACATCGAGCAAACATCTCTCGAAAATGAGACTTCTAAAAATGTTTTTCCGATTCCCACAACCCACCGTATAATATAATGCAAACACATTACGGTTGAAAAAATCCCCTCGAAAACAAAATTCGACGGTCCTTCCCATCTACTTTAGAAAGAGATATCTTTCCCCAAGAAAAAAAGTGACACACCACCCAAGAGCTAAGCTAAGCGACCCTCTAAATCTAGACTAAATAAAGCGAAACGAGATTTTTATTCAGGTAGCTGAGAGCTAAAATCAGGGAAATTAGCGATTCTTTTCCCCGGTGGCCGAAACAATTTTCAAAATTCCCTGATTTTTCCCTGACCAATTTTTTATCTTCCCTGACCACTGATACTGAAAGGCAAGCATTTTAATCTTGTAATATTTTTAGCATAGAATCTTCTCTTTTATTCTTATTATTTAATAATAATCAAAATATATAATAAAAAATATAAATATAATAAAATGTTATTATTTAATAATAATAATAAAATATAAATAAACTTCAACAAAATATAAAAATGAAATTCAACAAAATAATGAAAATGAACTTCAACAAAATAATGAAAACGAATTTTAACGAAATAATAGAAAGTTCAACAAAATAATCGAACGAACTTCAACGAATGGTGAAACTTGAACAAAATAATCAAATGAACTTCAACACAATAACACAAATAAACTTGAACAAAATAATACAAATGAACTCCAACAGAATAATGAAATTAACTTCTACAAAATGATAAAAATGAACTTCAATAAAATATAAAAATAAAATTTAACCAAATAATTAGATGAACTTCAACAAAATAATCGATTAAACTTGAACAAAATAATCAAATGAACTTCAACACAATAATAAAAATAAACTTCAACAAAATAATACAAATGAACTCCAACAGAATAATGAAATTAACTTCTACAAAATAATACAAATGAACTTCAGTCAAATATAAAAATGAAATTTAACAAAATAATTAGATGAACTTCAACAAAATAATCGATTAAACTTGAACAAAATAATCAAATGAACTTCAACACAACAACAAAAATAAACTTCAACAAAATAATACAAATGAACTTCAACACAATAATAACAAATAAACTTCAACAAAATAATAAAAAATGAACTTAAACAAAATCTAAAAATTAAATTCAACAAAATAATTAAACGAACTTCAACAAATAATTCCAGTGAACATCAACGAGATAATCGTATGAACTTCAAAGAAATAATAGATTGAACTTTAAAAATATAATCGAATAAACTTTAACAAAATAATTAAGTGAACTTCAAGAAAATAATAACATTAACTTCAAGAAAATAATGAAAATTAACTTCAATCTTGTAATATTTATAGCATAGAATCTTTTATTTTATTATTATTATTATTTATTAATGATAATAAAATAGAAATAAACTTTAACAAAATATAAAAATAAAATTCAACAAAATAATAAAAATGAACTCTAATAGAATAATGAAATTAACTTCTACAAAATAATAAAAATGAACTTCAACAAAATATAAAAATACAATTCAACAAAATAATGAAAATGAAGTTCAACAAAATAATTAAATGAACTTCAACAAAATAATCCAGTGAACTTCACAAAATAATCGAATGAACTTCAACAAAATAATAAAATAAACGTCAACAAAATACTAGAGTGAACTTCAACAAAATAATAACATTAACTTCAACAAAATAATGAAAATGAACTTCAACAAAATAATAAAAAGTTCAAAAAAATAATCGAACGAACTTCAACGAAACAAACATGAGCATCAACGAAATAATAAAATGAACTTCAAAAAAAGAATAAAATGATCTTTAACAAAATAATACAAATGAACTTCAACAAAATAATAAAAATGAACGCCAACAGAATGATGAAATTGACTTCTACAAAATAATAAAAATGAACTTCAACAAAATATAAAAATGAAATTCAACAAAATAATTATATGAACTTCAACGAAATAATCGATTGAACTTGAACAAAGTAATCAAATGAACTTCAACACAATAATAAAAATAAACGTCAACAAAATAATGCAAATGAACTTCAACAAAATCTAAAAATTATATTCAACAAAATAATTGAACGAACTTCAACAAAATAATCCAGTGAACATCAACGGAATAATCGTATGAACTTGTTTAAAATTCAAGTATTTGGTCAAAAACTCATGGGGTTTTTTTTGAAGATTTATATTTCTAGTAGAAAATTAATGTTTTTGATCAAAAATTGAAATATCTTCATACAAAATTTATATTTTTTATTCACAATTGCAAATTTATGGTTGAAAATTAATGCGTTTTGGTTGAGAATTCATCTATTTTGTTGAAAATTCGTCTTTTTCTGATTGAAAATTCAATTGAAGATTCCTATTTTTGGTCGAAAACTAATATCCTTTGTTGAAAGTTAAAAGATTTTTTTAAAGGAATTTTTTCGTTCGAGGATTCATCCATTTGTATAAAAATTTAACTATTTTATCAAAAACTCAGTTCTATTTTTGGAAAATTTATTTTTGTAACTGAAAATTTTACTATTTCATTTTTAGCTGAAAATTTATTTTTTGTTGTTGTTGCTTTTTCATTTAATAATGTTAATAATGCTTGGTCATATTTTCGTTTTTTTTTTGGTTCTGAAATCCATGTATTGTTTCAGAAATTTTATTATTTTGTTGTAACTTCAGGTATTAATGTTCAAAATTAATTTTTTAATTAAAAAATTAAACACTCAATTTTTTTCTTGAAAATTAATATTCTTTAGTTGAAAGATTAACTTTTTGCTTGAAAATTCAGGTATTTTGTCGAAAATTCGTCATTTTTCGTAAAAAAAATTTATCTTTTTGTCTAAAAAAATCAACTACTTGGTTCAAACTTGGTCGAAGATACAAAATGATAGTTGCAAATTTTTTTGTTTTTCTGAAACTTAAACTACTGTGTTAAAGGTTTATTTTTTGGCGGGAAATTCAAATTTTGACTAAAAACCATAACCCTTTTGAAAATTGAACTACTTCGTTAAAGAATCATTTCTTTAGTCAAAGATTTATCGCTGAGGTTGAATATTTAATAATTTTGTCGGAAACTAATTTTTTGATAACTGAAAATTTAGGTGTTCCATTTATGGTGAAAATGTGTCCTTTTTAAATTCATCATGTGTGACGTGGAACGAAAAACCCAGCCTTGGGCTCAATAATGAGTTTACAAGAAATAAAATATTTTTCTAAATAAAATAATTTCCAAAAAACATGAGGACTAGGATTATTAATAAACTTTTGAAGAATAGAATAAGCTTTTCTAAATTAAAATTAAATGAAAATTAGATGTTTTGCAAGCCGTACAAGAAAAGCACAAATATACAAATAACAATATATGACGTGGAACGCAGAAACCAGATTTTTCCATTCGATAGGGGAAATATTCAATATTCAGAATCAATAAAAATCGGAAAATCGTTTTTTTTTTTTGCTCATAAGGCTCGTTTCTTCGTTCCACGTCACATATATTATAACGAATACCATAAAAAAGGATTTATTTATTACCATATAGCAGAAAACGGTCTATGTTAAATGAATTTTTATCGAAACGGGGTAAAAAGCACAGGTGCATTGTCGCTACTAAAATGCGATATATTTATCTAGAAAATCGATTTCCGGATCCGGTTATTAGTCACTCGTTGGTTAAATAAAAACGGCAATTGAGAATCGAGTGGGCACATTTTGTGTCGTAAATATTCTTGCTGGCAACCCCTGCCCTGTCGAATAGTCCGCTCGAAATAATTTCAACGCAACTTGCATCACCGTCACGTCGGTCGTTAGCCAGAAAAAGAAAAAATACTGTAAATATTGATGTAGAAATTGAATTCACTTTTCCCTGAATTTTTCCTGATTAATTTTTTATTTTCCTTGAAAATTAACATTAGAAGACCTTAGTTTGTTAAAGATTCAAATATTTTGTTGAAAATGAGTCCTTTTGAAAATTATCACGTGTGACGTGGAACGAAGAAACGAGCCTTATGGCAGAAAATGAGTTTACGAGAAAAAGGGGATCTAAGATGAAATTTTTAAATATTTTTCAACCAGAAAAGATGACCTTTTTGAGTCATTTTGAAATTCATCATGTGTGACGTGGAATGAAGAAATCCGAATTTGCGAGAAAAAGGGGTTTGAAGATAAAATTTGCCAATCTTTTTTAACGAGAAAAGATGAGCTTTTTCAGTCCTTTTGAAATTCATAATGTGTGACGTGGAACGAAGAAATGCGAATTTACGAGAAAAAGGGGATCAAAATTAAAATTTTTAAATCCTTTTTTACCAGAAAAGAGGACATTTTTCAGTCCTTTTGAAATTCATTATGTGTGACGTGGAACGAAGTAAATTAGCCTTAGGACCGAAAATGAGTTTACGAGAAAAAGGGGATCAAAGATAAAATTTGCAAATTTTTTTTAACAAGGAAAGATGAGCTTTTTCAGTCCTTTTGAAATTCATAATGTGCGACGTGAAACGAAGAAATCCGAATTTACGAGAAAAGGGGGATCAAGATTAAAATTTTAAAATCTTTTTTTACCAAAAAAGAGGACATTTTTCAGTCCTTTTGAAATTCATCATGTGTGACGTGGAACGAAGTAAATTAGCCTGAGGACCGAAAATGAGTTTACGAGAAAAAGGGGATCAAAGATAAAATTTGCAAATCTTTTTCAACCAGAAAAGATGACCTTTTTTAGTCATTTTGAAATTCATCACGTGTGACGTGGAGCGAAGAAATTCGAATTTGCGAGAAAAAGGGGTTTGAAGATAAAATTTGCAAATCTTTTTTAACGAGAAAAGATGAGCTTTTTCAGTCCTTTTGAAATTCATAATGTGTGACGAGGAGCGAAGAAATACGAATTTACAAGAAAAACGGGATCAAAGGTAAAATTTGCAAATCTTTTTTAACCAGAAAAGATTACTTTTCCAGTCCTTTAGAAAATCATCATGTGTGACGTGGAACGAAGTAAATTAGCCCTAGGACCGATAATGAGGACAAACTGTTTCATAAGACCCAGCTTTATATGAAGGGGTGGAATCAAAACTTCTTTTGGATCAACTAGAGGATCTTTAATTATATTATTTTGTCCGAGCTCTAACGATGTTATTTTTGGCCATTTTTTTTGGTTTAATGACGAAGGCGATCTCGACTGTCCCATAAGCACAGGTAACAAGGTGTTTTTGCATACCCTGATTGCTGTCCTAAAACGATATCAAGAATTTTAAGATGCCCGCAAATTTTCCACTTATGAGTTGAGTAATAAAATAAAAAGAATGAAATAAAATAAATTTAAAAAAGATAATAATAAATAAAAAAAGTGAAAAAAATAAAACCTAATTCTAGGTTACTGTAATGCTCTTTCAGTTCCGTAGAATGTGCGATTGAAATTTTAGCATAAACATTAGTATTATGCAATAACACTGCATTCAGACTGCGCTTAGAAAAGTCAATGAATATTCGAAGGCACTTCTTTTCTTTTCTATTCATTCCTGTCAGGTTTGTCATACAAAAGTAGCATTCCTCTTTCCAAAGAGGTTTCCTCCATATCGTAGGTACTTGAATCTGAAGAGTGAAGTTCGAGTGCGATCTGACATTTGTTTTGTTCACATTCATTTGTTTTGTTCGATTTTACGTCTATTTTTGCGTTTTTCGGAAAAATAAGAGCTAACTGTGTTATTTAGACTCCAGATTCGGATTTAGCGGCCCCGAAAACATATAGGTATGCCGATGTAGTCCGCCAGGCATACCACTTTTTTTTGTATGCCGGTGTTATCTGACGACACGAAATTGGTGAAAAAAAGTTTATCCAAATATTGAATGATTTTCATTGATTATCTGCAAAAATTAAACCACTTGCCTTCACGGTCCCGAGATACACACCTTCTCCGTCGTAAAGGCCCTTTCTTAGACACTTATCTATAAACACAATAATTAGCCAAAAAGACCTCACGCATCCTTGCCTAACACCTTACCTAATATCAGGTTGGTGCAAATAAAATGACCGTTATTGATTTCACATCGAAATAAAAAATGAATATTTCATCAGCAACAACCTAATATCAAAAAAGTTATTCAGTTGTCTATTGATCCTTACACCCTCTTTGCTACGTACACTTTTATTGTTTTGAATGATTTTAGGCGCCATTTATTAACTCCAAACTCGCTTAGAACTTCCCAGAACTGAATTATATTCACCTCATCAAATGCTTTTTCGAGGTCAACAAATGTACAACTGACATAATTCGAAGGCTGTTGCACCAGCCTTCTGCAGTTTAGAAATACATAGACAAATTTGTACATTACCCCATGTTCCAGAAAACTTCTACAAATTTCATAAGTATTATGTCTTATAAATTTAACAAATTTTTCAAATTTCGCATGTTTTAATACATTTCCATCAATTTCGAACATTTTCAGAAATTCACATGCTTGTTATGAATTTCTAAGGATTTCCATAAATTTCATGAATGTCAAACGTTTTCAGAAGTAGCCATAAATTTCCTTAAACTTTCATGATTTTTAACGCTTTCACAGATTCCAATACATTCAATAAACTTTCATAACTTCTCATGAATTCCAATGAATTTCACAAATTTCCTGATATTTTCCAATAATTTGTATATTTCCTTTACTATCATCGTTTCAAATCAAATTTGAATCAAATAAAATATTCTTGTTGATTTTGGTTTCGGAAATTGAATCTCAAGTCCAATTTTAATCAAATCGATGACTTATTCTCCTTGACTTTAGACGCAAATAAAAAATTTCACTTATCGGAAATTTATCTTCAAATTAAATATTCTTCCCAATGTGTTGTAGTAAATTGTATTTTGAATCAAATTTAAATCAAGTCAATAAATTACTTTTCGTGGTTGCAGCTAAGAATCAAAATCTTCACTTATCGGATATTTCATTTCAAATGAAATTTATATCAAATCAGTCAATTATTCTCCTTGATTTCAGCTAAAAATAAAAAAGTTTAGTAACCGCATTTTTTAAAAATCTAATTTAAATACTCATCCTGATATTGATGGGTAATGCAATATTAAAAAATTACTGGAAATGTTAAAAGTTTGTCAAGCCTACTCATATATATATATATTTAAAAAATAAGGTGAAACAACCACCGCAGGGTCCCACTGGGAGCAACTGCCATCTAAAGATGACACCGCCTCCCAGGAGGACCGCGGTAAATCTCACTCGTGGCCACATCTCACAACCGTGACATGGGTGGTCACAGGACACGACAAAATCACGACGACAGGCCGGAGATAACCTCGTGTGTTTTGACGACACGAAGCGACCCAAGGATGACAGCTTTCTGCATCCATCTCACAAGTGCCTTGGCATATTTTTGGCACGCGGGTATGGCTCTAAGGTTACGAACCAGTGATAGTTTTGCACCTCTGAAAGCACCTATTACAAGGACAATTACTTGTACCGAATATTTTGGGTACAGCCGTTGCAGCTTCCTTTTAAGGTCTTGATACATTTCCTCCTTCTCTTCTTCCTTTGCAATGATGTTGTATAAAAAAGAAGCCGAGAATTCAATCACGAATATAGTGAGTCAGTAAGTGCGAGTAAAAAAAATGGGTCGGACAACAATCCCGACTATTCTAGAGTTGGGGGAGCTAATCGAGACGAAGTTAATGTGATTGAACAGCAGAATCTCATTATTGTTAAGTGAACAGATCGACTCTGGGACGACCTGCTGGAGTGCTATGATAACAGTATGGCCCCTGAAGGAAAAGGTTACATGGCGCGACTGCATACTCTGGAGTTCGGAGTGCTGAAAATAATCTAGATGGAAACACGACGACGAACCGGCGAAACGCCCACATTGAGTGGACGAATCAACTCAAGAACTTTTTCTTTCAATATAAAGAAATTTATATTAAATATTTTTAATAATCAGTTTTAAAGAAAGAAAATGTAATTTTATATGGATTACTAATTGTGAAAAGGGGAAAAATGCTGATTTTAAGGGCAATATTTTTCATGTTTGTATGATAAAATTTTGTATATAATTTGCCATTTAAATTTTCATTTTACTTTCATAAAATTCAGAAAAGAGACTTAAAAATTACTTTTTAGTGTCTTAAGGGGTGAGTTTTGGCGAAGTTGAGGGTAAATTCAATTTTAAAAAAATGCAGGCTTCTTACTGCTCATATGGTAGTTTTACATAATCGTTGTAAAGTTTTTATGATTAATTTCACCTGTCAAGGACTTACTGAATTTTTAACACTTTCGCGTACTTTAAAGGCCGTGACATACCTCTAAACATTTTTTTTAAAATTTTAAAAAATTAGGAAAATTTTTTTTACCAAAAGACACGAAATGAGGGGGTGAAACTTAAAAAAATCATAAGAATAATTTTTTTGGACCACCCTAATGATCAATCATCGAACCTAAAAATTAATTATCGGCAAAAGAGTTAAATCTTGAACAAAATAGTTGATTTTTTACCTAGAGAAGACAATTTTTATTCAAGTATTTGAATTTTTAACTAATAAGGTGCACAAAAAAATGGAATAGATAAATTTTCAGTCCACAAAAATATTTTGAACAAACAAATAGAAATGTCTACAAAACAGTTGTATTTTGAACCCGGAAATATAAATTTGCAACAAAAAAGTTAATTTACAACCAAAAATAATGACCACATAATACGATTTTTGATCAAAAATAATTATTCCCAACCAAAAATAAAAATGAATATATTTAAATAATGAAATATTACAATTTCTTTAGGCTTTTTAAAACTTCTGAAATTTCCAAATATCTTTTTATATCTTTTTTGGCTTTTTTCAAAAAATAACTTCAAACAAGAAAAAAAAAAAATAATTTGACATTTTTCCAGGAATCTTAAGAAAATTTGTTTATTCACTAGAAACTAATAAACCTTACGAATTTTATTTTAAATTATCTTCATTTTTAATAAAAATTTGGTAAAATCCTGCAAAATGGTTAAATTTCAATCCAAAGAAGTGAATTTTCAACCAAAGTGATAAATCATCACCCAAAAAAATTAATTATATACAAATCAGATCAATTTTGAACGACGTAGTTGAATTTTTGAATACAAAGGCTAATTTTTCAATCAAATCGTTGAATTTTCAACTGCAAAAGATAAATTTGCAACCAAAAATGGAATAAATAAATTTTAATTTACAAAAATTATTATGCAAGTAACAAAGAAGGTCTACAAACAATTGTATGTTGAACCCAAAAATATGAGTTTCCAACAAAAACGTTAATTTACAACCAAAAAGAACAAAATAAATAAATTTTCAACCATATAATATGATTTTTTATAAAAAATATTAATTCTGATATAAAAATGTAATAGTAGACTTTTTACCAATACAGAATTAAACTTTTAATCAATAATAGTTGAATTTTTTACCAAAAAAGATAAATTTGGAACCAAAAATAGAATAGATAAATTTTCAGCTTTAAAAAATATTTTTAACAAACAAACAAAAGTGTCTACAGAACAGGTGAGTCTTTAACCAGAAAATATAAATTTGCAACAAAAAAAGTTAATTTAAAACCAAAAATAATGACCAAAAAATAGGATTTTTAATTTGAGATAATTATAATCATCCAAGAATAAAAGAAAATATATTTAAATTTATAAATATCAAAATGTTTTTGAGCTCTTCAAAACATCGAAAATTGCCGAATATCTTTTGAAATCTCTTTTGGCTTTCTTCAAAAATTAGCCTTTGAAAATAAATACTTATTTGAAATTTTTCCAAGAATCTTGAAAAAATTTGTTTATTCACTAGAAACTAATAAACATTACAAATATTTTCAATAATTATCTGCATGTTTAACAAAAATTTGGTAAAATCCGGCGAAATGGTTTAATTTCCATCCAAAGAAATGAATTTTCAACCAAAGTGATAAATCTTTAACCAAAAAAATTAATTATCTGCAAAGGAGATCCATTTTGAACGAAGTAGTTAAATTTTTAACTACAAAGGCTAATTTTTCAATTAAATAGTTGAATTTTCAACTGCAAAAGATAAATTTGCAACCACAAAAGGGAATAGATAAATTTTCCTTAGAAAAATTATTATTCAAGTAACAAGGAATGACTACAAACAGTTGTATTTTTAACCCAAAAATATAAGTTTCCAACAAAAAAGTTAATTCACAAACGAAAAGAACAAAATAAATAAATTTTCAACCACATAATACGGTTTTTAATAAAAAATATTAATTCTTATATAGAAATGTAATAGTAGACTTTTCAATAATACAGAATTAACTTTCAACCAATAATAGTTGAATTTTTAACCAAAAAAGATAAATTTCCAACCAAAAATGGAATAGATAAATTTTCATTGAAAAAAATTATTATTCAAGTAACAAAGAAGGTCTACAAACAGTTGTATTTTTAACCCAAAAATATGAGTTTTCAACAAAAACGTTAATTTACAAACAAAAAGAATAAAATAAATAAATTTTCAGGTCCGTCCACTCAGCGCCGCCACTAAGGCAAAATGAAAAATGGAAAACGCCATATTTTTTTGCTTTTTTTGTAAATTTTATGCTCAAAAAAAAATTTTTGGGAGCGGCGCTAGCACAACGTCCACTCAGCGCCGCCACCTATGAAAACTGTCTAAAAATTATTATAATGAAATGAACGATTGGGGTAGATTTTTTTGCTTTTTTTTTTGCTCTCCGAAAACATATGATACGTATTCCAAAAAACTACCCCTAAGATTTTTATGAAAAGAGATCCAAGCAACTGGTTGGTAAATTATATTGAAAAGTCTATCAGATTTTATATGATGGCGAACCACGTTTTATTTCATTTGTAAAAAAGAGTTTAGAAAATGAGTAATCGTAGAATCGAGAATACGGGCTTATATCATTACGAGTCACTGAAAAACTTTAAATGCGCAATGAATGTTTCTAGTAGCGCCGTGCATGTTGCGCGTTTTACCCGCTGAGCCTCTATTGCGCTGTTTACCTAGCACTATTGCTTGTGATTTTCTTTTTTTGGCAGGGTATTTGCTGGGGTGGGAATTTCCTTTAATCGGGAAATGATAGGGGATTTATTTTCTTATCGAGATGATTTTAGGATTCCTAATTTCATCTAAAAAAGTTATTCCATCACATTAAATTGAACTCCATATCAATATTGTTCAATTTTAAAGACTAATTGTCAAATCGGGACAGAATTTGAAGTGCTTTACGAAATAATTTACTCTTGAATTTTGCATTTTAGGAAATTAAATTCAAAATAATTCAAAATTTAAAGTCCACTTTAACCTCGAGAATTCAAACTTGGTCTGTGGATTCTTTATGATTTCAATTCCCGGAACTTCGTAGCTAAAATATGAAACTCTCTTCTTGATTATTATCCTTTGTAATTCAATATAAGTGATATCTATGTATCTTAACAAATAAAAAAATCTGCCCACTGAGCAGGCACAATGTCCCCACCGCTCCGTTGCGATCCCATTGCCGGGATCGGGCCAATCAGCGGGCCAGCAGCCGCTCCCTCTTCCTCCGAGAGCCCTAGCGCCAGGCTGCCTGCGTGCAGCCAGCGACTTGGACGGTCAGTCGCTTACGAATTCCAGCCAGGGGGAGCAGCGTCCGCTCTGCTCTCCTGAGAATAAACGGAAAGCTATTTTTCGACGTAATAACGTGAGTTCTTTTCTACGTCTGTCATTGACAGGCGTCACCTTCACCACCGGCCGTGAATTTCGGGATTCTTGAATTCTTCACCGCCAGGATTTATTTCAAGTCAAACGGGTTAAAGTTAATAGTATTTCAGTTTATTATCGTCTACGCGTACCGTGTCTTTTTCTTTCTCTGAGAATTCATTTATTTATCGCCACGAAACGTGGGATCTTCCAGGATCAACCAGTGCAGTTCTCGTTCTGTGAAACCTGTCGGTGCAATTCGTACTTTTTCTTTTCGTGCCACGCTACCGTCTTTAGACCGTGATCAGTTTTGTGAATGGTTTGTTGTTGGTTAATGAACTTCACATGTCGTGCGCGGGTGGTCAGGTTCCGATCAAAGTTCCCCTGCGCTCAGACTCGTTCTTCCATCGTTTCGAGAATCGGAAATTCGCCGGGGACTCGGGAGAGACTCGCGCTTGAACAACCAGTTCATCGTTTCTTTTTTCGTCTTAATGATAATGAATCGTGTCGAAAAATAGTTCAGCGTCTCAGTGCAATAATTCCCGAATCAATTTTTAAACCACACTATCTTTGTTTTGTTCTTTAGTAGCATACCTTGAGCATGTGGTCAGGCTTAGGCCGACAGTCCCATGCGCCGGGTCGCGTAAACCGTCACTTTTTGTATAGTAATATACCTTGTGCCTGTGGTAAGGCTCAGGCCAACATTCCTATGCAGCAGGTCGCGTGAACCGATTAACGATTCTATTATAGAATACCTTGCGCATGTGTTCAGGCGCCGAGGTCGAACGTCCAGTGCTATAGGTCCGCGTCGCGTATTCGCCGTGTCATAATATTCTGTAAATTCAAGCAAAGCATCGTATCTCTCTATGTCCAGCACAGGTTCCTGAGCCTCCTACATTACCATCAACTTTCGAGTGAGTGTTGAGGGAGGTTATTCATGGACAAACAGAAATCTCCGACCCGCGTTCACGGAACCGACGTAGAAGCCTCTCTACGCCGTGGATACTGCTACTCCCCCCGTTCTTCGGGGAGAAACGCACCATCTTTCCGTCACCGCGCTTCGTTGAGAAACGTGAATCTCGATCACGCTCGTCCGGTCGCGGCCTCCACACCTCAGGATCCCGGGTACTCTCGAGGAAGTTCCGTTACCTCAGGGATTAGTAGCTCCTCCGTCTCAAGAGCTACCACCTACAGCCACATTATTCGCACCGTCAGTTTCGACTCCATCAGTTTCCGCGGTCGCACCCATCACAAGGCCAATTGATTTCTCGCAGGTGTACGATTCGGTCGCACCTCTCCTTTCCTCCGCAGATCTACCCTGGACACCTGGTAAAGAGTGTTCATGGTTAACTCTTTCATCACCTAGGGGTCCTGCAATTTCGGGCCCCTATGGCAATTAAACCCTCGCCAATTTACCACCGGTCTTCAATTTCTCTGTGCCCACTACCGCTAGGGGTTCTCTTCCCCTAACACCGTGAAAGTGGTGTAAAATCTCCGCGCACCCGGCACGCCGGAACCCGCGCACTCAGTCACAGCCGGAACCTTTTTTCGCCGTCATTATTAAAATCGCTTCCTGCCAACCGAGCCCGGAAAGATAGTTCAAATACTCCACGCTGGAATCTCGGATTTTGAAACCAAAATTGTAAACGCTTATAATTTAAACTAACCTTATCTCAACTTAACGACAAGACGAGCTTCGTTCTCGTCGCTACTAAAAAAGAAACCGCTCCGCGAAAGCGGGCCCAGCACGTTTGGTAGGTTGTCTCTCTCGGATATCACCACGGCAGATAAGAATTACCGACCATCTATCACTACATGGATTGGCTAACGACCTGACATAGGTTACTCCAACCCCAAGGAGCAAAACGCACTTTTCTGCCCTTGCCCAGTAGCCAAAAAGATCAGCCTCGATCTATGGCACGCCTTGACGCATATTTGCTGCAGGGTACTATAGAAAATTTATAAAAAATTTCTCTCAAATTTGTAAGCCTCTTACAAATCTAACACAGAAGGAGACGCCTTTTGACTGGTCGACAAATTGTCAAGAATCTTTTGACCAAATAAAAGAACTATTATGCTTAGCACCGATCTTGAGATTTCCAAACTACAAGGAGAAATTCACTTTAGCGACAGACGCACCTAATCACGGATTAGGTGCAGTATTATCCCAAAACGGGCATCCTTGTTGTTACATATCAAGGACTTTAAACAAAGCCGAGATCAGTTATAATACAATGGAAAAGGAATTGTTAGCAATAGTTTGGACATGCAAAAGGTTAAGACAGTACCTTCTTGGAAGAAAGTTTACAATGCAAACGGACCATCAGGCGTTAATATGGCTACACAACGTGAAAGAAAAGGAAGATAAAACCGCAGATTGTATATCTAGACTATTTCCACTTCAACAAGAAGAAGATTCTCTGCACAACACACCCGAAGAAGTTGAGCTGAACGAGGAAAGAGAAGAGGATTTAACAGGACAAAAAATAACGGGTACGTCCAGGGAGGAAAACGTGTTAACGCAACCGTCAACAAGTTCTTCTCACCATCGCATGGATGCAGATCTACTCATCTCAGATGATGAAGGGTTAACGGACGGAAGAGAAAATTTGGACAGAGAATATCAAAAATGGATTACTAATAGGACTCCCAGTAGAGAAAATGTGAAACCTAGCGCAGGTGGAAAACTCTGGCGATCGGAAAGGAAGTCAGGAAACATCTCTATATAAGTTACCTCAATTTGATGAGACTGAGTGGTATCACGAAACTTGGAGCATCATACTTGGAGTAGGTATGGATAATATAGAGGAACGATTTTTCTCATTGAGACACGTTTATGCGACTCCATCAAACCTCCTCTGTAATGACTGCCCTGAAGAATTTGAGCTTAAACTGATCAACTCGCGTATAGAGCGTTTAGAGAACCAGAAAAATCTGCTGGATCAGCTATTAGGTAGGACCCGTGTTAAGAGAAGATTTTTCAATTTTGTAGGAGGCATTTCAAAAACACTTTCTGGAACTCTTATTTCACAGGACATTGCCTACATGAATGAGGAACTTGATAAATTGTTTAGCGACCATAAAGTATTGTCACATAGCATATTCAATCAAACTAGAATCATTAAACTCGTATTAAACTCAGCATCTAACGATTTTAAGACTCTCGAATTACATAGCCAGGAAAACGTTAACCGCCTGAATCAGCTGGCGAACGGAACAAACCGAAACACCCAAAGTATCGCGATTTCAAATCAAATGACGGTCTGCATGATGATAGTCGATGAGTTGAGTGAAGATATTAACTTATTGATAGATGAAATAAATGTAGGGAAAACCGGAATAATTCACCCTCAAATCCTAACACCAGGAATCCTAATAAGCGAAATGAAAGAGTTCGAAGATAAATTCAACACTCAGTACACCAACCCTTTGAATAAGACCAACTTTCAACATATTATCGACATCTCAAAAATTAACGTGGCTATCTTGAAGAATCGGTTTGTCTATTCCATTAATATTCCTATCCCAGAAACAGACTTACAAAATTGAACATTTAATACCTATTCCCAAACAAATCCGTTTTGTCTTCCTGGCAATAATTCCAGACTACGAATACCTACTAATGGGGCAGGGATACATAGCATACGTACCAACCGGCAGAATATCTTCAGATAATTGTAAACACTATGGCGAAATTAAAATGCGCAAACGAACTCAACCCACTTACTTGATGTCAGAAACACATAGTTATGAAAATAGCATATTAAGAACGAATGTGAGAAGTATCAGTGACGAATGTAAATATTCCCCCTTTAAAATCCTTAGCATTGCTTTTATACTACTTACAAACGAATACATTTTAATGCCCCATGAGCCAATTGATGTTGATGTTCTGTGTGAATCGGGACACGATAAAATTAAAATTCAGGGTCCAGGAAAAATTGTAAGTAAAGACAAATGTATACTGAATGGTTTGAATATTGTATTGAAATTAAGTTCAATGAACACTCTCTTCAAAGAATTAAGCTATAAAAAGAACTTATCACTACCATATACTGAAGTCATTGCATCTCCAACGGTACATTATACCGCTGCTCCTATTGTAGATGATAGGCATATGGATTGTAGAATCAAAACTACTGCCGTCAAAATAAGACCTATCAGAAAGGTTTAGAGACTAAACAGGATCTAAAAAGGGGATTGTAACAGCATTGGCCAATCTCCCCAGTTTTTCGTCTAGGCATGGCCTTAGCGTGAGGGGGTTGCATAACGCATCCCTTGTGTAGGAAGTCAGTCTGCTTCCTACCACTTAGCAGTAAAGATCAATATTCAATAAAGAAGTCCTGTCTCACAGTTCAGGCACTCATAGAAAGAAAAGGTCCATTATTCTCTAGACCATTACATGCTTTAATTCAAAAATATAAACTGTACTCAAAAGTAGGAAATTTAAAAAAAATGTGAAATGTTAATGAACTATGACTTAAACGTTAAATCGAAAATAAATTTTTCAAAATAGGAATGAAATATTGAAAATGTTAAAAAACGAGTCGAAGGAATCGTATGTATACCGAAGTATAAATTCACATACTTCCCCTCAGCTTCTTATGAAAACAAACATCTTAAGTTCAAATAAACACAGATCGCCCATCGTCGATTAGATAGCCTCATTAAGTAATGGTAACGGTAACTAACTAACCTTACTTATACTGACTTTCAAAGATAGGACTCTGAACTATTATAATTGATACAGCTTAATCGGAATATTTATGTACGTTATATGGTATAAAATTAAAAATACAAATATATATATATCCAGAGTAATTCAAGTGATCGGAGTTGTTAACTCGCAATCCATCAATAATCCAGCTTAATCCACTTGTAATCCACAACCCTAAATTATAATCCACATGTTTTCCACTTGTAATCCAGGGTAATTTAAGTAATCGGAGTTATTTACTTGCAATCCAGCATATTCCACAAATAATTCAGCTTGATCCACTTGTAATCCACGGCATTAAATTGTAATCCACATGTTTTCCACTTGTAATCCAGAATAATTCGATTAATCGGAGTTATTCACTTGCAATCCAGAATAATCCACAAATAATCCCGCTTAATCCACTTCTAAACCACGACATTAAATTATTATCCACATGTTTTCCAATTGTAATCCAGGGTAAGTCAAGTAATTCGGAATAATCTACTTGCATTCCAAAATAATCCACCAATAATCAAGCTTAATCCACTTGTAATCCACGACATTGAATTAAAATCCACATGTTTTCCACTTGTAATCCAGAATAATTCAAGTAATCGGAGTTATTTACTTGCATTCCAGGATAATACATCAAAAATCCAGCTTAATCCACTTGTAATGCAGTTAATACGGACTAATACACCTATAACCCAGAGCGGTCCATTTTCAAATCAGCGAATTCCAAGTAATTTAGATAATCCACTTGTAATCCGGGACATTAAATTATAATCCACATGTTCTTCACTTATTATCCACAGTAATACAAGAAATCGAAGTTATTTACTTGCAATACAACATAATCCACAAATAATCCAGCTTAATCCACTTGTAATCCACGACATTGACTTATAGTCCGCATGTTTTCCCTTTGTAATCCAGAGTAATTAAAGTATTTCGTAGTAATTTACTTGCATTCCAGCATAAGCCACCTTAATCCACTTGTAATCCACGACATTAAATTATAATCCACATGTTTTCCACTTGTAATCCAGAGTGATTCAAGCAATCCGGGGTAATTTACTTGCAATACATCATAATCCACATATAATCCAGCTCAATCCACTTGTTAATTCAGAGTAATCCATATATAGTAATTCAAGTTTTTCAGAGCTACCTATTTGTAATCCATGGTAATTCACTTATGATGCAGATTACTCGACTTGTAATCTAGTTAATTCAGAGTAGTACACTTGTACCACGCAGAAATCCTTTTTGCAATACAGAGTAATCCACCTATGATCCAGAGTAATCTACTTTTAAATTAGCTAAGACGAAGTAATCTAGTTACTTGTGAGTAATTCACTTGTAATCTGGCACATTAAATTGTAATCCACATGTTCTTCACTTATCATCCACTTGTTATCCAGTTAATCGGAGTAATCCACCTATAATCCATGGCACTCCACTTTGACATCAGCTAATTTGAAGTAATTTAGATAATTCACTTGTGATCCAGTTAATTCAGATTCATACACTTGTAATCCGCCGAATCTACGTGTAATACAGAGTAATCCACTTATAATCCAGAACAATCTACCTATATTCTATAGTAATCCAGTTGTATCCAGAGTAATTCAAGTAATTCAGAGTGATCTATTTGTAATCCAGGGTAATCCAGAGGCATCCTCTTGTAAGCCAGATTAATCTACTTGTAATCCATTTCATTCAGAGTGATACACTTGTACTACGCGGCAATCCTTTTTGTAATACAGAGTAATCCACATACAATCCAGGTTATCCACTTTTAAATCAGCTAAATCGAAGTAATCCAGTTACTTCGGAGTAATACACTTGTAATCCGCAGTAATACCATTGCAATAGAGAGTAATCTACTCATAATCCGAGACATAAAATTGTAATCCACATGTTCTCCACTTGTAATCTGGCGTAATTCAAGTAATTCGGTATAATCTACTTATAATCAGAATAATCCACGTATAATCCAGCTTTTAAAATTCAGTTAATTCGGTGTAACACACTTGTAATCTGCAGCAATCCTTCTTGTAATACATAGTAATCTACATATATTCCAGGTTATCCACTTTTAAATCAGCTACTTTGAAGTAATTGTGATAATCCACTTGTAATCTAGTTATTTTGAAGTAATCCACTTATAACTCGCAGTAATCCACTTACAATACAAAGCACTCCGCTTGTAATCCGAAGTATACCACTTGCCAAATAGAGAGTGATTCACTAGTAATCCAGTTAAATCGTATCAATCCACTTGTAATCTGTCGTAATCAACTTGTAATACTTGTAATACAAAGTAATCCACATATAATCCACAGTAGTCCACGTATAATCTAAATCAATCTACCTATAATCCATATGAATTCACTTGCAATCCAGTAAGGTCGGATCAATCCACTTGTAATCTTTCGTGATCAACTTGTAATCCAGTTATAATTCGGAATAATGCAATTTTAAGCCGCGATAATCCACTTTTAATCCAGGATAATCTGGATCATTTGAGCTGATTCAGGTAATTCAAGTAATCCACGCATCATCCATTGTAATCCATCTATAATCCAATTTTATTTACTTGTAATATTGTAAACTTGTAATCCACTTCTAATATGAAGTTAAACAGTTCAAATTCTCTGTAATCCGCTTGTAATCTGAAGTAATCAGGGTAATTTCGTGTAATTCAGGTAACAATATATCAACCAAATTATTCCATTTGTAATCCGTGGTAACTTAAGCAATTCGAAATAATCCACTTGTAATCTAGGGTAATCAATATATAAATCAAATTAATCCACTTGTAATCCGTCTTAACTTAAGTTATTCGAAATAATCCACTTGTAATCTAGGGTAATCAATATATAAACAAAAATAATCCAATTGTAATCCGTGGTAACTTAAGCAATTCGAAATAATCCACTTGTAATCTAGGGTAATCAATATATAAATCAAATTAAATGCCCTACGAGTACAATTAAGTCTAGGAAAGGAGCAGAATGGTGGAAGACCCACCTGGAGAAACTCCGTAAAAAGAATAGAGCGTTGTGCAACAGGGCAAACCGAACTGAATTGCCTTTACATTGGGACATCCATAGGACGGCTTAGTATGAATACAATACAAATATAAGAATTTATGAATAGGAAGATTGGAAGGGCTTCTGCGAGGGGTGGAGGAACATTCCGCAAACAGCGAGGCTCCACAAGATCCTGGCAAAAAAATCCAGAAGCTCACCTCGGGCTCATAAGTCTCGATGATACTGAGTTTGCCGATGATGAAAAAGCAACGCTGATGAATTTTTACTTCAATGGGTTTCAGCGAACGCAAACCGATCGAAAGGTGGAAGGCTGGGGCCAAGAGAAGACGAAGGCCGATTGGAATTTCGAGGCTACGGTCGTTGATATCAAGAAGGTAGAATATGCCGTTGGATCCTTCTGCGTCTTTAAATCACTAGGGGCTGATGACTTCTATCCAGCGTTCTTGCAAAAGGGCATAGATACTGACAAAACTATTCAGAGAAAAAATTGCCCTAAAACACGTGCCATCAGCATGGAAGGATGGCTGTGTCCTTCATTCCCAAACCTGTTAAGGAGGCCTACACTGCTGCTGAATATTTGCGGCCGATCAGCTCAACGTCCTTCACCCTGAAGGCGCTAGAGAAGCTGATCGAGAGATATATCAGATATGAGGTGCTTTTATCTGTCCCGTTGCACAGAGGATGTGCGGTGGAAACTGCGCTCCATGCTGTCGTGGCAAAATTGGTGCTGCAGCACCAATTTTGCATCGGTCGAGAGGCTTCAAGGTGTGGCATGTCAGATCAGCTAATAAACTGGACAGGAAGCATGCTTCGCCGGATGCAACTCGAAGCCAGATGTAGCAAAGGCCTAGTCAGGGGAATAGCGATACGGGGGTGCCGCAAGGAGGGGGTCCTGTCAACCCACCTGTGGTGCATTGTAATGGACGGTCTCCTTCGTAGGCTAGATAAGGCGATTCGTGATGGGAGACTGACGGTCTCAGACGCGGTTAAATGTCTGGGAGTAATTTTATATAGCAAACGGAACAGGGCAAATCACCTTTAGACCCAATGCAGGAAGTTAGTCACGATATTTTGGATGTGCAGAAGAGTTTTTGGTTTGTTGTGGGGTCTAGGGCCTAAAATACTTGCATGGCTATACTCTGCTGTCCTTAAACCAAGGCTCCTATACGCGGCCGTAGTTTGGTGTCCACGAGTTGAACTTAAAATGATGCAAGACAGGCTGCGACGATTACGAACGCTAGCGTTCAGGGGTGTGACGGAAGCAATGAGGACTACGCCCACGGAAGATTCACATCTCAAATTATTATTGCTAATTACAATTCCGTAGTCCCATTCCTCGGAATTTCAATAGCCTCCTACCTAATTTTTCTTAATTTATATTAAATTCCGTCCACTTGCTCTTCCCTTATTATGAACTTTGACTGCCGGCTTTGTTCTCCAAATAAAATTTTTATCTATATTTTCAACAAATTATCCCTCACACTCTTTCGTTAACCAAGTTTCTTATGATACGATTGATTCAAACCCCTTTAAAAAATCTTTTGCGGGTCCTACCTTATTTATTTCTAAAATATTCCATGACACATCTGTAATATTCTTAGATGCCGTGGTTTCGAAAAGATTGTTACTGGGTCCGCTTTCTTCCTCTTTCCAGAAGAACCACTCTTTCTTAATTTTTGATTTCATATAGCCCGTTCTGACTCCGTTCCCTTGACTCCTTGCCTCTTCTGCTACTTTCGTGATCCACTTCTGGATTTCAACCTCTCTGGCGGTCAAATTATCCGCAATTCAGATGCTGGTCTCTCTGAATTGGGATTTTCTTCTCATGATAGCAATTTTATCTATCCGAGAATTCAAGTCTACTAAAATCTCTCCATTGTTGAACCTCATTTTACTGACCTCTGCTACTACTCTAATTGCTCTTCTCGAAGTCGCTTTTATATCTCCTTCGATATTCCTTCTGGTGAGTCTGAATCCTTTGATTATGACATGGTTTTGACTCTCTCTTCATTCTTTCACTTCTCGATCAAGCTCTCCTCTTGTCAACTTCCTATATATCTGGCTCTTTATTGCTGTTCTTCCTGGCCTGGTTGCTTCCCTGTTTCTACTGTGAATTTCCGAAATTTAAAAATCCTTGTTCTTTCCGAAGTCCTGTGCTGCCCTCCATCTGCTATGATTGCCATTGTCCCTGTTTATTTCTAGATCTTCATATATGTTAACTCTATCCTAAATAGCCCGGGTACTTATTTGATTAGATATGCGACTTTCTCTGGCTCTGCTCGGCTCTCAATACTCATCTCCCTTTCACCCATCTATGATGCCATATTTTTTGTTGATTGTAACTCTGTTTAAATCACTTACTGATTGAGCGTTATCTTTTTCCGGTTCTGTCACCCTTGCTTCTCTGATCCTTAATTGTTGGTTTAGGTTTGCCATATCTTGCAACCATTCTGTCTCTCTCCCTTTCTTTCTTTGGCGCGGATATTACTTTCTTTCTTTTTTATCTCTCTCGTTCTCTCTACCATCATTCTCTAAATATCAATAAACTGTCCCTCGCACTTATTGATCACTTCAAAAATCTCCAGTTATTCCTTACATTTACACAAGATATCGATTGAATTTTGAACCACCAATTCTAGAGATTCTAAAAAGAATTCTCTATTTGTAGTCAATTTATCGTTACGATTTTTGTTTAACCTCGAAATTTCATTTTCGGGTCAGTTTCTTTCCCCCCTGTCATCGCGTGATGTCTGAACGACCGTATGCACTATTCCTTCACCCCACTGTTCTGTTACAGTTGTCGATGATTTGACCTTTAATTTTAAAAGGTCTAGGCGCAAATGTGGGGGAAATGCAAAGACCGAGCGCGAAGCGCGAGATAAATATATTGTCGAGCGTGAAGCGCGAAAACCAACAGTCGCGCGCCCTAGGCGCGCTCAAACTTGCGAGCGAAGCGAGCTGGGCGCGAAGCGCGCGATGAGAATGTGCTTGCGCAGCGGGCAGATTTTTTTATTTATTTTTCAACCATGGTTGTATAACTGTACAGCACCTCGTTGATCGAGAGTAGATTTTTAACACTGTTCATTATGTCTGAGATAATGTGTTTTATAACTAACATCTATAAATTGTACTGAAGAGGTCCTTCGTCGGAGGACGATAAGCTTTTACACGCTTTTGTGAATTAATAGACGACCAATAGAATGAAAAATAAAAGATCTACACATTACTTTGCAGAAAATTTCTCTTTATGGCTTGAAAATTCCATTATTTGGTAGAAAATGCATGTAGTTTGTTAAAAACTCAACATTTTTTGGTAGCAAATTATTCTTCTAAGTGGAAAATTTATATTTATATCACAAAATTATCTATTTTTTTTTAAACACTTAAGTTAAAGTTTGGATCCATCTAAATGCATTCAGTTGAATACTTTTTCTTAGCATCACGAAAATATTCTTTCGCAGTAGTAATTTTCATTAGAACAAGACATATCTTCTTCTGATCTCAGGAAATATAATAAAAAAGATGAATTAGGATTTAAAAATATATTTTAGTATAAATGTATATAACATTTAGAGTAGTAAAAGCCTCATTAAAATAAATATTCGCCTTATTATTGCTTTTTATTAGTTTTTTAAAATGATTCTTGACAACTAGCCCAGTCTGCTAAGAGGCCATTCTCCAAATGATTGATACGTTCGGGATTTTTTGATTGCCCCTTTCCATGTTTTGTTGAAAAAAAAAACTGTCAATTTCAAATAAGTCTTCTAGCGAATAGAGGATTTCTTTACAATAAAAACGTTTGCCCGATGGTCAGCTTCACCCTTTTCTACTGTTCTTTTTATACCGATTTGAAACTTAAAGAAAAAAGTGTCTAGGCGCACCGAAAATATTTGCTCCACGCTCACCGAATTTCAATGAATGCAGACAAGGCCTTTAAAGAATATTAAGAAAAATTGGTACTATGCCTCATACCCACTATCAGAGTGGAACTTTATTCATAATCCTAATGGGATTCCATAATTGGATTTTTCAAATTGGAGTTCCAATCATCAAATTGTTTTGAAAAATTCAAGCATAGCTGATTTAATAATATGACTTCAATAAGTTGGAGAATTTTGATTTTTTCTAATTTTATTATCGATTATTAAAACAGCACAAGTTCTTGAAAAATGTCATGTTATTTCTGTCCGCATTTTAACCTGATATCAAATATACATAGAAGTGTTTCAACTAATCTTAAAATAATTTCAGTAGAAAGTGTAGTTTTCAGTAATCCTTTTCTAACAAACGGAAGTCTAAAAAATCCCAATTTTGATATTTATTTTGTTGCCGACTTTTCGCTTTGTTGGTTGGATAATGATAAGTAACTATTGTGGTATATTCAAAGATGAGGATTAGTGTTCTTTTTTACGTTTAAAACTTTCCATTGCATGAATTGACATTTTATTTTGATGCCATTTGCTTCATGTTTATACGTTTTAAGTAAAGAAGATAAAAAAGCGTACAGTAAATAAGAGTTCCGGAACGAAAAAAAAGAGAACATAATAATTTCAGAAAAAACTTTATTATTTAAAGAACAAGTGAAAATGACTGGGACTTTGAGTGGTGATCTTTTTGGAACTTTTATGGAAATAAGGAGCGTGGCGAATAGACAAGTTTAATAAAAGCAACGCGATTGCGTAAAATTTTCCAGTTCATTGAAACAATCAGAATGAAATATTGCAAAAGTTGTAAATAGGCTACGTCATCTTCCCCAACATATTATATTGAAAAGTTATTGCTCCAAATGGAAAAATAAGAATTATATACACAATTAATACAATTAATACAATTGATGCATATTATCTTACTTGATTCATATTAAAAATAAGGAGGTGTTCAATTTAAATGTTTCAGAGGTTACAACATTTTCATAGTCAAATTTAAATATGATGAAATGTTTTTGTGAAGCAAAGGCCAATAATCTTATTCTTTGAGTTCTAAGAATGCTAAAACCATGTGTAACTAAATTTAAAAAAAGAATAGATTAATCATATTTGGCTAGCTTACTCCTCATATATTTCAAGCCTAAAGTATAGGAAAAGTATATGGCTACATTGGTACAGAAACCTATAATTTTGATTCAAATTAGATAAAAAATATTTCTGTCAGCTTCGGAAATAAGTAAAATTTGAAAAAATCCATTAGGATATTTTACTTTCTTATAATTAATTAATTATGAATTAATGACTATACTTCAGCTGTATTATCTCAATAATAAGGTAAGGGATTGTCTAATATGCCTTACATGTGCGGTACTTTGGAAATCCAATGATTATGTTAATGAAAATTTTCATGTTTATTATTATTTATTTATGATGATGCATATTATTATTACGTCTATTACGTCTGAGAAGTTGTAGGCTCCAGAAGCTACGATCGTGGTTTCTTGAAGCAACCAATCCTGACGCAACTGAAACGTGTATGAATACTTTTTCAGAACTACCCATCCTTGCAGAATGTTATGAGGAACAGTGTTGATGGACCATATGAGGTGATCCCAGAAGAAAAACCTTTTGCATCCGGTTTGCGATGGAATGAGCCTAACGCTGGCAAGCCGGAATCTTGTTGAGTTGACTAAGAAATGAAGCTTTCATACCTCCAAGACAGCCTATTATGAGAAGGGAGAGGGAGAGGGAGAGGGAGAGGGAGAGGGGGAGGGGGAGGGAGAGGGAGAGGGTTTCCTGTCTACCCTTTTTGTTTCTTTCGTAAACGGTAGTTTCTGTAGTTTTTTGAGCGGCTACGCTTCACAGAAAAACTCTTCCGCGTTTTTTACACTCAAACCGTTCACTAAATCTTTCTTCACTAATTCATCCTTGAAACCAACTCGAAAAACTTTTGCGGTGCAAACGCCGACACAAAAAAGATTCTTTGCCGCACGTGGAACGACAAGCACGTCTTCAATCACTCCACCTTTCCACACACCGTTCACGAGTTTTTCATTTTGCACTTTTCCTTTTTTTGGTTATCGTGCACTCGCCGTTATCGCCTAAGAAAACCGTTTAACCACTTGGCGATCGAAAATCTTCAAGCTAGTCTCGTCGAGAAGTGTAATACGCAGGCGCGCCACTATCAGTGACATTGGCTCTCAACAGCTGTTGAGTTGGTTCGACCGACGGCTGTTGTCTACGATCACTCGTTGTTGACGATTTTTCGTCCTCAACCGAACTAATCACGAATGCACACCCGTTCGACTGATCTTTGTTATTGTCACTTAACTGCTTCTGCACTGATTCGCATAATGCCCTTTTTCTTGGCACCTGAAACACTAGATATTCTTCTTCAAGTGGCGAGTTTTCTTCCTTTCGTCTTCCTTGGTTTTCAAGTCTTTCCTTGAGCTGGCATTTTTTATCACTGCCAGGGCACTTACGCTGTCACTTTCTTCCTCGATACGACTCTCTTCCCTGATGAGTCGTTCTATAAGGTATTCCACTGTTTGCCGTTCAGGTTCCACACTATTCCACGCTATCTGTAGAACACTGAATTTCCCAGTCAAACTTGCCACAATTTTTGCCATTAGTGCTACATCTCACACCTTTTCGCCGAGATCCGTTAACTGCCTTGCCATATTCTGGGCTTTCGACACATGGTGAATTACTGAATCGGTCGGCGACATTTTGTACACATGAAAACTTTGTGTGAGCTACAAACAGTCGAAACCGACTTCTGTTCATGCATAGTGATTAGTTTATCCCACATGGCCTTTGCAGTAGTACATACAAGTACACTCTGTAGCTGCTTGTATTTCATTGCCGGCGCGATGATCGCCGTTGCCTTGGCATTGTCACACACCCATGCTTTTGTGAGTGCTGTATTATAACCTTCTTGGTCCGCTGGTTTCATTCTGGATCCGTCGACTACTTTATAAATTTCGTTTGCCATTAGCACTGCGGTGATTTGTAATTTCCACCCTTGAAAATTTGTACCATCAAACCACTTAATCATCCTTGCCGACATGTCGTCTGACATTTTTTCTCACTACTTGCCGTAATGGCCGCCGCGACCACACTAGCCCGCATGCTTCCACACCTAAAAAAAAATCGCTAACTCCGATTTTCCGTTCACCTTCATTTTTTTTCAAAATAAACTCGCGTCACTAACGTACCTGGGCCCATAACCTGTAAAGGCCAGTGTAAGATCAGCGTAAACGTTTACTCAAGTTGAACGAAGATAATTATTTATTGATAAATGAAATGCGTGCCTCTGGTGCAGTAGTTCACAATGACTAAAAACTAGAACGCTCCCAAACGTTCGAAAGGACTGTTTGGCTGATCGAAAACACTCGTGTATTCACGGGTCTACATGTAGGTCTGGGAACCAGCCTAAACAATACATGATAAACAACCTCAACAATACATAAAGTAAGTTTTAAAGAAAAAAAGTCGAATTCCCGATAGAAAAATCTCGCTATCTCAAAAACGGTAACAGAGCTTTACCGTTTTTTAAAACGTTTTTCTTGGATGCTCGGGTTAGAATTTGAAAAAAAGTTTTACACAAAAGCTATTGAAATTAGCCAATTTTTCACTTCAAATACAGATTTGATTCAAAACAGGAATAGGACCCAATTATCTAAAGAAGATGTAATTCTAGTATTTATTGAGTAAAATGAGGAAATTCAATTTTGAGGTTGGGTCCTGGTTCCCACGCTCTTAATAGTAGGCTTAATGATCACTTTAAAAAATGTTTTTTATAGAAACAATTATGAATGAACAAGTTCCTAATTTTCACTCATATTTTAACTCATTTTATATTGTTTTAACAATTGTAATTAATTGTAATATGTTTAAATAACTAATTTGTTAGAAATCGCAAAATAGGTTTATATTGTATGTGTTATGATTCCTTATAATGAATATGAACAATATGTTATATTTGTTTTATTGAAGAGAAATGAGAAAAACGTACACTGAAAATCCGAGTTACTAATTTTATATTGTTTACACAATTGTACTTTCATTGTAATATGTTTAAATAATTGATTTCTTAGAAATCGCGAAATAGGTATATGCTGTATGTGTTATGATTCTTTATAACGAATATGAATAATATGTTATATTTGTTTTATTAACGAGAAATAGGAAAAACGTATACTCAAATTCCGAGTGAAGGCGCCTCACTATACGAAGGCTGTTTGATAAGTCAGTGACTTTTTGAATTTTTTTTTCACAGTAACTTTAAATGCACCACTGATCCCGTCAACGCCATCTATGAATAGACTACTGTTAAATTTTTAGGAAGCTGGGTCATTTATTTTGTGTTTGACAGCCATTGAAAGGAGAGCACCTCGTGAATATTAACGAAAATGAAAAAAAGTGAATTTCGTGTGCTGAGTAAGCATTATTTTTTGCGTAAAAAACCATCACTGAAACCAAGGAAAGGCTTGATAAATACTATGGGAACTCTGCGCCATCAATTCAGAAGTGATTTACTGAGTTCCGTTGTGGTCGTACCAGCACAAGTGACGCCGAACGTTCAGGTCGCCCAAAAGAGGTCCCGACGCTACGCTTGCATGTATTCTCCCAGATGGGAAAGTGGTGGGGGCTGAAAAATCCCACGTTCTGGAGACACTGGTCCATAGGAAGCGTCGCGCGGCCCAGAACGGGCAGTTAAGTGTGGCGAGGCAACTCGTGGAGTTTTCTTGGAAAGTACCTTCAGGGTAGCGGGAAATTGCATTTCCCTCCACTAGCCTCATAGATATTTTCAAGAGCGAGAAGTGTTTTTGGCTTAGAAGAATTTCTACTACCAAAATTCTTCTCCAAAAAGAAAGAGTGCCTTTAGGAGAGGACGAAGATTATATCTCCTAATCCGTTCGAAAGAGGTTATTCCTTTGAATAAAACTCTGCGCTGCTGCTCGTTACGACGTCAGCTATTCCTTTGACGATCTCTCGAGGCATATTTTGTATCGAGCGATATTCGCATCTTTTACATATATAAACCAAAGGTTAAATATAGTAAAATAAAAATCCCTATTTAAAAATGGAGGCATTAGTCATAAATCAAAATATTCTATTTTTAATGAGATTAAATTATAACAACAGACGAGCTGAGCAAGATTGCATCTTGTGTCCGGGTCCAAGAAGTTGTATAGTTTAATTTATGGTCTACTATAAAGCTTAGCTTCTTATAAGAGGATGGGAGTTGCACTCCCTCATCCTGTTAAGAAAGCGACTAAGTTCGTATACCAGATAGAAGAATATGGTTTTGTTAATATTAAATGACATTGGGGTCACATTTGGGCTATCATTATTTTGGACCAATAGCAAATTTTCAAGGTTCATTGAAAAACTTCTGTAATACAAATCCATATATTATATCTTACAGATGGGCAAACACCGGCCAATCGTCGAGTACGAAGCCAGCAGACAAATCCAACACGACTAGCTGCCGATAACAATGCTCCAACTTATGCCCATCCACGTTAGTATATTGTAATTTTTTCAATGAACAAAAAATTGTTAGGATATAGAACAAAATCTAAGTTTCATTTCTCAACCGCTATAGTACGTCGGTTAATGGACGATATTGCGACCAACCTTGCATTTTACTCTGGAGCATTCAGACTTGGCACACTTTTAGTGTATAGTCCCAGCTTACTTTTAATTTTCAATACATTATATTTTCAACACGGGAAGTACCCCAGCGTTTCGTAACTCGGTCAGGGAGGAAGTCATCGTCATCACTCTTTCTACCGCTTGTTTGAAAAACAATTTCAAGATGTGGAAAGTGTCAGACGAAGCCACTCTCTCAGATCACGCACAGACAGAGTTCGAGTTGGAATCCTTTGTACCCGCTGGCCCTAAGTGGGCCAGAAATCCAAAAAGAACGGACTGGGACCAGTTTTTCAAGAAACTAAGAAGTGCACTCTTGGAGTTGCCCAGATCAATTAGAGACGTGGAAACCCTGGAGATGACAGCCAAGATTTCCGAAGAGGCCATCAAATCTCCTTCTGAAATTAATTTTGAACCCGCAAGATTCCAAAAGGCTGGGGAGACATACTGATGAAACGGAAAACTCGAAGACCTTCGCAGGGAAACCAGAGAGAGGTTTAGGCGTGCCATTACTGACAAAACGGATGAACTATGGACCTTATTTACGACGATGAGCGATGAATACAGGGGTGCAATACGTAATGCAAAGCAAGAAAGCCAGACCAACTTTTGCACAGACATCGAGAAAGGAGCAGAGGCAGCTAGACTGGACAAGCTGCTCTCTCGAAACCCGGATCCTATTCTTAGCACCCTAAAATTGCCCGACGGCGAATACTCAGCGTCAACCGTGAAGATCTTGGCTTACGTGATCAAGGCACATTTTTCGGGCTTCAAAAGGGAAGAGTCTTTAACTATACATCCAAAGAGGTGATCAGGGTGACCATGATTGCACATGGTGTGTATATTTCAGTCGTGAAATGGACCAGCCACATGTTGGCCAACAGGAACCTAACAATGACGAAGCGTGATACCACTATATGTAAACTGTTGACTCGGTATCTCCACAGGGAGGCGTTTGATAGTGGATGAACTCTTTCATCTGCTCACGTGTCAGGACTGGTTATCGTACGCAGCCAGCATCTGGATGCGCTCTTCGGAGTGATGCAGCAATCACTGGGGATAGTGGATTCTTAGTACAAGAATACTGGATTATCAGTTAATACAGGTAAGACAGATGCGGTTGTATTCACTAGACGGTATAAGTGGGGAACCACGAGTACACTGAAATTGGTCGGACAACAACTGGAAATCAAAAAATGAGCTACATATCTAGTAGTCATCCTACACAGCGATCCTGCGCCCAAGCTGACCTATGCGGTGGTGGTCTGGTGGAGCAGGGTCGAACTGTCCAATGTGAAGTCGCGACTGGAAAGAATCAGGGCGCTGATTCTAAGAGGCGTCACTAGTGACTCGAAATCGACACCCACAATGGCATGGGGGCACTAAAAGAGTCGGAGCCCCTCCATCTCAGCATCAAGGCTATGGCTACTAACGCGGCCTGGAGATTAAATATGGTAAAAGGCGGAAGGATACCGATGGAAGTGCGGATCCCAACCGACATCGCGAGTAGGCCGACACTGAGCATGCTCAAAGTTAAAACACCCACTCCCTATCTCTTCGACGAAAAGTATCGTGTTAGCTTATCCACGAAGGAGGATTGGGTTAGCGGAAAAGCACACCTGCCCAGTATAGGGGCGACTGGATTACAGATGGCTCCAGAAACAAGAATTAAATAATAACAACGCTTTCTTGTGTATTTTACATAGAAACAGTTACTGAAAATCTCTCTCAAAAACATAATTAAATAATAACAACTCTTTATTGTAAATTTTACATAGAAACAGTTACTGAAAATCTCTCGCACAAACATTCGAATATATATATATATATATATATATAGTTATGATAAATTGTACTTGGGAAATTGAGTACAGTTGCAGTAAACACGAGGATGAGATCCATTTCAAGATTTGTTAACGGATAATCCACTCTGGACTCCTATGCATATGGGTAATAAATGAAAGGAGGATGTTAAAAAGAGGCCAGATTTGGCTTGCGAGTGTAAAGTGAATACGCATCGAAAAATTGTTTTTTGGTCTATTTTAAGGGAGACAGTGATATTTATGTCATTGTGAGGTACTGGGAACATAGATAGAATGAGCGAAGTTCAGTTCATTTTACCCCGTAATGACGGTATGCATGTCCACTCATATTTCAGAAACCTGTGGCTTGATTTTCAATAAGCTTGGTATACAAGGTTTCTGGGTAACACTCTCTTTGATTTCTAAGTCAGAAAAACGAGATTCAAGATGTCCTCATGGTGCACATATCTATTTTGTGCAAGAAAACTGTAAGCTCAAGATAACGGGTCTAATATGGCTACCGTTGAAATATAATTTATTATTTATGTTTTTTTTTTAGGAAAAGTGATGCGCTGAGTATGGGGCTCGACCGTAAAAATGGCCGTGCTTCGGCGTTCTGCTGTTTTTGCCAACCTGGCCTTTGTCGCCTCTCCCGCGCAACCAAGATGTACGCATCCCTACCAGCGCGACGACGCACAGTGGGACGAATTAGAAAACTGGGGTTCAAAATGATCCAGAGCCTAATATATTTATCCAATTTCATATTTTTTTCTTTAAATTAAAGATAAATTAATTCCAAAGAGGTCTGTCGAGGCTGATTTTGCAAAAAAGTCTCTGTTTGTTTGTTATTCAAGTTGCAAAATGCCAGAAAAATATAATTTTTCATATTTGAGCTGCCTGTTCTAAATCATTGATTGATATTACGTCAAGAAGATGAGAAACTGATAGATTTACAATCGATTAACAAATCTTGATAAATTAGATGAAGTTCCTGGAATCCGGTCAATTCTTATGAATAAATTTATCAACAAAATCGATTTTTTCTGTACATTGAAGCCTGGAAGCTCTTTTCATCACGTTTTTCTCCGCGAAATCGAGTGAAATCAATGTTTTATTAAAATCAAACACTGAAGTATTATTTTTTTTATTGTTACAAACAAATTTCATAGACAAATATAATGAATAAGCGCCTCTGGATATATAATATGCATTTTTCCTGCGCAATCATTAGTTTACCTTCAAAAATGAAAATTATATCATAAATGGAGAATCAACAACATTTTCCATTATTATAAACAATACTGATCAACAAATGCGTTAAACGGTCACTCTTTGATAGAAAAAATCCAGTTTTTTTTGCATAATTGTTTCTTTTATACCTGAATTAAAATTCTGTTGGAAGAAAATGACATTTGACAATATTCTTCATTGCTATTAACAATTCTGATTAAGAAATGCATTAAATAGTCGCTTTGAAATAGGAAAAATCTCTCTCTTGCTGAATTGTTTATTAGATCATAAAAAGTAAAACTCCTACGAAATATACTGATATCCAACAACATTTCCCATCGTTATAAACAATCTTGATCAATTAATTCCTAAAATAATTCTTTCGTATAGAATAAACCTGTTTTGGGGATTCAATAGTTAATGTTACCTTAAAAGAAGGAACCGAGTCGTAAAACGTCTACTCTAAAAATCATTTTCCAATATTATAAGCAATGAAGATGAACGAAATCATGAAGCTTACCCATTTGAGGACGAAAAATTCTGATTTTCAGCAGCGTTGTCCATTCTTGTCCCAATCATTTCCAATCAGCAGGTCCTTAACTTGTGCATCCATGGGACGAGGCACTCTCTCCCTAAGGGCTCTGAAGTTGTTTATGTAGGGATCAGGTATGATGAAAAACTTGTGACACAAATTTTCATTGGTTGCAATCCGACTGAATTTATGGGTATTGAAACTGCAAAACTTTACGTCAGCTTATATAGTTGGGTCTATATGCCTGTGACAGTCTACAAGATCCTCATGCATAGCGCGAAGGTCATTGAAAATGCCACGTTGCCTATCGGCCAATGGACAGAAGAGTCCCAAGAGGCGAATAATAAGATCTTCAAGAGGATAAGGAAATTCAATACCCGTAAAAGAAGTCGGATTGCAACCAAGAAAGATTTGTGTCACAAGCTGATGATCATGACTGATCGCTACACAAACAACTTCAGAACCCTTAAGGCAGGGGTCTGCAGCGAGGATAAATTTCTCGAGTTCAGATCTTTTAACACATGTCTCGTTTCCACCATTACGCCTCCTCACTCAGCACGGAAAACTTTCGTCTCACTCTTTCAGCTGAGGGAGGAGGCGGAATGGTGGACACGAAACACGTGTTAAAAGAGCTGAATTCGAGAAATTTCTCCTCACTGCGGACCCCTGCCTTAAGGAGATTGTCACTTATTCCATGGATGCCCAAGTTCAGGATCTGCTGACTAGAGATTATTTTGTTCATCTTCATTGCTTATAATATTGGAAAAAGATTTTAATTGTAGACGTTTTACGAGTGGGTTCCTTATTTCCAGGTAACATTAACTATTGAAGTCAAAAAACATATTTATTCTATACGAAAGAATTATTTTAGGAATTAATTGATTAAGATTGTTTGTAACAATGGGAAATATTGTTGGATGTTAGTATATTTCGTAGGAGTTTCATTTTCTATGATTTAATAAACATTTCAGCAAGAAAGAGATTTTTTCTATTTGAAAGCGACTATTAAATACATTTGTTGATCAGAATTGTTAATAACAATAAAAAATATTGTCAAATGTCAGTTTCTTTCATCAGAATTTTAATTTAGGGATAAAATGAACAATTATGCAAAAAAATGGTATTTTTCACACGGCCCTGCAGTGCCGTGCTTCGGCTCTTTGCTGGGATTTGTGCAAAATATTCCATGTGTTAGGTTGGCCGTGGGGTTTCGTTGTTAGGGATAAGTTGAGTTCGCTGCGTTAGACATAGGTGTTACGTAGTTCGAATCCCGCCGCAGAATTTCTTTCGATTTTTCATAGGGTCAAATATATATGTGTGTGTGTGTGTGTGCAATGTTCGAATGTGTAAAAATAAATATAACTAAAGTATAAGCGCCTATGTGGATAACTATAACATCATGAAACAAAACCTCGAAATAATTTTTTTTAATTTGGCAGCACTGTCTTCTAAACACTCGTTCGGAGTCATCGAAAGTTTCATTGACTGGATTCGAAGCATTAGCGTATGTGTGTTTCAAGAACTCTATTCCTCTGGTTTTCACATTTCCATTGAGAGTCTTTTTTACTTTTTATGGTTCTTGCTATTTTTTAAATATGTATCAATCAAAGCTTCTAACGACAATACTTTCAATTTATGACATACGTTTGGCCCTATCCTAGAGTGGTTGACTCAGTCGTTTAACATTTCAAATCAGGAGAGCATAAACTGAAAAATATCAAAAACTTTTATAATTCCACCGGGACCTTTTCTACCATGTATTTGGCGTAGGGTCCTTTGTAGAAATTTATGAAATTTGTGGAAATTGATGAAGTTTATGATAATTTACGGAAAATTATGATGTTATTAAAAATATTCCGGAAGAGAAAATTAAAATCCGGCAAAATCTGCCGGAAGAGAAAATTAGAATTCGGCAAAATATGCCGGATCCGTATACGCTACTTTTTTTATCAAAAATATTAGTTATGAAAATAAATTTGTGAGTTAATACTTCTAAGCAGGGGTTCCATCTTGGATGGCGTTTAGAGTTGACGTGCGAGTGTCTCGTGGGGAACTTTTCCGAAGTTTTTTAACCAAATGGTGAAGGCCAGTGAAGTGGGACAGCCGGATAAGTGTTAACAAGTAACGAAAGTCGACTTAGAAATAATAGTTGACGGTGGGTTGGGAGTTGAAACCGTAAAATCGGTAAGTGAAAATTAGACGCGAAAAAAGTGAGGTTAGGGCGGACATGGACAAAGCGTCAGATGAACAAATGGAGCAGGCAACACGGAAGAGACAATGGAGACGAAGGCAGAAACTGTAGACAGCAGGCAGGCAACGGGCACGATCGGTAAGAAAAGAGGAAGACCGAAGAGGCTGTTCATGACAGAGGACACTGGCGCGGGCAGAAAGAAATCAGCAGAGAAAGGCGAGAGGAAATTGAAAGAGTGCTGGCGGACTGATGTAGGAAAAGAAGGTGAAATAAACAAATCAGGAGTAGATACTGAACAGGTAAGGAGGCATATAGAAAATAAGGAAAGTAAGGAGGACGGCGATAAAGAAACAAATACAGAAGCCATGATAGTACAGTGGGGTAGATTGTTAAGAAGCCCAACAAAAAGTAGTTCTACCAAAGTAGTTATAGAAGGAAAAGATTTAATTGAAAAAAGGGTACATAGTGAGGGCGAAACAGATAAGGAGAATAGAGTAGATAATGAAAGTATAGATAAGGAAGAAAGGGATGACTGCATAATTGAAAACAACGCTAGCATCACGGAAAATAGTGCAGTAGTAGATTCGGAATACCAGGAAAGGGAAAATAGAATCACTTATTGTAGTTCGATAGACTCACTAAAGAGGAGCTATCAGAACAATGAGGGCGAACCGACTCAACCTCCCCTGTGGTTCAAAGCCTGGCAAAGGGAAGAGGAGGAGAAATGGGATAAAAGGATGGCAGATTTAGAGGCCACAGTAAGAAACGAATTAAAGGCTATAGTGGGGCTTAAAGAGAGTTGGGTAGATGACAGATCTAGAAGGGAAGAGGTCATCAGGGGGCTACAAGTTGAGGATAATTTCAGGCTAGACTTTGACAGGTTAGAACAAGAAAACCGCGAATTGAAGGAAAGGCAAAGAGAACTAGAGAGTTACTTAGATAACAGATTAGAGAGGTTAGAGACAGAAAAAAGAAATGCAAAATCCTGGCAATATGCAGCTCAAGAGGCGAAAAAGATTTTACCAAAAGAATTTAACACAATAAACGAAACAGGCACGCAAACGGGAGCGGGAGAGGAAATTGAAGCGGGGGGGGGGACATCAAGCGCTTCGGAACTTCCTGGGGAACCCCTTTTACTGAGGAGATGACCCTGGCACATGCCGTGAATTCGGCAGGAGGGTTGGGGGTCTCCAAAGAGAAGGGGGGGGGGCCCAGGCAAGTTTAAAGTCTAATCCAGCGCCGGAAAAATTAAGCAAGGAAGATTGGGAGGAGGAAAAGCAAAAAAGGCGAGAAAAAAAAATCTGTAATTATTAAAGGATTAACCCTGATAACGAGGGCAAAAAAGGAAGAATTGGAAGCGTGGATGGGGACGACATTAAAACTAAAAATTAGAGTCGAGAAGTTGGAGAGGTTAGAAGAGGGCTGGAAGGCAAGCTTAGAAGAAATGTCACAGAAACTAGAATTGATGAAAAGAAAAGGAAAGCTGAATGAAATGGGGTGGGCGGTATGGATACAGGATGACCTGACCAAAAGAAAAAGAATTGTATAGGAATGGTTGGAAAAAGAGGCAGAAGCCTGGGAAAAGATAGGTAAAGCCACGAAAGTAGGCTTCCATCGAATATGGATAGATGGTACGGGTCTAAAATGGGACGAATTAGAAGGCGAGTTAAAATTAAGTAAAGAACTGTACACGGAGAACGTAAGTAGGTTTCGATGAGACAGAAAGGAATGGACAAATAGCTGCTGAATTAACAGTATTGCAATGGAACGGACAAGGGGTGGCAAATATAAAGAAGAATCAAACCCTTGGTACAGGGACCCTCTATCCGCAATCCGAGGACGCGTTCGGTGGCTTTGTCATAGGCCCTTCAGTTCTAAAAAAAAAAAAATATGTGTGTGTGTGTGTGTGTGTGTGTGTATTTTACTTCTCATTCTATAATTTCAATTTGATTTGTCATTCAAGATTCCCTATTTAAAATAACCTGGTTGAAAAATTATTCCGAATCAATTTAAGACGAGACCAATTCAATTGGATAATCAGTCACCAAAATAGTGATAAAAATCCAGTAAATTTGGTAACAAATTTGAATTTAATCCGGAATTTTTAGAGGAAACCAGATCAGTTGAAAAATCGGTCACGAAATAGACCCAATTGAAATTTAACTACGCACCGAATGGATTAAACCCAATTTAAATTAGTCCAATCTCAAATTTGATTAATTCCGTAAATCTCGAAAATCTTTTCTTCGACACTCTTAACTTGTAGGGTCTCCATAGCTTTTCTAAATGCAAGAATAGCTTCAGAGTCGTGATTCATAGAAGTCTTGTCTTCGCATTTATTCTTCGTGACTAAACTAAAGACATATCTTCCATTTCGATTGAAAGTTACAGTTTCTCCAGGTTTCGGATTCTCCCTTCGGATATCATCGATTCTCAACAGTCCCTGTTCTTCGAGACCGGATGAAGATTTGATTCCCGGAGTTCTCGGTATTAGAGGCCAAATATGCATAACTAAAATGCGACCTGTCCGAAGTCAAGGACGAATGGGTCGCCAAATTTTGACAAAGGTCAGGTACTTGCTTCTGGTTCATAGGTGAAGTCGGTGTTGGTTCAGAGTCTTTGAATTCAGAGCCATCAGAATAGTTATACTGATTTCCCCACAGCTTGGTTGTCGCTTCACAAGGAGAGCTGACCGCGCCATTGATGGGGTCCCTTAAGGCCGAACACATCAGAGAAGTTATAGTTGCACTATTGGCACAACCATTAGAACGACCTGTTTCTGAACAACCTTCTCTCGGAAAAGTGGACGTAAGACTTATCATTACTCAACTTTTCATTTATCTGTATGTCTGAACATAAGATCCACTCCAAAACCCCCCTCACCCCAAATCTTCATTGCAAACTTCCTCTCTGAAAGCCCCCTCCACGCCCGGACACACAGGACCTGCAGCATCCAATGCATTCGAGGCGGAGATCAGCGTTACGGGTACTCAACCCTATGTCAGATGCTCTGTCGTTGGGTCCGCATGACGCCTGTCTGCCTTACATCCATGTATCAGATCCCATAGAAATGTATCCACATGAAAAGTAACAGTTACATGACCTAACATCGGATTTCGTGACAAAGGATCCGCATTCAAATTAATCTTTCCTGGCTTATATCCAATAGTATAATCAAATTCACTTAATTTGATTTTCCAACGAGCCAGCCTCGATACAGGATCTTCAAGACCATGTAACCTACCAAGGGCCGATGATCCGTCAACAGGGTGAAACCTAGACCAAAGAGATAGGGTCTAAAATGTTGGACATTAAAGACGATAGAGAGCAGTTCTTTTCCTATTGTTATAGTTGTCCCTTTGACTATCCTTTCCTTTTGACTGAATCTTATACCCTAGAGGCAAATCAAGTTTACTCTAGATTTTATTCATAATTAGCATTGCCCGTTTTCTTTTCTAGAAAAGAATAAAGATTCACCTGATATATTTTTTGAAGTACAGAATTTCTCACTACCAATTAGAAGAATTTCGTCTTATCTGGCCACCTGGATCGACGGCTTCATCTTCCTGATCAGGACGTACACCAGAGGGTCCTTGGCCGTGCACTGCCTCGGACACTCCAGCCAACCCCAAATCAGGAGACAGAATACCGCTAATTGAATTGCAATTAACCAGGTACACAACCCTTTTTCCGACACACAGCCAATTATCCGGGCACACAGCACAATTTTCCGGCACACCGAAAATTATCCTAACTAACAAAACAATATTTACACTAATTTTTATCTCTAACGAAAGTAGATTTATAACATTATGGGCAGTCCTTCACAGAATGTCCAAGTTCCTTATATTTTAACCATATTTGAGCCAATTCTTATCTGTTCAGAGCTAATCTCTGTACGCAAGTGAGCTATTCCTTATACACAAATGAGCTATCTTTTTTACGCACGTGAACTATTTTCTTTTATTCACGTGAAATATTCTTTTTTTTCGCATGTAACTATTCTTTTTATGAATATAAACTATAGATCTTGGCCGCAACTCGTGCTGGGATCTCCCCATGCACTCTCTTCCAACTACTAATTTTAAGGTCTTCTTGATTCGCGAATGCGATGGCGTCATCCAGTGAATTTATTTATTTTACCTTTATTTGCGAATAAATATTTCACTCCGGCCCGCTCAGAAAATCTTTTATCCCAGTAGTTCTGTAAGACCTACTCATCCTAATTCCTTCTGCACCCGGCGTATTTTCTAAAATTTGAGAAGTATAAATAAGTTTATTGAGAGTCAAATTTACTCGCGCCCTATATTCTTCTATTCATAAATATTTTAATGTTTAAGTTATGTAAATAGTTAAATATAAATCATTTACTAGATTAGACATATCAAGAAATGTAAAATATGCAAAATAGTAGCTCATTAATTAATTATAAGGCAGTTGGACTCAAACTCTAACCTCCAAATTCAATTTCCTCATCTTACTTAATAAACACCAGCATCAAATAATCATTAAATACCAAACGCTACTCCATTTTAAATAGTTAGCTTCATATACATCAAATATTTCACTCTGGTAATCATTCAGTTAATAGTGATTTGTGATACAAGTGCGCAAAATATGTGATTGTGTGCGAGTGTGAATTTTGCAGCATAAGCCGGAGGCTCGAAGCACCCACTGGGAGTAACTGTCATCTAAAAAAATGACATCGGCTCCCAGTAGGACCGCGGTAAATCCCATTCATATATATATATATGTTAAAGGGTTTATTGTAGTTCATTAAGGGTTACTTTACTACTGCAGTAACCGTCCGTTGCCGAACGAATACTATCCCTTTGTTTTGACTGCTCGCCATCAGACCATGTTGCTTTTTGCTCCAAGCGTATGTCCATGTTCATTATTGATATGGATTTGGGTACTATTAGCTACCCGTAAAATCAACCGAAAAACGTAAAATTTTTCACTAAACAGTATTAATCAAAAGCATGCGATAATCATCTAGATTCAGATATAAAGTATATTTTCCCTAATGGCATACATTATTCTTCAGTAGTAAGTTGATTAATACCAAACGAAATATGGGTCAGCTTAATGAATTGATGCACATTATTAAGAAGCCAAAGTTTCGTGATCAAATCAACCTAAATCAATTTACCCTTTTACATATTTTATATTCCATAAGACTTACAGCGAAATATATTTAAAATCCAATATAATTCATAACAAGAATAATGTAATTATACAGACAGTTTTCAAAATAGATTATTATAACTTCTCCTCTCAGACTTTCGTTTTTGGTTTCCTTTTGCCAAGGTGATTTTTATCTTATCTCAACTTGATACCACGCTTTACTGCAATTATTTGCATTTTTCCTACGTCTACATTAATCTCCGCACTTTGTAGGATTGTAGATCCAGAGATTACATTTTTGCATCTCGAGATGCCTACCAGTTTCTGAAGCAGTATAAATTCCCCGCGCATTTTTTCTGATTCCGTCTCTATCTGTCTCTATCTTTTTATTTCTTCCTTCCTCAGTGGACTCGTCGAAAAGATAATAGATAACCAAGTCCAGTCTCAAGCTGGTTGCCTGCACTCTTCTTTCCAGCTGAGCATGTGTAGACTGTAGAGTTGTGTTGGCACGCAGATCTCGTGTTACAGGAGTAAAAGGATCTGTCACCATAATGTGGCGCTTTAAAGATACGAGCTTAACGGAGCTTGCCCAAGCCAGAGAATCTTGGGTCGCTTTACGCACACCAACAAATTTTCTGTAGTTGTATAAGTAGGTAATATTGTGTACTTATTCACGGTATGGGTTTAATCATCTCTTTTCTTTCCATATGATTTAAGGGTTAAGAGATAGGTCTTTTTTATGTCCTTATCTCGATGCGGGAGTCCACATTGTGTCTGCACACGCACATCCTGATTGCCAGACGTATTGTGTCTTACTCGTATTTCTGGATTTATTTTCAACATGATATCATCAAGACATTTTTTTCGAGTTCAGGTGATACCTATCTTCAAATAGGCTACTAGTTTGATCTTATCTTTGACCACTTTCACTGATCAATCTATGCGCTTCGAGTGGAGAACAATTATTCACGAAAAGATTAACTACAATAAAGATATTGCGAAAAAAAATAATTTAGATTATATACGTAGTTAACAATTTTTGTAACATGTCATCGTGTGAAGTGTGTACTCAATTATTGCTTCGGATGATAAATAGATGTATTATGTATACGAAAGAGACTAGATAAGGCATGCACTTGGCTACGAATCGTCTACAAAAAGACGTAACTACTCTAAGCAGAACTATTTAAATCGTGTTATCGCAAACGATTCGTAGCCAATTTCATACCTTATGCCTAATTATGTATCATCATTTTATTCAAAATATACATCATGCGATTTTCAGAAATGAAATGATTAATATTTTGGTTTGACTTCTTTGTAAATTACAAGTACACTGCACATCCGATAGAAAGACGCTCGGTTTACGGTATTCCTAGAACTGCTAGCCTACACGTAAGCAGTGTAGCGGAAAGGATCAGTGCACGGGTACTCGCTCGCCTACATTGCGCAACATAATGTATTCCAACTGGAAACAATTCAGACGGCCCTGACTGTTTACGTTTGAGGCGCCCGATTGAGGATCAAGGGTACTTGCAGGCCATCCCCTAAACTGTTCTTTTATCGGGCGTGGAGTGTATAGCTGCTGTAAAATAGCTGCCGTTTGTTTTCCATTAAGCCTTCACATTATTACGATTTTCAATCAAAATCGTACTTTCTATATATTATTTTGTGTGTTCATTATTATGTTCTTTAAATTTCGAAAATCTTCCACTTTAATTGTTTATACTTTCAAATTGTACAATTTTTATCATTTGTAATTTTCCACATTTTCACGATTTCCGTGTAGAGTTTGTATGTCCTGTTTGAAACTTTTTATTCTTAAACGCCAAATGATAAAATCTTTAATTTTGAGTGACCCAGTTTTTAAACTCCTACGCCTACGCCTACTCAGGTGAAAACGTTTAAACGATTTAATTAACATTGATTAATTTAAATACATAAAATAAAAAATATGCTCAATTTAGGAGGCCTGCGATTATTTCAAATGATTAAATTTTGAATGGTTAGAATTTAAAATATGATTGAATTTGAAATACTTGAATTTTATCTCCATCATACTTTTATAACTAATATTATTTGATATAATTATTTCATTCTGAAAGTAAAGTGAATAAGATGAAGTAAAGTGATCTTCACTTAATAAAATTCACATATTCTTTCACTCATTTTTCATTAATTCTTTTGAACATACGTTATGCAAAATTCGTTGTTTTAATCCAAATTTTGTCTGTTTGTTTCAGGTAAGTTTGCAGTTTCTGTTCAAATATATACGAATGAATGAGTCGGTAAGTAAATTATTCCCCGTTACGAAATTAATCTTAATATATATATATCTTTCCACCTTAGCATACCGTACCCGCATTTTAGGTCAAGAAGTTCCAAGCGATAGGTGCAGAGCGTGTCATACACATTAATATAAAATTTTTAATTTATATGTTTAAGTATGTACCGACTGAGTATCGGCTATTCGATTGACTCGTTCGGGGGTAAAGAGGGTGGGGGCAAGAGAGTTGTTTGGCGCGATCTACGGGTTGAGAGGCATGGGGGGATCGGGCAATTTTCGCCGGGAGCGTCGTCTACAATTAGTTCCTCGAACTATACCCCGTGCCGCATCTAGGCTTATAATATCTTTGGCTAGACCCCCCCATGTATCAACCAAGTCGTGAAGCCCTTTCAGTATATATTTGGTATGAACTTCCGCTATAACTTTCTAGACAAGTCAAACTTCCAGTTCAAACTTTCTAGAAGCGTAAATATATCGGATGTAATCTCTAACGGCTCAACAGGAAAGGTCAATCGATATTATCAACTTCCACCTAGAATGGTATATATTGAAAATTCAATGTGTCGAGCCTTCCATACATTTCTTTGTGGATGCGACCTATAACGATTTTATATATTTCGAAGTTTCTGGAAGGTCTAATGTATGACGTGTTGTCTCGATATGTCTTCTAGTTCTAAAGACATCGACGTAGTTAATCATAACGAACGCTCACTATAATGTCTAAAGTTTGAAAAAACGAGTGCGCGCAAAATTTGAATTCAACCTAACGGCGTTTGTAGAAGTCCAGCGCTGAAATGAACGATAGTGAACAATATTTTGGATTTCGAAACCAAGCCAACGATGTCTCAAAATATCCAACGCTGGAAGGAACGTACTTCTTTTTTCTGAAGGAAGTTCTTGTTCATCTCACATACATTCTGAGCAATGCGGAAAGCGCGCGAAATTTGAATCCATCTATCCGTAAATTAAATTTAAGTAAATCAAAGTGCTTAAGGTGTATTGATGCACATGTATTCAAATTAAGTACACAGTTTTTCCTTTTTGAATGTTTATTTATTCTTATTATTCAAAAACTTGTAGTACAGAACATTTAGAAAAGAAGATAATTATTGTACAAATTTAAATTCAAAAAGATTATATGGCCCTCCCCAGCTGAAAATTCCTGTACAGGAACCTGACAGGTTCCTTTAGAGGTTCCTGTGCAGGAACGTACGCAGGTTCCTGGTACACCGGTTTCTGCCGCGGATCCTGCGAGGGAATTTGCGCACGTTCCTGTAGAGGAACCTGGGTATTCAAATACCTGTACAGGTTCCTGCATTATCGTAGATTTTGTTGCAAGACATTCCCTAGGGAGAATCCTGTGCAAGTGGGACACATTTGCAAAAAGTGTCTATGCAGGATCCTGTACAGGTTCCTGAGCAGGTGGGACACTCGCAAAAATATCTCGAAAAGATCCTGTGCTACTTCTGTAAAGGATCCTTCACACACCCACACATATATATATATATATATGATTTTACCGCGACTTCGCTGGGAGCGGGTGCAGTTTTCAGATTAGCACCCGCTCATGGCAAAATCCTGCGGTTGTCTTTACGGCAAAGTTTTAACTATATATATATGTGTGTGTGTGTGTGTGTGTGTGTGAAGGATCCTTCACAGGTTTCTGTACAGGAATATTCATGTCGCACAGAAGTACCACAGGATCCTTTAGAGATATTTTTGCGAGTGTCCAACCTGCTCAGGTACCTGTACAGGATCCTTCAAAGGTACTTTTTGCAAATGTGTCGCACTTGCATAGGATCCTGTACAGGATCCTCCCTAGGGAATTCCTTGCAGCAGCATCCACGATAATGCAGGAACCTGTACAGGTATTTGAATACCCAGGTTCCTCTAAAGGAACGTGCAAAAGTTCGCTATCAGGATCCGCGGCAGGAACCTGCGTTCGTTCCTGTACAGGAATCTCCAAAGGAACCTGTCAGGTTCCTGCACATGTTCCTGTACAGGAATTTTCAGCTGGGTCTGAAGTAGAAAAATAAAGTTTTTTATTCTTGGTTGCTTCCTCCATCTTCTTAAACGTACCCTCACAGATAGCATCCTCGAAAACTTTCATTATTCTGCCAGGTAGGAATACTGCAAACTGGCTTTCTAGTTCAGCCAGAATCCCCGTACCATACTTGGTTTGAACTTTGCGAAACTTGGAAACTGTATACTTCTTCTTTAGGGTAAGGTCAGACAGCGGTTTCATATGTATGATCCCATCCATGCGGCCAACTGAGTTGATCATTTTGAGATGCTTTTTCTCCAAAGACATTTCTTTTCAATATAACTATTAACAGATGACTAACTTTGCACTGCGTTCGACGAAAGACTTTTCGATCGAGTTTGCTATAAGGTTCGTCGCACGTGGGGCTCTTAGCTGCATCAAATTTCTAGAACCGTCGATATTGGATATGTGATCTCTACCTAAATTCTAGAACTATACGAATGCGCAGTAGTATTTTACAGTACATATAACTGCGTAGTGTAGTTATATGTTACATAAGGCCGTGCAGTACACTATTACGGCCTATGAGGTTACACAGTACTGTTCCAACGGCTTCTATAATATGGTTCTGTTTCTAGCTGAATGCTGGTAAAATAGAGCTAGTTCATTCACAGACAGATGATAATGGTTCGTATCCGTGCTAAGATACCACCAGTAAATAAGTGGTTATCAGTAACAGATGTCGCCAGCGGCAAGTCAGACATTCACGGGACGCTAGGACATATATGTATCCGGGTCTATCCGGGACCTATTTGGGGTGCTTGGAAATTCTATTCGGGTCTTATTCGGTCCTATCTGGGATCTATTCGGCATAAAAACTATTCAAAATCAGTAGTGTTCTCGGCCGGTTCCCTATAGTTCCCCATAATACCACTCACCACACCGATCATTCTAGTACATGGATTGACTTGATGATTGTTGATGATCTAGACAAGGTAATTTCTTCTACTCAATTTTTCTTGAAATTTCAGCAGACATAATCCCTCAAATATGTTAATAATATTAAACGTAAATATATTTATCTTATTTCTATTAAATTTTACTAATTTTTCTTCATAATTTGATTTTTATTCAATAATTATGAATTGAAATCGAAACGCGCCGCATTATCAAACAAGGTAGGACAACTTGGCGCAGATGCACTTTTTGGAAAACACATTAATTAAATTTTAATGAACTTACTTAAATTATCTCCATGCATGGAGCATTGGTAAGATATTGGCCTAAACAAAATATATTTGATTACAATCTTTTACTTTATATTTAATTTTGATCGTGCATTTTCCTTTATGTGCGCCGCATTCGACGCCGCTCCCCTACACCTGCATGGGAAGGCGCTTTTGCACACCACGTATAGACTTCGAGAGAAGGCTTTGGGGAACAGTGCGAGAACGCCTTCTTTCGGGGCCTGTAGATTGTGCGCGAAAGAGGCTTTTCCATGGAAGTGTTGCAAAAAAAATTCCCAGCCTTCCTCATGCGGCAATTTCAGATCGATTTCCCTGCAAGTTTGGCTTCTGGGAAATGATTGAACATTATCATCTGCGTTTTTGAGTTTACCAAAAACTCAGTGAGGTAAACCACTTAAATGATTGTGGAAATTTTTCGATCTTCCTGATGAAAAAAATTTCTAACACCCCTTGAGGAAAATTCGGACAAGTGTCTCCCTAGGTATTCGTGCTTCTGGGAAACCACGCGATCAATTCCTTATCTCACGCATTCTATCACTGACGGGAATCTTGATTTTTAAATTTCTCTTGAACTAATGTAATATGCAATGAAAAAGTGAATTTGTGAAGATTGTAATGAAATGGGGAAATAAATAGGAGGTAAATTTCATAAGAAGTCAGTTTTTTATTATTAATTAATCAGAAAGCACTAAAATGATTGTAATAATAATTAAAGAATGTATTAAATCATCCTCTTATTCTGGATCAGAAAATAACTTTTTTCAAAGAAAGAAAGGTCAGTTTCAACAAGGTTTACGAAGGAAACATGAATTTTCTACTTTTTACCATACGTATTCAAATTATGGAAATTTTTTTCAATTAGTGTTTTCAGACAAATCCTTTTATTCGAATTAGAGTCTTTAAATCTGGGTCTGAATTCCTCCTTTTTATTTTAGTTTTCATATTAAAAAAAAAATCTGCCTTCGCTCGCAAGTTTAAGCGCGCCAAGGGCGCGCGACTGCTGGTTCTCGCACTTCGCGCCCGGTCTTTGTGTTTCCCCCACATTTGCGCACAGACCATTTAAAACTGGTCAAAGCATCGGCAACTGTAATTTGATGACTGTGAATTCTCTTTTGTTAAAGTCCTTTCGGTCTTAACGAACACATTCTCATCACGTATCTCATGCTTCGCACTCGATTTTTTATTCTCAGTTACCCTGAAGAATGTATCATTTCAATAAATTTATATTATTAGAATTCATAATATGCATTGGTATTGAAACATACGTATTTTTATTGTCTTGTTTTCATAATTAAAAAAAAAACAGTCAAGAGCAATTTTGCAGAACATAATTTTGCCACATAAATAATGTAGGTCACATATCTCCCCCTTTCCAACGTTTTCTGGTGACAGGAGTACCACAAGTCCCATTCGAAGCAATTCTACACTTTGTACCAACATTTTCCTTTTTTTTTTCTGAAGCAATAATGGTTTTTTCGAAAAACTGTATGTAACATGAAAGGAATATTTCTAGAAGATCTACAACTTTTATTAGAAGCTTTGTTGGAAATTTGAAATATTTAATTAAATAAACAGAAAACCCAGTGTTACGTCCGAGATAATAATTTTTAATATTAAGAACCTGTGAAAGAGCTTTAAGTACTATAATGTACCGGAGGTTCAAGCTGCCAAATTGAGTTTATTAATTTCTTTAATTTTGTGGGATCGTGATTACCATCTTATTAATTCAAGATGTTTGCTTTTTCGGCTGCCCTGTTACTGTTGAATCTTAATGATGAAAAGGGTTTTCTTTTGAATAGCTGACGCACTGACTCTAGTTTTAATGTTAAATTATTAAAATTAAAATTAAATGAAATAGAACACAGACGGTGAAATTCCAAAGGAATCAAGAAAACGAAAGTGATTTTATATTCGACTTACCCTAACTTATCGCTTCCGCTACACATCATTTGCCAGAGATAGAGATCCTCTAGGGAGAGTTGAGACACGTTTCCCCCTTCAATGCTTGCCGCTGTACCGGAACTTGATATTTCACTGCGCCGCGAAAAGTTTGAAAAATGACGTGTAGCGCAATACGTGACAGCACGCGAGCGAGCATCGAGAAATTTTCGTACTTAAGCAAAAGGATTAAAAATGGAAACTGCGTAATGCATGCCCAGTATTTATTATGAATTATTTTTCTCAATTTATTTATATTGAAGCTATGATGTGTGAAGTCTGATATTGCAGTTTTGTGAATAATGAAGTGAAAAAGAAGTTGTGTATAACCTACTTTCCAATGAAAAATATTGACAATATTTTTACGAGATACAAGTGTTTTGCAAAAATGGTAAATTCCTGTATTTTATACTGCAATAATTCAACTAAAAACGGGGTTTTCCTGAAACAAATTCCACGAGATTTCAAACTTTGAGAATTGTGGATTCAGAATATTAATCGAGCAGATTGGAAAGCAACTGACAAATCATTTGCTTGTGACGTATAAACACTCTTTTATTTATTAAAGTGAAATAATATATGGTTAAAGAAAAACTTTATTTGCAACAACTTTAATTACAGGTACATTTCGCATCTGATATTTATTATTATTATTATTTTCAGAATATGAATTTATGAAATTTCATCATTTAAATCTGGGGCGTAGCACGCTATGATGAATAATCTTCTGATTCCTACCTTCATTCTAGCCCAAAACAATCTGGGTGATACAAAGTCATGGTCTTTGAGATGCTGTCTTGCATTTTCATTCATAATCTCGTTTAATGTGGTCAAGTGGTTATGAATAGAATCCTTTTGTTATTTTTAAAAAATTAGGTAAGAACGTTAAAAACAGAATACTGTTGCCTTCATTTTTGGAAAATGATTTGCAATTTAAAGTGTCTTTCATAGAAATAAATTTTTGAAATTAAAATTCCTCACCTGGAAATGGCGATTCACAAAATTCCAGAAAATTCACTAGAACAAACTGAAAACGCAGTTGGCAACCAATCAGGTATTTAACAATGTAGCTGATAATTTTTGAAAGACTAATCGGAGTAGGTTGCAATTTGGTACACGTTCCTAGGGATCAAAAAGAAAGATCGAGTTTGATAACCAGCTATTTCGGATAAAAATTCAAAAAGTTAGAGCATTTTCAAAATTTTTGCGACTATTGTTTTCAAGATTCAAAAAGTCTATGTACAGCTATTCGTAGTACTTGAAATTTCGAACAATTTATCCTGATGACTTTTTTCGATGAAAATTAAAATTTTGATCGCACAAAAAATAATGAAAAATCAAAAATTCCATTTTGCAGTCAAACTATGCAAAATACGAAAAAAGACGAAATGATAAAAATTGTGCAACCAAAAAAGATCTACAAATTTTTTATTATTAACTTTCAAAAAGGAAGCGTAGTTTCTGTTTTATTCGTAAAAAACAACATTGAAAATAAGAAAATTATGTTTCCGGACAAATGACACAAGCTACGAAAAAAACAAATCAACGAAAGTTGTTTACCCAAAAAAGAGCTACAAAATTATTATTCATAATTTTTGTATAGGATGCGTAGTTTTTGTTTTAATTGTGAAAAATAACATTTAATAAACACAAATTAAATTGATTAAAAAACGACCAAAGTTGCAATAAAATGTTTAAGAACAAAAAACTTTTTTTTATAGGATGCGCACTTTTTTAATTATAACAAAATGACAATGAGTTTTCAATATCTCGATAATCAATCCCAGGCCGAGGTACAGAAGTAAATGTAATATACATTTGACATAATAGTGTTGAACATAATGTAGAAGTCTAAATTGGCCTCGAAACATGTTAGTTCCACAGTAGTATAAAAAAGACGGAGAAAGAAAAAAGTGAGAGGTTGGATTTGGTTGACTTTTTCCTTTATCTCCCTCTTTTTTCAATTTTTGTATTGTCTCTAATGAGCCGAAAAGTGAGATAGTTTGGAAGTCTGGTTTTTAATCGTGAATCTTATTCATGCTCATTTTGCATAAAATTATTCATGAAAAAATAGATTTCTTTTCGATCTTGAATTTAAAAAAAGGTTGGTATTTTAGACAAAATCGAGTGCCAAGCACGAGATCCGTAATGAGAATGTGTTCGTTGCAGCCGAACGAACTTTAACAAAAGAGAATGTACAATCATCAAATTACAGTTGTCGAAGCATTAACGTTTAATTCTAAAAGGTCTGTGCAGAGATTTGGTGGGAGTACAAAGACCGAGCGCGTAGCGCGAGGTAAATATATTATCGAGTGCGAACCAACAACCCAACATCTTAGGCGCGCTGAAACTCGCGAGCGAAGCGAGCCGCGTGCGCAGCGCGCAATGGTAATGTGCCCGCGCGGCGGGCAAATTTTTTACATTTCGAAAATCTGTTTACTGGTTTAGGTCCTGGTGGCTGAGGGCCATCTTCCTTTAGAATACCCTGAAAATGTCGTCAGTTTTCACGTATCTCTCACCGTTTTTAAGATAACTCAACAATTTTATTTTCTTCATTAAAAATTTGTTTTATTTGATTAGGCCAGGTTGATTAAAAATAATCTCTCTCTTAAAAATGCCTAAAGTTTTCTTAGTTTTTACTCATTTCTGATCGCTCTCGAAATAATTCCAAAATGAGATGTTTTAAATTTGGAAAATCTGTTTACTGGTTTAGGTCGGGATGATCGAGGACCATTCCCTTTTAAAAAACGCTGAAAATGTTGTCAGTTTTCGCGTATCTCTCACCGATTTCAAGATAACTCAAAATTTTTCCTCATTCATTTCTTTTAAAAATCTTTTTATTAGGTTAGTTCTAATTGGTAGCAAGCAATCCCCCTGTTAGAAATCCTTAAAGTTTTGTTAGTTTTTAAGTATTGCTGACCATGGTCGTGATAATTCAAAATTATGATTTTTGTCGATTTGGAAAATCTGTTTATTGGTTTAGGTCGGGGTCGCCGATGACCATCCCTCTTTCTCCTTTAGAAAAGCGTGAAAATGTTGTCAGTTTTCGCGTATCTCTCACCGTTTTCAAGATAACTCAAAAATTGTATTTTGTATTTTTATTAAAAAAATCATTTTATTGGGTTAGTTCGAGTTGGTTAAAAACCAACCCCCTCTTAGAAATCCTCAAATTTTGGTTAGTTTTTACGTATTTCGTATGTCTGTATAGTTTCTGTTTACTGGTTTAGGTCGGGATGGTCGAGGACCATTTCCCCCTTTAGGAAACCCTGAAAATATTGTCAGCTTTCGCGTATCTCTTACCGTTTACGAGATAACTCAAAAATTTTGATTTTTTTTTAATTTAAAAAATACATTCTTCCCTTTACTCTATGTTTGGAGAAACTATCAATGAAGTTCATCTAATTTATAACTAACGCGACTTATTATTATTATTATATCATTAGGCCATTTCCCTTTCGGGGTAGGCGTGAATTGCTCGATTGAAAAGTACTGATGTGTGGATGGGTATATAGGTATAGGGTAGATAGGTATATAGGTTTAAGATATAGATATTTTAGATTGATCTAGACTGAGCGTGGAACACCTGCCCATTTTCCACTTTTCCGCCACTTTTTCCATAAAATTTTCTTCTCAACGAAGGTTCTTTACATTGTACTACAATATAAGGTATTTCGGTACTCATTTCTGAACATTATCTCTTACATAAACCATGTTCCTTTACAGAAAATTTCCTAATTAACGTAAACCTGAAAATATCTTCAATAAACAATTTCCAGAAATTTTAAACAGGTAAATATTTAATTATTTTACTTGTTTAGTATGTAAAAAAAATCAAGCAAATCCGAACTATTTCGGTCCGATACAAGATGAATACCTAGCGTGTCTCCACTAAAAGTGAGGCGCGCGCGAATGCGCGCTGTTTTGAATTCGACGTTGGTTCATTGCGAATTGCATACGCGCGTATGCGCGCAGTAGGCCTGTGTGTGTTCTCACGCATTACCCCCGAAAACTAAACGTAGCAGGAGTGGGAGCCCCTTTCACGCTCGTATGTTTGGAGTTCCCGAATCCCGAGATTCTCGTATCCTTGGAGTTCGAGTGTACTCCAGTATCCACATTGCTCTTAGTTCTGATACAGAATGAAAAATGAATATTCCAGTGTATATTGCATATTCTAATTGAAAATAAGGAGCTTATTTCTTGCTAATTTTTTAATGCACATGACCAAAAATCGAAAAAATGTCTAATTTTAATACTTTTCACTGAAAATCACGAGTTGTTATTGTATCCTCAAACATATAAATTTGCCTTGCAGTATCAAGAAAAAAATATTCACATGAGTAATTTTCCCCCTTTGCAGTGATTTATTTTTAAGTAACAGTATCTCCATAGTGTATTATGCATATGTCGGAAAAGATCGCTTATTTAACGCATAAGTCAATGAGACAAGGAAGGATTACTGTACAAAAAGCCGTAAATGGTTGAACATAATGAAAATAATAACATCATTGAGAAAATTGATATTTTTATTTAAATGAAATTAGAAGTATCATTTTAACCAGAAAACATACCTTAAAATTGCTGATCCCTTTCGATAGCCGTTGTCAATTTGTACATTACAATACACAATACATACGCTACAAAATAAAACATATTCTATATTTCTTAATGAAAAATGAATATATTTTATACTATGGAATGCACATAGAAATATATCTTAAGGATTTTTAACACTAGAATTTGTACATTGAGCATCTTAGAATTTTTATTTATTTTCATATTCGTCAGAAAAGTTATGTAACTCCTGTTAGTTTAGAAAATATTGAAAGCATATGACGTCACATATAAGAAAACAGCATGTCGCGACAGAAAAACAAGTTTGAAAAGGGGACACTTTTTACTTTTTCAAATAAAATTTCGCAATAAATCCTTTTTTTTCAATCATTCTCGTCTTTTGAGTGACTTTGAAGTAAATGGCTTCATATGCAACAATTCAAAACATTTATCGGATGACCCTATTTCGCGTTTGTAGTCTAAGAGCAGAAAGAGGTTAGGTGGGGTTAGGAGAAGTTGTCTCTTATTACTGGACTTTCTGACTTTGTTCTTTTACCTGTACAAGGCCCGTCATAGAAATCACACCTTTTCCACGTTTTTTACGCTACGTTTTTGAAGAACATAAAAATAAATGAAAACATATATGTAACAGTTTGGATGCTCAGATAATTATCCTTTCAAACCACCAAAAAATATTGAATTACGGCTTCTAAAATACGTAGGAATTTATCATAAAAATTGCTGAAATACATTTAATATTCTGTGTTTGTTAATGTACTATCAGTGCTAAAAAAGTACTTTATGCAGATACCTTTACCCTACTTTTGTAATATAGTCTATATTTAATGTTATAGGCCAATCCCAAAAATATGCCAAATTCGGTGTTGTTCTAAGTTGCGAAAACAAAAAATGAGACACGAAACCAAATTGAGCCACGTTGAAAATTTTCAGTGTACACGATAAGATGGATCAAAATGTTATTGATGGGTTTCTGTGTTTTCCGACAGTCATATCAATTCGGACAGCGTGTGACCATTATTTTCGCATGAAAATCTGTCGATAGAAACAAATGTGCTCGAATAAACATAGCCAACTTTGATATAATCCACGTAAAATATCAATAATAATATTTTAACAAAAGAAATTCGTTAATTAATCAAACAAGAGAGTATTAAACATGAATAAACATTGCACAAAATGAGTAGATCTATATTAGCGATTAATGATCCATTCATAATAATCGCAGGAAGAAATTTCCGTTCCGGATTTTCAGATGATGCATTATCGTGGAAGTGCTCAATATAAATTAAATTAAAAATATTCACTGGCGTTATCTTGAAAGAAAGGAGCTTAATCGCATTCCATCAATCAAAACCAGCTTATGCTTTGGTATAAATATCTATGTTTCTCAGGAAAATAGCAAGTGCTCCTCAAAGATAGAAGCAAGATGTTTGGATACCTGGTGCTTTCTGTTCTTTTCGCTACGGCTACGGGTAAGATCCACTATAAGATTTAGGACAATTTAATCAATTCTAATAATTATTTCTCAATGAAATATAATCTTTTGACTCTTGATCTTTACTGAGAGCAAGAGTTTTTTCATATTCCATCGTAATAAGTCAATCTATACTTTTAGGAAAAATGAATAAATTACAAAAATCTATTTAAAATTCCAAATATAGAAAGGTAACTAATTACTAATTTTTCAATATAGCGGAACCAATTCGAAAATTCTTGGAGTTGAATCCATACACTCCTAATGGACGCATCGTAGGTGGTGAACCAACGACCATCGAAGCTGTTCCGCATCAGGTTTCCCTTCAAGCTTATGGATTCAGTTACTGCGGAGGAAGCATTGTCTCCGAAACTTGGGTTTTGACTGCAGGCAAGTGGGGAACCACACATAACAATTTTGTGAGGCTCTCCACGTGGGGTGATCGCTAGAGAGATTGATCAGCAACCTAGGTCGGAGCTGTGTCGTGGAATGAACGTGTTATTTAAATAAATAACACGAGAATTCTAGATCAATTTCCTTTTTCATAGATTTTAATTCTTTGGAATTGACCTTTTTTAATACCAATTTCAATAATACATCACTATGTTTAGATTCAGGAAATATATGAAAACGGACTTCCTGATCTTTGCAGACTTCACTAGAGCACCCAAACACAGAACAAAGCGATTTGTTTTTTGTCTTCTTGAGACTGAATTTCATTCCTCGAACATCCATTTCTGAACTAAAACGTGTTTTCTTTTATGACACTTTCGTAATCACAGCTATTTTAATTATTTCATTTCACTACTTTCAATACAATTAGCACGTGGTATTTGAAACCGACCCACTTTTACTAGTTATATTTTTCGCCACCAGATGGCGTATCGCCGTTCTGCGTTTCGCAATAATTCAAGAGGAATGCATAGTTACTGTTTACAGGATTGTCAAATTCGCTCAGGGCAAGAACAGACCTATTTTAATTAAACTCATGGCTCAGCGATTGAAGAAGGTATTTTTCGCTGTAACTACGGAACTAAAAGCACTCGGTCTCGTAATTTCTAACGACACCACACAAGAAGAAAGACAGGCTATTAAACCCCTCTTGAAAGCCAGATATGTACTCAAACGTTGAGGGCAGGTTGCGATTATAAAGGGCATGAGGTTATATATAGGAAATTAACAATTGTCAGAGAAGGAAATAGAAGACATCCTGAGGGGGGATAGCCTGAAAGAAACATTACACCCAAAATCCAGACTGTTAACAATTTTGCAAACCTGAAGAGTACAATCAAACTCAGAAGAGGGCGACCTCCATCGGATTCTAAAAGCTCCAAGTCGGATAGCTCGTTGGATGACTATTTTAAAAACACGCCGAAGTTAAACAGAATCAAGCATCAGTCAAAGCTAAAATGACCGAATAACGGATTATATTCAGCACACACCCCGGAAAAGCAGTTTTCTACCTACACACATATTGATACCACGGCTACGAGATGTTAGCAGATGACAAGGACTGACAACAACGATTCTGCCGATGACGATTTTCGAATAAGATTGGTTTTTTGGAATATCTTTGGATTCACGAACGCAGTAGACGTCCTGGATTTGCACTCCTCAGGGCTTGTCCAAAATATTTGATATTACGGAAGGAGTCCTCTAGAGTCTAGGGAAAGACCTCAAGCCCACTATTCTTTGCACTATTCTTAAACGACTTCGAGGTCTCTTTTAGAGAGAATGGGCTTGAGAGCATCTCAGTGGATTTCAGGCACGATATCTTATGCACCGCATATGCCGACGATTTGGCTATTTTTGCGTCTTCCCCTATCGATCTTGCAAGGGTAATCAAATGCCTGGAAGCCTACTGCACTATCAACGGTCTGTCAATTAATAAGAAAAAACCCATGATCCCCATTTTTCACAAGGGTAAACTTTCGGAAAGAATTGACATGTTCTATTGTGAAAATGAGAAGATGGCTTATTTTTAGAGTCTATCAAAAACATTAAACAATCGGTTCAAAACGCAGTAAATTCAGTTTTGAAAATTCTCTAGAGCGCTCGATCGGACCCATGGGAGGTTAAGGAAAAACTTTTCCGTTCGCTTGTAACAAGTATTCTTTTTGATGGTATCGAAATCTGGGGATTCCGCCATATGACTGACATAGACACAATCCAGGCTGCAGTTTATGAGAGATTACTTTCCCTTCCCACTTCCTGTCCAAATTATGCCGTGCGATTGGAAGTGAACGACGCGCCTCTAACTAGTGACGTCTTTAAGAAAGCACTTAATTGGCTTGAAAAGCTACAAGACATGGATGACAGTATATTTCTAAAAAGTTGTTTTAACAGACTCAAGGAACTTGCTAAAAAATTGGTACATTAGTTAAGTACAATTAGCTTCTGCAAATTAAACAAATTCTTCAGCTGGTATATACATATAGAGACGGCCCAGTGCACACTTCTTACGACCCTATGCAAATAATCGACCAAAAGATCAGGCATGTTGAGAAAAATATAGAAATATGTCAAATCAATGACAAAAATAGGATTACCGAGTCAAGCAGTCTCCAGGTTCGTCCTCAGTTACGGCGCTTCGTCAGGCTTGACTTTTAGCCCATGTATTACAAAACACAAGTTTCCTCCTACACGGATTAATTGTTCGATGTAACATTTTTACCACATAATCTCAATGGCATAATACAGAAAAAGAAAGCCATTATTTTTTGAAAAATGGTCTTGTTTTTGCTATATTTTAATTAATGGAAAATGTGCTTCATTTATGCGCCTGGAAACGAGTAATCCGCCACCGGGAAAGTATCCACGATGAACCGAAAACAGGCGCTTCCAATTTGAAGAGCACAGCTGGCTACTGGAGCTTGAAATTTTTCGACGACACTTGTCCCCGGGCTGTCAGTTGTAACTCACCCGACCTTCCTATTATTGGAGCGTTACATAATTCAAGACGGTTGAACGAAATTGATAATTAATTAAATATTAGGAAATTGAATTTTAATATGCTGCATAAGATTCCTTACATAATGACGAAACGATTAGAAAAAGATAGTAAAAAATCGGCTAACCCGTTCAATTTCTGTTGGGAGTTTTGGTAATTTTGCATTTTATTTAAGATTACCTTCAATGTTGAGAATATTGACCCATTTTCCTACTCCTTTTTTTTAATTTTTTCTTTAAATTACATCAAAACCGCGACGAAAATGAATGTCGAAGTATCCAAAAAATATAAATAATTTACAGGATATCGAAATTCCTCGAATTCTACGAATTCCTTTAATTCTATGAATTTTTCGAATTACATGGATTCCTCGAATTCTACGAATTCAGGGAAATCTATGAATTCCTTGAATTCTATGAATTCGTCGAAAGTGAGTGTGTGTAAAGTGACATTGGGTAGGGTCGGCCAAGTTTTTCGCGTTTTCGGGTCGGCCTCAGGCTCACGGGATTTTCAAAATTTTGCACATGTTCAAACTCTTTCTCCAATTTATTCTTTAGAATTAGAAGTTTTCTGGCTATAGTCTAAGGAATTTTATGATCTAACAATCGAACTTCAGGCTGCAAAATATTATTCAATTGGGGAATATCGATTTCAACAAAGTTTTATAGATTTCTGAAACTTACCATTGGAGTGATGCGTACAGTTTTGATATTTGGAACCAATTATGAAGCCAATTTATGTGAAATGACGAATAGAGAGAATTAGTAAGGTTTTATTTGTTTTTATGCTAGTTAAACTCTGGAATTCGTTGAACTTTGAACATTTTTGAGCTATTTCTGAACCAAGCTTGAGGAAGGAAACTTTTTTTCATGCGGGACAAAATACCTGATTTTTGCACTTATGTACTTTTTTTCGAGACCCTATACAAATTAATTATAGGGATTGAATTTAAAAAGTATTCAGCAAATAATTTCCAAGAAAATCATGCCAGATGTAGTAAGATAATTTAATATTAACGATTCTATCACAAATTTTCAAAAAGGCCTTTTTTTAGAGGAAATACACGTGAAACCTTATGGGCTTTGAACAACCCCTGAAAATCAATCGATTTAAAAATTGAAAAAAATACATGCTCACTTTTTTTGGCATTCGAACAAATCTGGGGGTGAGACCAAAAAAATTTGAAGAAGAAAAATGTGTACCACCCAATAAAATAAACCTTGATATTTCACTAATCAATGATTAAGGCAAATGTATAACCCATCTTTATACATCATCAAATTAACAACAGTGAGACTTTGATCAAAGTTATTGAAAAAAATTTCGTCAAGGTAACTTTTTGTTATGTCATACGAAAATGCATAAAATAAATAAGCGATTTTGTGAAATCAAAGATAGATAATTCACTTCAAAAAAATAAATACCTACCAAGTAGGCACGGTAGTTAGTCGTCGTTAGGACATCCTAAATACATCACACGTCTCCATACCCACTGAGAGACTCAAAGAAGCTTTATAAGATAAAAGTATTAAAAAGTAAATTCAAAATAGTAAATTGTGTATTGAGGGTGTAAACAAGGCTATTTTAACGAGTCAAAATACATGTACGCCCTTAAAACACACTATACTGTATGTGCATGTGTATCAAGCGTAAAGTTTTATATAGCGGGCGTAAAGTTTCGTGTCGTCCCGGCATGCAATGGCGCGTTTTCAAGGGGGGTCGGACAAAAAGAGATTTTCATATATCTATAATAATTTGTAAAGAATAATTTCATAAAAATAATATTTAAAATATTTTTAAACTAACTTTGAAAATGTTATAATGCTCCATTTCACCAGGTTTGAATGATTGTAACTGTTTAAAATTTATTTTACGCAGATATGAAGGACCACCCTCGTATAAAACCTTACGTACGGACATAAACGTGTACAGTTGGGCAGGTGACGTCTGTGCACGTGCACAGTTAGGTAAGTTCCATCTGTACATGTGCACAGTTGTACAAGTAATATGCGTGCACGTACAAAGTTGGACAAGTGACATCTGTGCAGGTGCACAGTTAGGAAAGTGACATCTGTGCACGACCAAGTCCACAGGCGCCCATCTGTGCACGTCGAATTCTCGACGTGCACAGTTGCCCAAGTACCATCTGTACACGTGCGCAGTTCTCAAAGTGACAACTGTGCACGTCTAAATTTTAACGTGCACAGTTTTTACTTGGACAAATGTGCACGTGCACAGATGGTACTTGGACAACTGTGCACGTCAAAATTTCAGCTTGCACAGTTATCCAAATGACGACTTGCACATGCACAGATGGCACGTGCTCAGTTAGCACGTGCACAGTTGTCCGTCTGACCAACGACGTGCACAATTGTCCGTCTGGCCATCGACGTGCACATTTGGGCAAGTGCAAAGTTGCCACGTGCAAAGTTGACCACATCCCTGAGAACGATAACTTTCGAAAGAATTGTCTGATTGGATTGCCCTTTGGTATACTCTGTTAGTCTCCTAAACTAAAGGTCAAGTTCGTTAGCCAGACATTTTGGATAAAAATTCAAAAAGTGAACGCATTTTGAAAATTCGTGAGATCACTTTTTTAAAAATTTGCAAATGATATGTGCGAATGTTCATAGCACACGTAGTACTCGAAAATTCAAACAATTTATTTTCCTGAGAGGAAACGAAAATTAACATTTTCAGCCCAACAACGCACGATACGAAAAAAAGTCGGGGCGAAAAAAATTTTCCTCTTTGCACGCCCTATAAGTCTATCATAACGACTTTTTGTATTTTCTTCAAAAATCGAAAATTCTCATTTTTGTTGCACAAAAAATAATCAAAAATTTAATTTAACGGTCAAATTATGCAAGATATGACAAATGATGATGCAACCATAATCATGCACCCAAAAAAGATATACAAATTTGTCATGGGTCACTCTTTGATAGGATGTGTGGGTTTTGTTGTATTCGTAAAAAATAAGATCAACAGTGAAAAAATCTGCCCGATTAGTTGCACATTCTCATTAAAACTTTGCTTATTTCATTTATTTTTATCTCGTGTAGTTTTTTTTCAACATATTCAATTGTTTTCATGTTCTCAAAACTATTTCTAACGATTAAAACAATAAAATAACCATCATTAATGCTCATGGTACTTGAAAATTTGTATTTTTACATTCTGAAATCTCTAAAGGGATTGACGCATTACCCCACGAGGGGCGCGCCCCCAGATTCAATGACATCTTCATCAGGTCGGCGGCCATCGTCGCGGAGGCCGCAGACACCTGGTCGCGAGACTGGTTTGTGGAAAAAGCTCCAACGTTTAGGGTCAAAGAGGGCCTAAACTTGGAAGTCAAAGGGACGGAGTGTCTGCAGAGATACCGCAGAGCGATCGTACTGTTTCTCGGTACTCCCGAGAGTCCGGCGGTCGATCTGGGGCGCATGAGTTTTCAGAATCCGTCTCTGCGAACTGGTTCGTGGAAAGTCTATTCCGACAGGCAGGGTTCCAGGCCGAAGGGGAGAGGCTGGATTCTAGTCGTCGGTCTTCCTGAATCCTCAATGGGAGCCCTTGCGGCTCTTGATTACCGCTTCTATTTAGGGGCGAGTAGGGTTACCTTCTGAGTGACCCAACTGGTCTCCGCAGGGGAAGCAGAAGCACTCGGAGGTGCCTCGAATTAGCCTGTCAATGGCTGAGACGGAAATCTTCATGATGCAGATTCATTTGCACCACAGCAAAGGCGCCTCGGCGGTTCTAGCCAGACGCATATCTGTGGTGCAGACAGGGCTCGCCTTAATCCAAGAGCCCTGGTTATGCAGGGAAAGGATTTGTGGCTTGTCAGGGTGTGGCTCCATATATAAGGGGCCGCTTGAAAAAACGCGAAGGGCATGCATAGCCGTCAAGGGTATGGACGCGATCTTGGTGCCTAAATTCTGCTATAGAGATCTCACTGTTAATAAGGCGAGACTCAGGGGCAGTAGTGGAGTAAGGCTAGAGGGGGTTCATTGCCCCGTCCTATTTCCCTGGCGATGCCGGGCGACCTCCGCCTCCCAGAGAGGTGGAGGCTCTAATTCGGCACTGTCAGGAAAATAAAATGACTCTGCTGTTGGGCTGTGATGTAAACTTTCACCACACGGTGTGGGGAAGAACAAACATTAACGACAGAGGGAGAGATTTAATTGAATATTTAGCAGGCACAGAGCTGGAGATTCTGAATCGGGGTGATACTCCCACATTGCAGGCTCAAACCAGGAGTGGGGTTCTCAATTTGACTCTACGTTCTGGTGCACTGGGGAGCAGGGTAGTGGACTGGAGAGTCTCCGATGAGGAGTATCTCTCGGACCACAAATATATCGTGTTTTGATTGACCCTAGGAAAACCGGTGGTTTCCAAGATCAGAAACCCCAGAAATACACTTTAGGACTCGTATAAAGAGGAAATCAAAGGGAGGTTTGCGGAATTTCTGATAAGCTATGGTACCATTGATGAGTTAGAGCACGCTGCGGATTTTCTGGGAAGGGCTCTGACTACGTCATATGAGAATAATTACCATACAAGCAGAATCAAGTCTAGGAAGGGAGCAGAATGGTGGAATACCCACCTGGAGAGACTTCGTGAAAAGACAAGAATGTTGTACAATAGGGCAAATAGAACTAAATGGCTTTTGGACTAGGACATCTATAAGACGGCACAGTCTGAGTACAATAAAAACATAAGAAAGTATAAGCGGGCAGAATGGAGGGGCTGCTGCGAGGAATCGAAAAACATTCCGGAAACAGCGAAGCTGCACAAGATCCTGGCTAAAAATCCGGAAGCTCGCATCGGACTCATAAGGCTCGATAATGGTGTGTTTGCCGAAGAAGAAGAAGCAACGCTGAATCACCTGATGGAAGTTAACCTCCCGGGTTTTCAACGAATCAGAACCGACCAAGAGGAGGAAGGCTAGGGCCAAGGTGTGGTGAGGGTCGACTGGAATTTCGCCTCTAAGGTCGCTGTTTACAACAAGGTGGAATGGGCCGTGGGGTCCTTCTGTCCTTTTAAATCACCAGAGGGGGGTGGCATTTATCCAACGCTTTTACAAAAAGGCATGAACTTGGTCGTCCCTCCTCTGTCGAAATTATTTAGGGCAACTATAGCCCTTAAACATGTGCCATTGGCATGGAAGGATGGCAGAGTGGCCTTCATACCCAAACCTGGGAGGGAGGGTTACACTGCTGCAAAACATTTCCGACCAATCAGCCTAACGTCTTTTATCCTGAAGACTTTGGAGAGGCTGTTTGAGAGATACATTAGGGATGAGGTACTCTTGGCCTCCCCGCTGCATAGAGGGCAGCATGCTTTCCAGGCAGGCTGCTCGGTAGAAACTGGGCTTCATGCTGTTGTGGAAAAATTGGAGCAGCAGTTGGAACAAAAGGGGTATGCTGTGGGTGCTTTCTTAGATATAGAGGGTGCTTTCAGCAATACTCCTCCTGGCAAGAACAAATAGATGGACTCGAGGGACTAGGCACACTCGGCTCCCGAGTGATATCAGTGCGATGCCGATTCTACACATGGGGCAAGATAAGATAACAAAACGCTTCAACTTTGCCAAAGCGTTCCGCGTCTGTATCCCAAGCAGGGATCTGTGGAAAACAAATGGTAACCCGCTCCTCCAAGGGGAAATCTGGTATACAGATGGCTCTAGGAGTGAGGAAGGGTCAGGAGCAGAAATTTATGACAGCAAGAGAGGGAAAGGGATAGGGATACCAATTAGTCGACATTCTACTGTCTTTCAGGCAGAGGTCCTGACCGCCCTTCGCTGTGCTGAAACACTAATAGAAGGAAACGCTGCTGGCAGACAGATTACGATCAGTTCCGACAGCCATGCGGTACTAACTGCAATAGGAAACCCATACATAACATCACAACTGGTTTGGGAATGCAAAAAGGCATTAAACCAGCTTCCAAAAAGAAACCATGTGGCTCTCATATGGGTCCCTGGTCACACAGGGATTAAGGGCAACGAAAAGGCGGACCAGTTGGCAAAACGCGGCGCAGCAAGTGAATACATAGATTTTCTGTATAGGAGAATATAACTTTGGTCGATATTGCAGATTTCCATTTTATGTGTGGATTTCTCTTCTCGATTCACTACCTTCTCTGATGATAATACAGATTTATATTAAAAATTGATATTAAAACCTTGTTAAATAACGCGTATTTCAGAAAAAATAATTCTTCCTCTGATCTCTCTGATCTCTCTGTAGCTCAGTGGTTAGAGCACCTGACCGGAAATCTGTTGACCTGGTGTTCGTATACCATCCGAGTGAAAGGAGAAGATCTTTCTTCTGAATAAAGTTCAAGTAAAAACTGTTTATTCTCCATCTTGTCTGAAATAACGTTAAAATATTTTCTGTATGGGAGAATATAACTCTGGTCGATATTGTAAATTTCCATTCTACGTGTGGATTTCTCTTCTCGATTCGTTACCTTCTCCAATAATAATGCAGATTTTCATTAAAAATTGATATTAACATCTTGCTAAATAAAGCGTATTTCAGAAAAAAATTCTTCCTCTGATCTCTTTGTAGCTCAGTGGTTAGAGCACCTGACCGGAAATCGCTTGACCTGGTGTTCGAATCCCAGCGGAGTGAAAGGAGAAGATCTTTGTTCTCAATGAAATGTAATTAAGAAATGTTTATTCTCCAGCTTGTTGGAAAAGACGTTAAAATATTTTCTGTATGGGAGAATATAACTTTGGTCGATATTGTAGATTTCCATTTTATATGTGGACTCCTCTTCTCGATTCGTTACCTTCCCCGATGATAGAGCAGATTTTTATTAATAAATTGATATTAACATCTTGCTAAATAAAGCGTATTTCAGAAAAAGGACTCTTCCTCCGTTCTGCTGTATCTCAGTGGTTAGAGCACCTGGCCGAAAATGGATTGACCTGGTGTTCGAATCCCAGCGGAGCGAAAGGAGAAGATCTTTTTTCTGAATGAAATTTAATTGAAAAATGTTTATTCTCCATCTTGTCTGAAATCACGTTGATATATTTTCTGTATAGGAAAATATAACATTGGTCGATATTGTAGCTTTCCATTTTATATGTGGATTCCACTCCTCGATTCATTACTTTCTCCGATGATAATGCAGATTTCTATTAAAAATTGGTATTAACATCGTGCTAAATAAATCGTATTTTAGAAAATCGAATTCTTCCTCTAATCTCTCTGTAGCTCAGTGATTAGAGCACCTGACAGGAAATGAGTTGACATGGTGTTCGAATCCCAGCGAAGTGAAAGAAGAAGATCTTTTTTCTGAATGAAATTTCATTATGAAGTGTTTATTCTCCATCTTGTCTGAAATGAAGTTGAAATATTTTCTGTATAGGAGAATATAACCTGGTTCGATATTGTAGATTTCCATTTCATGTTTGGATTTCTCTTCTCGATATGTTACCTTCACCGACGATAATACAGATTTCTATTAAAAATTGATTTTAACATCTTGCTAAGTAAAGCGTATTTCAGAAAAAAGAATTCTTTCTCTTATCACTCTGTAGCTCAGTGGTTAGAGCACCTTACCGCAAGTGAGTTGACCAGGTGTTCGAATCCCAGCGCAGTGAAAGGAGAAGATCTTTTTTCTGAATAAAATTTCATTAAGAACTGTTTATTCTCCATCTTGTCTGAAATCAAGTTGAAATATTTTCTGTATAGGAGAATATAACTTTGGTCGATATTGTAGATTTCCATTTTATGTGTAGATCACTTCTCGATTCGTTTCCTTCTCCCATGACAATACGGATTTCTATTAAAAATTGATATTAACATCTTGGTAAATAAAGCGTATTTCAGAAACAAGAATTCTTCCTCTGATCTTTCTGTAGCTCAGTGGGTAGAGCACCTGACCGGAAATAAGTCAACCTGGTGTTCGACTCCCAGCGAAGTGAAAGAAGATCTTTTTTCCCAATGAAATTTAATTAAACAATGTTTATGCTCCATCTTGTCTTAAATCACGTTAAAATATTTTCTGTATAGGAGAATATAACGTTGGTCGATATTGTAGATTTCCATTGTATGTATCCTGTAGCTCAGTGGTTAGAGTACCTGACTGGAAATCAGCTGACCTGGTGTTTGAATACCAGCTCAATGAAGGGAGATCTTTTCCCTGAATAAAATTTCATTAAGAAATGTTTATTCTCTACGTTGTCTGAAATGAAGTTAAAATGTTTTCTATATAGGAGAATATAACTTCGGTCGATATTGTAGATTTCCATTTTATGTGTGGAGCTCTTCTCGATTCGTTTCCTTCTCTCATCATAATACAGATTTCTATTAGAAATTGATATTAACAACTTGCTAAATAAAGCGTATTTCAGAAACAAGAATTCTTCCTCTGATCTCTCTGTAGCTCAGTGGTTAGAGCACCTGACCGGAAATAAGTCGACCTGGTGTTGGAATCCCAGCGAAGTGAAAAAAGAAGATCATTTTCTGAATGAAATTAAATTAAAAAATGTTTATGCTCCATCTTGTCTTGAATGAAGTTAAAATATTTTCTGTATAGGAGAATATAACTTTGGTCGATATTGTAGACTTTCATTTTGTGTGTGGAAATCTCTTCTCGATTCGTTACCTTCTCCGATGATAAAACAGATTACTATTGAAAATTGATATTAACATCTTGCTTGATGAAGCGTATTTCAGAAAGAAGAATTCTTCCTCTGATCACCTGTAGCTCAGTGGTTATAGTACCTGACTGGAAATCGGTTGACCTGGTGTTCGAATCCCAGCGCAGTGAAAGGAGAAGGTCTTTTTTCTGAATAAAATTTCATTAGAAAATGTTTTTTCTCTATCTTGTCTGAAATGAAGTTAAAATATTTTCTGTATAGGAGAATATAACTTTGTTCTATATTGTAGATTTCCATTTTATGTGTGGATAATTTTTTACTAGAATGATGAATCTTCAACCAAAAGTAACTTTTTAACCAATTTTAACCAAGTAGTTGAATTTTCAAGCAAAAAATACCAATTTTCAACAAAAAATATGAATTTTCAACAAAAAATATGAATTTTCAACTAAAAATGGAATCGTTAAATTTTGAGTTCGAAAAAATAAACTAATTTTGATCAATGAACGAATTTTCAACAAAATAGTTGTATTCTCAATCAAAATAAAAAATTTTTAACAAACCAAATTAATTTTCTACCGAATTGTCAACAAAATAGTTGAATTTTCATCAAAAAAGTTAATTTTAACCAAAAAAGACGAATTTTGAACTTTGAAAATGATGAATCTTCAATAAAAAAATGACTTTTTAACAAAGTTTAAATTTTAACCAAGTAGTAGAATTTTCAATCAAAAAATACGAATTTTCAACAAAAAATATGAATTTTCAACCAAAAAATACGAATTTTCAACAAAAAATATGAATTTTCAACTAAGAAGGGAATCGTTAAATTTTCAGTTTGAAAAAATAAACTAATTTTGAAGAATAAACAAATTTTCAACAAAATAGATGAATTCTCAATCAAAATTAAAAATTTTGATTGAACCAAATTAATTTTCTACCGAAATCTCAACAAAATAGTTGAATTTTCAGCCAAAATGAAGAATTTTCAACAAAGGAAATTGATTTTCCCCCCAGTTAGACGATTTGTCAACAAAATAGTTGAATTTTTGGAAAAAAAGTTAATTTTCAACCAAAAAGGACGAATTTTTTACTAGAATGATGAATCTTCAACCAAAAGTAACTTTTTAACCAATTTTAACCAAGTAGTTGAATTTTCAACCAAAAATACGAATTTTCAACTAAAAATGGAATCGTTAAATTGTCAGTTTAAAAAAATAAACTAATTTTGAGCAATAGACGAATTTTCAACAAAATAGTTGAATTTTCATCAAAAAAGTCCATTTTAACCAAAAAGACCATTTTTGAACTAAAATGATAAATCTTCAATAAAAAAATGACTTTTTAACTAAGTTCAAATTTTAACCAAGTAGATCAATAAAAAAAAAAAATGAAATCGCTACATTTTCAGTTTAAATACCTAATTTTCAACGACAAAAAAAAAACTAATACTTAAATATAGTTTGCAAATGTGCAGGTAAACGGCGATGAAATGGGCATCTCCGAAAAAAATGAACCATTTTTAATAATTGTAAAAATAAATAGCTGACAATGGTAAATTTTGTGAATAGAAATAATCTCACAGCACCTGTTTCCCAAATTTGAGGAACTGGTAGAATTTGTATGCCTATTGAGAATTTTCACACCCCGAGCTCTAATACCAAGCAGGTAATAATGAACAATAGACGATCATTAGTTCTCCGCCCTGAAAGTAGTATTGGTGTGTAATCCAACAAAAGACACCTACAAATCCTAAGTCGACTTTAAAGTTTAAGGCGAAGGACTAAGTAAATCTTCGTCTATTGTTAATAATTGTTAGCTAATCTCTATTAAAAGAGGAAGCTCTCAACATTTTCAGTTGAAATTCTACCAGTTCTGAAAGGGTTGGAAACAGGTGCTAAGATTATATGTATCCTGCAATTTCTTACCTGCAATTTGTTACCTGCAATTTTAAATATAATAGGATTTCTATGAAAATCCGATTTTAGAATCATGAAAATTCACTAGCTTACGATTATTATTTTAAATAAATAAAGCTTAGTTTATTAGAGTGGTTATGCATTTTTTTTTAAGAAACTAGAACATTGTGCGCGCGACGCGCGTACTAATTGACCTATCTTTAGAAAAAATAACTCGGTTCATTTTTCAACATTTTGCTATGGGTATTACGGAAAATCTTTAATGATTACTTAATTGATTAAATTCATCGGACCGTTTTCATTTTTTCAAAAATCTGTCTGAAATCATTGTGAAATAATTGAAGTCTTTGTTAAATTTTTAATAATATTTTTGAAATTATTGAATACTTTAGGAAATCGATAAAGGCTTTGTGAAATATTTTAAACCTATCTGAAATATTTGCTGAATCTTTGAAATCTTTGGGAAATCATTGAAATCTTTGTAAATATTTAAAATATCTATGAAATTATTGAAATCGTTGTGCAATATTTGGGAAATAATTGAAATCTTTGTGGAATCCTTCTGAAATCTTTTTGAAAGCTTTGGAAATTTTGAAGATATATTAAAAATATTTAATGAATAAATTAAATATAATTAAGTATAATTTAATAATAAAAATCTTGGATATCTTTGTGCAATCTTTAAATTATTTGTGAAATAATTTAAGGCTTTGTGAAATGTTTAGAAAATAATTGAAATCTTTCTGAAATCTTTAGAAATCTTTGCGAAATATTTGTGAATTTTTTTAATCTTTGGGAACTCATTCTAATTTCTGAATTCTTTCTAAAATCTTTGGAAATCTTTGTGAAATATTTGATACATATTTAAAATATTTGGTAATATTGATGAAATTATTGAAATCTTTGTGAAATCTTTGAGAAATTATTTAAATTTTTGTGAAATCTTTGTAAAATCTTTCTGATATCTTTAGAAACCTTTGCGAAATCTTTGGTAAATTTGAGAAATTATTTAAACCTTTGTGAAATCTTTGGGAAATCATTGAAATCTTTTTAATTTATCTGAAACCTTTGTGAAATCTTTGGGAAATCATTGAAATCTTTATGAAATCTTTTAAATTTATCTGAAATGTTTGTGAAATCTTTGGGAAATCATTGAAATCTTTATGAAATCTTTTAAATTTATCTGAAATCTTTGTGAAATCTTTGAGAAATTATTTAAATTTTTGTGAAATCTTTGTAAAATCTTTCTGATATCTTTAGAAGTGCATTTGACATTGCTGGGAAGAAATTTTTTTTCAGAAAATTTTTCCTCAAAAAATGTACTATCGAAATTTCCAATGTTATTTTTGTTACTGAAGCCGATAGCGTTTTTGACATTTCTCGAGAAAAAATTTTTTTTCCGAAAATTTGTCCTCAGAAAGTTTACTATCGAAATTTTCAATGTCATTGTTGTTATTAAAGTCGATAATGCATTTGACATTGTTAGGAAAAAATTTTTTTATCAGAAAATTTTTACTCAGAAAATATACTATCGAAATTTTCCATGTTATTGTTGTTACTGAAGCCGATAGCGCTTTTGAAATTTTTAGGGGAAAAATTTTTCTTCAGAAAATATGCCCTCAGAAAATCTACTATCGAAATTTTCGAAGTTATTGTTGTTTCTGAAGCCGATAGCGCTTTTGACATTTTTGGGGTAAAAATTATTCTGCAGAACATTTGTCCTCAGAAAATTTACTGTCGAAAATTTTATTTTCATTGTTGTTATTGAAGACGATAGTGCATTTGACAGTGTTGGGAAAAAAAAAATTTTTCAGGAAATTTTTTCTCAGAAAATTTACTGTCGATATTTTCAATGTTATTGTTGTTATTGAAGTCGATAGTGCATTTGAACTTGTTGGAAAAAAATTTTTTTTTTCAGAAAACTTTTTCTCAGTAAATTCACTATCGACATTTTCAATGTTATTGTTCTTATTGAAGACGATAGCGCTGTTGACATTTCTGGGGAACAAATTTTTCTACAGAAAATTTTTCCTCAGAAGATGTACTATCGAAATTTTCAATGTTATTGTTGTTATTGAAGCCGATAGTGCATTTGACATTGTTAGGAGAAAAAAATTTTTTTCCGAAAATTTTTCCTCATAAAATTTACCATAGAAATTTTCAATGTTATTGTTGTTACTGAAGCCGATAGCGCTTTTGACATTTTTGGGAAAAAATTGTTCTGCAGAAAATTTTCCCTCAGAAAAGTTACTATCGAAATGTTCAATGTCATTGTTGTTATTGAAGTCGATAGTGCATTTGACATTGTTAGGAACAAATTTTTTTTCAGAAAATTTTTCCTCAGAAAATTTACTATCGAAATTTTCAATGTTATTGTTGTTACTGAAGCCGATAGCGCTTTTGACATTTTTGGGGACTAATTTTTTCTTAAGAAAATTTTTCCTTAGAAAATTAACGATCGAAATTTTCAATGTTATTGTTGTTATTGAAGCCGATTTCGCTTTTTACATTTTTGGGGAAAAATTTTGTCTTCATAAAATTTTGCCTCAGAAAACTTACTATCGAAATTTTCACTGTTATTGTTGTTATTGAAGCCGATAGTGCATTTGACAGTGTTGGGAAAAATTTTTTTTTCAGAATATTTTTCCTCAGAAAATGTACTATCGAAATTTTCAATGTTATTGTTGTTACTGAAGCCGGTAGCGCTTTTGACATTTTTGGGGGAAAATTTTTTTTTCAGAATATTTACTATCGAAATTTGCAATTTTATTGTTGTTACTGAAGCCGATATCGCTTTTGACATTTTTGGGGAAAAATTTTTTTTTCAGAAAATTTTTCCTGAGAAAATTTACTATCGAAATTTTCAATGTTATTGTTGTTATTGAAGCCGATAGTGCATATGACATTGTTGGGGAAAATATTTTTTTTTTCAGAAAATTTGTCCTCAGAAAATTTACTATCGAAATGTTCAATGTTATTGTTGTTACTGAAGCCGATAGCGCTTTTGATATTATTTGGGAAAATTTATCCTCAGGAAATTGACTATCGAAATTTTCAATGTTATTGTTGTTGCTGAAGCCGATAGCGCTTTTGCATTTTTAGGGAAAATTTTTTTTTTCAGAAAATTTTTCCTCAGAAAATTTACTATCGAAATTTTCAATGTTATTGTTGTTACTGAAGCCTATAGCGCATTTGACATTGTTGAGGAAAATTTTTTTCTTCAGAATATTTTGCCTCAGAAAATTTACTATCGAAATTTTAAATGTTATTGTTGTTATTGAAGCCGATAGTGCATTTGACATTATTGGGAAAAATAATATTTTTCAGAAAATTTTTCCCCAGAAAATTTACTATCGAAATTTTCAATGTTACTGTTGTTACTGAAGCCGATAGCTCTTTTGACATTTTTTGGGAAAAATTTTTTTTTCAACAAATTTTTCCTTAGAAAATTTACTATCGAAATTTTCAATGTTATTGTTGTTACTGTAGCCGATAGCGCTTTTGACATAGTTGGGAAAAAAAATTTTTTTCAGAAAATTTGTCCTCAGAAAATTTACTATCGAAATTATCAATGTTATTGTTGTTATTGAAGCCGATAGTGCGTTTGACATTGTTGGAAAAATATTTTTTTCAGAAAATTGGTCCTTAGAAAATTTACTATCGAAATCTTCAATGTTATTGTTGTTATTAAAGCCGATAGAGCTTTTGAAATTTTTCGGGAAAGATTTTTTCTTTGGAAAATTTTTCCTCAGAAAATTTGCTATCGAAATTTTTAATTTTATTGTTGTTAGTGAAGCCGATTGCGCTTTTGAAATTTTTGGGGAAAAATTTTTTTTTCAGAAAATTTGTCCTTACAAAATTTACTATCGAAATTTTCAATGTTATTGTTGTTACTGAAGCCGATAGTGCGTTTGACATTGTTGGAAAAAATATTTTTTTCAGAAAATCTTTCCTTAGAAAATTTGCTATAGAAATTTTCAATGTTATTGCTGTTACTGAAGCCGATAGCGCTTTTGACATTTTTGAGGAAAAATTTTTTTTTCAGAAAATTTTTGCTCAGAAAGATTGCTATCGAAATTTTCAATGTTATTGTTGTTATTGAAGCCAATAGTGCATTTGACATTGTTGGGAGAACTGCTACCTCATCCAGCATATTCTCCAGATTTAGCCCCCTGCGACTATTTCCTGTTTCCAGACCTGAAGAAATGGTTGGGCGGTAAGAGATTTGGGCCGAATGAAGAAGTCATCACCGAAACAAACGCCTATTTTGAGGGCCTTGAGAAAACCTATTTTTTGGAAGGAATAAAAAAATTGGGAAAACGCTGGACTAAATGTAACAAGCTAAAAGGATATTATGTTGAGATGTGAAACGCTCATTTGCCGAAAAAAAAATCTTTCAGTCCAAAACTCACTGACTTATTAAACAGCACTCGTAGTAAATGTGCCTCTCAGAAAGGCAGATCTACTTAGATGCTCTCTATGCGTTTACCTTCCGCATCCATAACACAATGCGTAAAGGTGAAGTAGCAATTGGAGCATTTCTAGAAGTATAGAAAAAGCAGAAGGTATATACTTCAGTACATGGTAATAAAGTGAAGGCCAAAGTTTCCACAGGATGTCCACAGGGTGGATTCTAGTCATTGATGATCTCATTTGTGTTTTAAACGAATCAGGTTTTTACACTCAGGGTTGCGTAGATAACCTGGTGATCCTGATAACAGGAAAACATGAGGGTACCTTAGTGGAACTCAGGCAATCAGCGCTCAATATAGTAGAGCAATTGCGCAGAGACCGTTGTTTGTCCGTTGACCCGGATAAGATGTAGATGCGCAATAGGAAAAGCTTGGGGCCTAAAACGCAGGATTACTTACTGGTAATCTCCAATGATAATCAGACCCATAATAATAGCATGTGCATAAATGATCTGGTTGCGAATCAGTACTATAAAACAAACAGAAAGTATCCAAACGGTTTTCTCCTTGGCGATCATTGGTGCTATGAAACCAACAACAACAGCAACTCTTAAGGTCATTCTGGACATCCCGCCGTTATAGCTTTTCGTAAGGAAGGTCAGCAGAGGTCTGTAGACTCCCAGTAGGAAGTTACCTAAACATCACCTTAGTGATGTTGATATCATGGAAGTACATGATATCAGCAAGCGCATGCTGAACAAGGATACTATTCTTCCTATGCAAACTGATGTCATGTTAAGGAAACTATCCTCCATGAAACCATTCAAGGTTATTTTCCAAAAAATGGAAGAATGGCATGATAAAAGTAGAAGGAAAGAATTACTTAGTCCAGTAGTTCTTGCTTGGTTTGGAGACTCACCGAAAGACTCCTTGGGAATAAGGAATGCATTCTATGGGAAGAAACCTAGGGCTGAATTAAAAATAGCACTGGGCTCATTCTCTACATTTTTTCTGGCCGAAATAATAGCGACTGAAGCGTAAGCAGGCATATGAAGGCCAGCACACTTAAATTTGTTCTAGCCGTCAAGCTCTTGCATCTGAAGAGTTTAATTCCAGACTTGGCTGGAGTGGCTTTTAGTATCTTCATAAGGTTGCTGGTGAAAACTGGGTCAATATAATCTGGGTCGCCACCCATGAAGATATTCAAAGTAATGAGAAAGAAGATTTTCTGGCTAAGACTGGAGCATCGCAGTCCCTGATTGGACTAAAGAACTCTTGAACATGGAAAGAAGGCAACTTAATGTAGTAGCAGGGATACTCACTGGTCACTGCCGATTAATAAAACACTTATCCCACATGAGGATTGGAGACAACCCACGTTGTCGAAAGTGTGATTCTCGCGAGGAGACAGCTCATCATTGATCTTTTGAATGTGATGCAGTGGCGTACCTTATGTCAGTGAATGTCTTTATGGTAAAAACTGACCTTATGGGCGATAGTTGAATTTTAGGATATAGTACAATAGGTCTTACCGCAGTGCTATGGGCGGACCTTAATTCAACCCGAGGCAGAAACAGTGGTTCAGCAACCAAGAAGGCGATTGAAATGTCAAAATATGAACAGGGATGTAATGCGACTTTATTTTTTGGCAGAGAAAAGTGGGGAAAATGTGAGGGGAGGATACCATCGACTCTTCTTACTTGAATACCCATAGATAACCATAATAATTAATCAGCAGAAATAGGCGGACAAAAAACGTCTAAGAGGCTATATACGCGGTTCTGAGTTACGTTACGTTACGTTGACGTTAAAATTAAAAAAACTGAAACAAAATACCCAGAACTAGGTAACCATTTACTGATACAAATTTAAAATCTAACTTTTTCATTATTTGGTTGCTTCAAATTCCAAGTCTGCAAACTTGAACCATTCTGAAGGATTATTAAAAACTGTATACGTTAGAATTATACATTCAAAATTAAATTCTTTAATTTTGAGGTTGGCTTATTCAGACTCTATTAAATGTATAATAAAAAATCGCTTTCTATAGGTTTCATTTTAAAATAATTCATTTTTAACATTTATATACCATTTATCAAGGAACAGGTGAAGTTATAACTGCTTAAAGACTGTATTTCCGTGATCAAAACAGGGCTTCCATGTTCAATATTAAGAAACTTTTAAAACACATTTAAATTTTTGACATAAAGTAAAGAAATTTCTTGTGAAGTAAAACTTCTTAGCGCGTGGTACAGCATTTTTGGTTCATGTTCATGGAAGTTAAGGAATTCACGGAATTCAAGAAATTCATGTAACTCATGGAATTTACCGAATTCAGGGAATTCATGGAATACAAGGAATTCAATGAATTTCGTGAGTTCCGTTAATTCCATGAATTCCGTGAATTCCATCTATTCCTAGAATTTCGTGAATTCCACAAATCTAGTGACTTTCACAAATTGCATGAGTTCCTCGAATTCGATGACTTCCACGAATTCCCTGAATTCCTCGAATTTATGAGTTCCTTGAATCCCATGAATTTCGTGAATTCCATGAATCCCTTGAATTCCATAAATCCCTCGAATTCCGAATAAATTACAAAACGATTCAAATTTTTCCTAAAATTCTTGAAAAATATTTTAAAATTATTAAAATCCTCTGGATTTTTTTCTGACACTTTTAGAAACCGTTTGAATTGTTTTGAAATTTTTTTTAAAATTATTTTTTAAACAATGAAAAATCATTTAAAATTGCCTCAGGAATCTTAAGAATTTTTTTTTATTTTCTTGAAACCTTACAATATACTAAAAAACATTCTAAATTTTTTGTTCGAAATCTTCCAAAATCAACATTTTGTTTTACATTTTTTTGAAATCTACTTAAGTCTTGAATTATTTTGGAATCTTTTCAAATCTTCGAAATGTCTTACAAAATAATTGAAATTTTTCCTAAAATTATTGGAAAATCTTTCAAAATTAAAAAAATTTTCAGGAATTTTTTTCTGACAGTTTTGGCAACCGTTTGAAATGTTTTTACATTTTTTTTTAAATTATTTTTCAAACAATAAAAAATCATTTTAAATTGCCTTAAGAATCTTAAGAATTATTTTTTATTTTCTTGAAACCTTTCAAAATCCTGAAAAAATCTTTTGAATTTTTTGTCCGAAATCTTACAAAATCTACATTTTGTTTAACATTTTTTGAAATCCTATTTAGATTTAAATTATTTTCAAATTATTTCAAAACTTCGAAATATATTTCAAAATGATTCGATTTTTTCCTGAAATTCTTGAAAAATCTTTCAAAATTAAAAAAATCTTCAGGAATTTTTTTCGGACAGTTTTAGCAACCGTTTGAAGTGTTGAAAAAAAAATTTTTTAATTATTTTTGAATCAACAAAAAATCATTTAAAATTGCCTTAGGAATCCTAAGTTTTTATTCTCGAGAAACCTTTCAAAATTCTAAAAAGATCCTAAATTTTTTGTTTGAAATCATCCAAAATCTACATTTTGTTAAAAATTTTTTAGAATCTTAAGATTTACATTACATTCGAATCTTTATAAAATTTCAAAATATATCCCAAAATGATTCAAATTTTTTCTAAAATTGTTGAAAAATCTTTTAAAATTAAACAAATTTTCTAGGGTTTTTTTTTTACACTTTTAGAAAACTTTTGAAATCTTTTGAAATTTTCTTTGAAAATTATTTTTAAAACAATAAAAATTCATCTGAAATTGCCTCAGAAATCCTAAGAAATTTTTTTTATTCTCTTAAAACCTTTCGAAATCCTAAAAAATATTCTAAATTTTTTGTTCGAAATTTTTCAAAATCTTCATTTTATTTAAAATTTGTTGAAATCTCCTTTAGATTTAAATTATTTTTGAATCTTTTTAAATTTTCAAAATATCTTACAAAATGATTCAAATTTTTCCTAAAATTCTTGAAAAATCTTTCAAAATGATAAAAATCTTTCAGATTTTTTTTCTGACACTTTTAGGAAACCTTTTGAAATCTTTTGAAATTTTCTTTAAAAGTTAATTTAAAAACAATAAAAAATCACTTTATATCATCCCAGAATTCTTAAGAAAACTTTTTTATTCTCGTAAAACCTTTCGAAATTCTGAACAGTATTCTAAATTTTTTGTTTGAAATTTTCCAAAATCTACATTTTCTTAAAAAATGTTTGGAATCTTAAGATTTAAATTATTTTCGAATCTTTACAAAACTTTGAAATATCCTACACATTGATTCAAATTTTTTCTAAAATATTTGAAAAATCTTCCAAAATTTTAAAAATCATCCAGATTGTTTCTTCTAACGCTTCTAGAAATATTTTTAAATCTTTTGAAATTTTCTTTAAAAATTATTTTTGGAACAATAAAAAATCATTTGAAATTGTCTCAGGAATCTTAAATTTTTATTCACGAGAGACCTTTCAAAATTCTGTAAAATATTCTACATTTTTTTTCGAAATCTTCCAAAATCTACATTGTGTTTAAAATTTTTTGAAATCTTAAGACTTAAATTATTTTCAAATCTTTTAAAAACTTTGAAATATCTTACCAAATGTTTCAAATTTTTCCTAAAATTCTGGAAAAATCTTTCAAAATTTTTAAAATCTTCTAGATTTTTTTTCTGACACTTTTAGAAACCTTTTAAAATTTTTTGAAATTTTCTTTAAAAATTATTTTTGAAACAATAAAAATTCATTTGAAATCGCCTCAGAAATCCTAAGAAAATGTTTTCATTCTCTTAAAACCTTTCAAAATTATAAAAAATATTCTAAAATTTTTGTTCGAAAATCTACATTTTGTTTTAAATTGTTTGAAACTTTATGATTTAAATTATTTTCGAATCTTTTAAAAACTTCGAAATATCTTTCAAAATAATATAAAATTCTGGAAAATTTTTTCAAAATTATAAAAATCTTCCAGATTTTTTCTACTTTTAGAAACCTTTTGAAATCTTTTGAAAATTAAAAAAAAATTGTTCTCGAAGCAATAAAAATTCATTTAAAATTTCCTCAGGATTCTTAAGTTTTTATTCTTTAGAAACCTTTCAAAATTATACAAAAATTCGAAATCTTCCAAAATCTACATTTTGTTTAAAATTTTTTGCAATTGTAAGATTTAAATTATTTTCAAATCTTTTCAAAACTTCGAAATATTTTACAAAGTGATTCAAATTTTCCTACAATTTTTGAAACATTTTTCGAAATTATAAAAATCTTCCAGATTTTTGTTTTGTTTTTTGACACTTTTAGAAACCGTTTAAAATCTTTTGAAATTTTCTTAAAAATTAATTTATAAACAATAAAAAATCATTTGAAATTGCCTCAAGAATCTCAAGAAATTTTTTTCATTCTCTTGAAACCTTTAAAAATCCTAAAAAATATTCTAAATTTTTTGTTCGAATTCTTCCAAAATCTACATTTTGTTTGAAATTTTTTGAAATTTTAAGACAGACTTCCAACCAAGTAGTTGAAGTGCTACAGAAAAAGGTGAACCCTGAACCGAAAATGTAATAAATAATATTTCAGGAAAAAAAAATTTGAATTCTTCAACCAAATAGTTCAATTTTCAAACAAAAATAATGACTTTTTAGGAAAATTGTAAAATTTTTAACAAAATAATGAAATTTTAAATCAAATAATAGAATAATCAATTGTAGGAGGTGAACTGTCAAGAAAAAATATGGAAGTAGTCTCCTCGAATCGTGCATGAAAATTCCCTGGAAATTCCAGGTTTTTTCCATGTTACCAAGTTTCTTCCAGGTATATGTATACACATCCGTCAGTTTATTAAAAATAGTTTTTTTTTCAGTTTCTCGTATTACTATGCCTAATTTGGAAACCGTTGGCAAATTATATAGGAAGATATTCTTAAACATATTGAAACCATTGATTAATAAAGTAATCAAATAATACTAAGAACATCATCATTTATATGTACGTGAAATTACAGTAAGTACTATATTAAATTCAATTAAAATCTCTGAAAATTGTTTATTTTACGAATATTGCATTTTCAATGACACAGATGAATTTTTAACGAAATACTTGAATTTTTGATCCAGAAGATCAATTTTCTTATCCGAAAAATACAAAATTTCAATGAAATACATGAACTCTGAACCACATAGTTGAAGTTTCAACTAAAGAAACCTATTTTTAATTGAATGGTTGAATTTTAAACTAAAAAAGATCAATTTTGAACAAAACATGAAACAGTAAAGTTTTCAGTTAAAAACCCCAAACTGATGCATTTTCAACTAAAATGGTGAATCTTCAACTGGAATAGCGTAATGTTAAACAAAACGGATGAATTTTCACCCAAAATGATCAATCTTCAACTGGAATAGTTGAATTTTTAACCTAGAATATTAATTTCGACCAGAAAGGACGAATTTTCGACAGAAAATGATAAATTGTCAACCAAAAATTGAATACTTTAATTTTCAGTTAAAATATTCAAACAACGAAATGAATTTAAAAGTAAAATGATGATAAAAAAGCATAATAGCTCAACTATATTTTAATTTTGAACTAAAAAAGTTGATGAATTCCTAACAAAACATGTAATGTTTCATGTTTCAAACAAAAAAGATGTTAATATGAAATAAAAAGTAGTATGAATCAGTCAAATAGACGCGTTTTCATCAAAATGGTTGATTTATGAAATGAAAAAGATTAATTTCTTACCAAACAGTTGCATTTTCAATCCAAGAAGATTGAATTTCAAGCAAAAATAATAATTATCTGCCAAAAAAAAAAAGTATTTTTGAGAAACTTCCAACG
>JAABKJ010075445.1:63980798-63993167 GCA_011634705.1 Andricus grossulariae | reverse complement strand
GTTCAACTTTCAACCAAGGAGTATGACAACAAAGTTGTTGAATTTTCAACAAAGTAATTCAATTTTGAACCAAATAATAAAATTTGTAAATAAAAAATATTAATTCTCAACCAAAAATATAATAGTAGACTTTTCAATTAAAAATAAATCAACTCTTAACGAAAAATAGTTGGATTTTCTGATTGGTTTCTATTAATTCAGTTCGCATTTAAGCGAAAACTCAAAAAAAAGGAAGTTTTTTTAAAATAGGGGAAAAGAATTCTTTAATAAAGGGATAACTTGGAGAATAGGGGAAGGAGTGTGAAGTCTGATATATTCTAAAAAATTGTTTTTTTTTTATTCTTACCGATTACAGCAATCAAAAGTTGACTAGAGTTTCCTATTTGAACAAAAGCATCAACTGTGGCTTCCAAAGTTCCTCGGGAATTGTCAGCAAATGGTGGTCCAGCTTTTATATAATTGAGAGGAACCATGGCCAGAAGAAGGGCAGTCAATCCAAAAATTCCTGTCGAATTTATTTTAATTTTTAATTTATTATTTATTTATTATTATTTATTTAGTTTTAATTTATTAGGTGTAAGTAGGAGGGGAAGTTCTAGGCGCAAATTCCTACCTCGGGGGTAAAAAATAGTTGAATTTTCGCCCAAAAAGACGAATTTTCTACAAATTAGTTGAATTACCAACTAAAAGTATAAGTTTTCAACCAAAAATGGTATAGTTACATTTGCAGTTTAAAAAATTAATGTTCAACAAAAAAAAAAAACGAATTTTCAACCGAATTCAACTAAAGAACGAAAATTTGTAACAAAATATTTGAATTCTCAACCAAAAATTTTTTTTTTTTTCAAATCAGAAGATTAAGTTTTTACTAAAAAGGAGGAATTTTTAACAGAATACATGAATTTTCCAGAAAACAGTTTAATTTTCCATCCGACACTATACATTTTCAAAGAGAAAATTAATTTTCTACCAAATAGTTGATTTTTCAAATAAATAGTTGAATTCTTAACCAAATAGTTGAATGCTGAACTTGAAAAAAAAAGTTTTAAAACAAAAATAAAATAGTTACATTTTCAGATTGAAAAATTAATTTTCAATTAAAAAAAACGAATTTCTGACAAGTTAAATTGAACCAGAAAAGATGAATTTTGAAAAAATAAGATTAATTTTCTACCAAAAAAGCCGAATTTTCAACAAAATACGTGAATTTTCCATAAAACAGTTGAATTTTCCATAAAACCGTTGAATTTTGAAACCGACACCAAAAGTTGAATTTTCTACCAGAATACTGGAATTAAAAAAAAAAAGATTAGTTTTCAACCAAAAATGGAAGTTAAATTTTTAGTTTAAAGAATTAATTTTCAATAAAAAAAATTAATTTTGTACCAAATTGTTAATTTTTCAAATAGTTTAATTTTTATCAAGATAGTTAAATTTTCTACTGAAATAGTTGAATTTTCAACTAAGAAAGATAAGTTTTCAACTAAAAAAAGATAAGTTAAGTTTTCAACAAAAAATGGAATAGTTACATTTTCAATTTAAAAAAAAGAAATGAATTTTTTAACAAAAAACAACGTTTACCACATAGTTACTTTTTCAAATAAATAGTTTAATTTTTGGCAAAATAATCGAATTTTCTACTAAAATAGTTGAATTTTCAACTAAAAAAGATAAGTTTTCTACCAAAAATGGAATAGTTACATTTTCAATAAAAAAAAACAATAATTTTTAACAAAGAAATAATTTTTCTACCAAATAGTTACTTTTTCAAATAAATAGTTTAATTTTTGACAAAATAATTTAATTTTCTACCAAGTAGTTGAATTTTTAAACAAGAAAGATAAGTTTTCAACTAAAAAAGATAAGTTTTGAATCAAAAATGGAAGTTACATTCTCAATTAAAAAAATTAATTTTTAACAAAGAAACAAATTTTCTGCCAAATAGTTACTTTTTCAAATAAATAGTTTAATTTTTGACAAAATAGTTTAATTTTTAACTAAGGAAGATAAGTTTTCAGCTAACAAAGAGAAGTTTTCAACCAAAAATGGAATAGTTACATTTTCAGTAAAAAAAAATTAATTTTTAACAAAGAAAAAAATTTTCTACCAAATAGTTACTTTTTCAAATAAATAGCTTAATTTTTGACAAAATAATCGAATTTTCTACCAAAGCAGTTGAATTTTTAAACAAGAAAGATAAGTTTTCAACTAAAAAAGATAAGTTTTCAACCAAAAATGGAATAGTTACATTTTCAATCAAAAAAATTAATTTTTAACAAAGAAACATATTTTCTACCAAATCGTTACTTTTTCAAATAAATAGTTTAATTTTTGACAAAATAATCGAATTTTCTACCAAAGTAGTTGAATTTTTAAACAAGAAAGATAAGTTTTCAACTAAAAAAGATAAGTTTTCAACCAAAAATGGAATAGTTACATTGAAAATTCGTTTCATGTGTGGTTGAAAATGATTTTTTCAAACTGATAATTAAACTATTCCATTTTTGGTTAAAAATGTATCTTTTTCAGTTAAAACTTTTAACTATTTGGTTAAAATTTTATCTTTTTTTTGTTGAAAGTTTAATTTTTTGCCGGAAAATTTACGTATTTTGTTGAAAATTCTTATTTTTGGTAGACATTTAATCTTCTTGGTCGAAAATATATCCTTTTTGGTTAAAAATGCAATTGTTTGATTGAAATGTCAACTGTTACATGATTCGTTTGGAAATTCATCTTTTTTGTTTGAAAACTTAATTATTTCCTTGAAAATGCAACTAAATTTTTACAAAGTCATCTTTTTTTATCAAAAATTCAACTACTTTGTCAAAAATTCAATATTTTTAGTTGAAGGATCATCTCTTTGGTTGAAAATCTAACTATTTTGATGAAAACTCGTTTCATGTTTGGTTGATAATTAATTTTTAAACTGAAAATTATATTCCATTTTTGGTTAAAAATTTGTCTTTTAGTTTAAAGTTCAACTTTTTGCTTGAAAATTTGCGTATTTTGTTGAAAATTCGTCTTCTTTGGTAGAAATTTAATCTTCTTGGTTGAAATTTTATCCTTTCAGGTTAAAAATGCAATTCTTTGGTTGAAATATCAAATGTTACATGCTTCGTTGAGAATTCATCTTTTTTGGTACATGATTTAATTATTTTGTTGAAAATGCAACTATATTGCTAAAAAGTCATATTTTTATCAAAAATGCAACTACTTTGTTAAAATTCCATTTTTGGTTTAAAGTGTATCTTTTTTGGTTAAAACTTTTAACTATTTGGTTAAAATTTTATCTTTTTTAGTTGAAAGTTTAATTTTTTGCTTGAAAATGTATGTATTTTGTTGAAAATTCGTCTTTTTTGGTAGAAATTTAATCTTCTTGGTTGAAATTTTATCCTTTTTGATTAAAACATCAATTGTTTGGTTGAAGTATCAACTGTTACATGATTCGTTTGGAAATTCATCTTTTTTGGTTGAATTTGAATTTGGTGGAATTATTAAAAATATTGTTAAAAAGTCATCTTTTTTAACAAAAATTCAACTATTTTGATGAAAATTCGTTTCATGTGTGGTTGAAAATGATTTTTTCAAACTGATAATTAAACTATTCCATTTTTGGTTAAAAATTTATCTTTTTTAGTTGAAAATTCAACTTTTTGGTGCAAAATTCATGTATTTTGTTGAAAATTCGTCTTTCTTGGTAAAAATGCAATCTTCTTGGTTAAAACTTTATCCTTTTTATTAAAAAATGCAATTCTTTGGTTGAAATATTAACTGTGACATGCTTCGTTGAGAATTCATCTTTTTTGGTTGATAATTTATTTATTTTGTTGAAAATGCAACTATATTGTTAAAAAGTCGTCTTTTTAACAAAAATTCAACTACTTTGTCAAAAGTTCATTTTTTTAGTTGAATGTTCATCTCTTTGGTTGAAAATTTAACTATTTTGATGAAAATTCGTATTAATGCTTGGTTGAAAATGATTTTTTCAAACTGATAATTAAACTAATCCATTTTTGGTTGAAAATTTATCTTTTTCAATTAAAAATTTAATTATTTGGTTAAAATTTGATCTTTTTTAGTTGAAAGTTCAACTTTTTGGTGTAAAATTCATGTATCTCGTTGAAAATTCGTCTTTCTTGGTAGAAATTTAACCTTCGTAGTTGAAAATTTATCCTTTTTGGTTAAAAATACAATTATTTGGTTGAAATATTAACTGTTACATGATTCGTTTGAAAACTCATCTTCTTTAGTTGATGATTTAGTTATTTTGTTGAAAACGCAATAATATTATTAAAAAGTCATATTTTTATCAAAAATTCATTTTTTTTAGTTGAAGGTTCATCTCTTTAGTTAAAAATTCAACTATTTACATGAAAAATCGTCTCACGTTTGGTTAAAAATAAATTTTTCAAACTGATAATTAAACTATTCCATTTTTGGTTGAAAATTTATCTTTATCAGTTAAAAATTTAAAAATTTGAATAAAATTTTATCTTTTTTAGTTAAAAGTTCAATTTTTCACTTGAAAATTCGTCTTCCTTGGTAGAAATTTAATCTTCTTTGTTGAAAATATATCCTTTTAGGATAAAAGTGCAATTCTTTGGTTGAAATATCAACTGTTACATGATTCGTTTAAAAATTCATCTTTTTTGGTTGATAATTTAATTATTTTGTTAAAAATGCAACTATATTGTTAAAAAGTCGTCTTTTTATATCAAAAGTTCAACTACTTTGTCAAAAATTTATTTTTTTAATTGAAGGTTCATCTCTTTGGTTGAAAATATAACTATTTTGATGAAAATTCGTTTCATGTTTGGTTGAAAATTATTTTTTCAAACTAATAATTAAACTATTCCATTTTTGTTTGAAAATTTATCTTTTTCAGTTAAAAATTTAACTGTTTGGTTAAAATTTTATCGTTTTTAGTTGAAAGTTCAATTTTTTGATTGAAAATTTATGTATTTTGTTGCCAATTCGTCTTCCTTGGTAGAAATTTAATCTTCTTGGTTAAAAATACAAGTCTTTGGTTGAAATATTAACTGTTACATGATTCATTTGAAAATTCATCTTTTTTGGTTGATAATTTAATTATTTTGTTGAAAACGCAATAGTATTGCTAAAAGTCATATTTTTATCAAAAATGCAACTACTTTGTTAAAATTCCATTTTTGGTTAAAAATGTATCTTTTTTAGTTAAAACTTTTAAATATTTGGTTAAAATTTTATCTTTTTCAGTTGAAAGTTCAATTTTTTACTTGAAAATTTATGTATTTTGATGAAAATTCATCTTCCTTGGTAGAAATTTAATCTCATACAGTCCTCCATCATTCAGTCCTCCAGCATCGAGTCCTCCAGCATCGAGTCCTCCAACACCAAGTCCTCCAGCACCAGGTTATGCACCTGAAAAAAGCGGATATGATCCGTATGATGAAATTAAAACGACAACTGTATAAAGAAAAGACTATTTGTAGTAAGCCCCTTCAATCATATTCTTTTATTCGTTATTGAGGTGACAACATCAAATATTCTTCATCCATTAGTCATTTTCTTGTGTTCACATCTTAATCAACATATGCGACGAAAAAAAATATTGAAACTCAACTGCATTATAGATAAATAAAGAAAAAAGCATGACTTGTTCATGATGAAAATATAAAAATATAAGAAAATGCAATAAAAATAACGCAGGGAGTAGCTGTGCGGTGATTCATAACTTATCGGGGCTCAGACATTAAACACAAATAGGCACGGTTAGCAGTCGAATGGGTGACCGTTCATGATTCTCGCTTAATCGTGTTTTCACTGCGTTTAACAAATGTCTACATCTAAACTCGACTATTGGTAACTGGTTGCGCTTGGGAAGGGTTTTCTGCAGTTTTCCTCTTCCTTAGATTAAAGTTTAAGCAAATGTGAGTGCTCCTTATAAAAATCCGGCTGCAGACGGTAGGATATGCTTTGTAGGGATGTGTTTCCTATATGAAAATAAAATAATAATAAAAATTCGTTGTCAGGCACGTATTCATGTTCAGTAATCATGCTTTTGCACTATATATCATTAGTTTAAATATGTATTGAATTATTCTGAAGCTGTCAAAAATAAAACCTAATTGACTGAGAATAGGCTTTATTTCATTTGTGACATTTTATCTTGTCCCCTGATTGGTTTTGTATCATGTAATATACAGCCAGTCAAATTCCGGCACGTCATATTGCAGCACCTCTCATTTTCAGAACATTAAAAGTTCAGGACAAATTGGTAACACTGCGATAAGTTACATTGTGGAATCTCTCATTTCGAGGATAATGATGTTATCCTGGAGAATGAAGTTGGTGCATTTTATGAAGCGGTAAGGTGAGAAAATAATTTCATATTATATAGAAATATTAACTTTACGTAGGAACATGATGAAGAAGTGTGTGTTTATTTATTGCGTATGAACCTATAAACATAAATAAAAATTTCAGAAAATGAAAGAGACTAGTATTCTTTTCTTTTCACATAAAAAGCAACTGTGTTGAATTGGGTTCGGATCAAAACAAAATTATCTCGTCAATTTTCGAAAATATCCAAGTCATAGTTTTGACTAATCATAGATAATTATAGCAAGTTATCCAACAAAATAATTAATTGATCCAGAAAAATGTTTGAATGAATGTTGCAGATCTTCATCTAATGCATCTTTTTTAATGATATTTTCAGCAATCTAATACTTTTCAAAAAAAATAAAAAAATCGAGAGCGTATTTTCAATTTTACTTACCAGTTAGCACTGTCAGATATATAAATCACAATTTTCGACAATGAAAAATCCTAATCTGTTAGTTTTTCATTGCTGTTCCAATCTACTTTAAATTCTTTTTTTTTAATTAAGCTACAAAGTTTTTCTTTGAATCCCCCGTGGAAAAAATCTACTAAGACCTACAACTCAATGTAAGGACTAAAAACTAGAATGTAAAAAGAACAGAACAAGAATCACAGGCCAGTAGAACTTATTTGCATTATATCAACGAATTTGATACATTTTCGTACTTTGTTACAAGCTGTAAATCCAGCTGAAAATTCCTGTACACCAACTTCGAAAGATCCTGCAGAAGTTCATGTACACTAACGTTCAAAAGCACCTGTACAGGTAACCTTGACGGTTGCTGTAGATAAACTTGTCAAAGAAAACTGTATATGATTCTGCAAAGGAACCTGTATCGACAAAGGAACCTTGGGAAGGATCTTGAGCAGTTTCCATTACGAAGTAAATTGAGGCGCAGTTTTCTGTAAAGAAACGTGTATAGGGTCCCTTACAGAATTCCCTTTAAGATCCAACTTATTATCGAGAGAGCTAAGCTACTGGCGAACCCTCGTGAATTAGGTTCCATGCAGTTTCATGGATAGGAACATGAACCGCTTTTTGTACATGAAACCCAAACGTTAATTTACTATGTGAAGGAACCTGTACAGGATCATTCAAAGGCTAGCTTGCATACAGGTTCCTCAGCAGGATCATGTACAGTTTTCCTCTACAAATTCCTGCAAAGTCACTTTCTGCTGGGCATTATTGAGTTCGATTGTAGTTGTAATATTTAAAAAAAAGAATACCAGTGTTCATAGTTTTTGCATCCAACTATTTTTCTTTTTTACCTTGGATGAAAACACTGTAATGCTATTATTTTTATGAAATCCAAATGAGTAAATATTGATTGAAAACACTAAAACGTTAATTTTCTTTTCATATTTTAAAGATTTTTGCATCTTCATATTTCTACAGAAAAATAACCAGTCTTTTTTTGAGATAGAACAATGAAAATAAAGAAGGATTATTTACAAAAAATTTGAATGTTTTTTGTGTTTCATTTTTGAAAGTAAAATATTTATTTGAAAAAATGCCTATGATCAATGAAATGTGTTTGGGAAACATACCGAAAATGTAATGAATATAATTCTTTGTTAATCGCACGCGTTTGACTTACATAAAAAAACTAGAATTTTTTGAGTCAGTAAATTTGGGAAATGATGCCCAATAAGTAGGAGAAGAGTAACAAAAATTAACATTCATCAAAATTGACGCCTAGGCCTACAAACAACTTACTTTAGCTCTCTTGTAGATTTCTTTTCGGACTGCTTTTTCGTAATTCTTTAGAATAATTAGTTTTTTATTCTTTGGCAGTAAATCGAAAATGAAGATCCAATCTTAAAAAGTAACTAAAAGTGACTAATGTGCCTAATATTCTTTTAAATTTTAAATAATTAAAAAAAATTCAAGTTGAATTAAAAATAATTCAAATAAATGGGGGAAAGATCCAACAAATTTCATTGATTTCAGTCAGATTGAAGTGAATTTAAAAATAATTCAAGGAAAATGAGAAGACTTGGATGAAATTCATAAAAATTCAAGGTAAATTTAAAAAAAAGTGAATTGAAAAAAATTCAGAAGAATTAAAAAGAATTCGGAATGAATTGATAAGGATTCAGGGTGAATTCCACGCTAATTGAAATGAATTGCAAAACATATATCTTTTTAAATACTCTAAAATATTAAAAATCCTTTTAAATCCCTTCAAATTATTGTAATTACTAACAAATTCATTGGAATCTTTTCAAATTTCCCGAAAAAATTTACTGTAAAATCTTTCAAAACCCTGGACATTTTTTTTTAAATATTGCAAATTCCTTAGAATTTTAAAAAAATACCCTAAAATATTTTCACTCCTTGGGAATCAATTCAAATGATTGAATTCTATTAAAAATACCCTAAGATATTTCAAAAACTCTTAAAAATTCCTTGATATTTTCAGAAAATACCCTCAAATCTTCCAAACCCTTTGAAATCCTTTCAATTTATTGAAATCTATTAATAACTCCTTAGATTATTATAACATACCCTAAAATATTTTTAATCCTTTCAAATTATTCAAATCTATTAAAAATAAGATATTTGCAATACCTTGAAATCTTTTTAAATTCCTTCAAACTTTCTAAAGCTTTTGAAAATTCCTTGGCATTTTTAAAAATAAGCCTAAAATATATTTCAAATCCTTTGAAATCTTTTGAAATCCTCTGAAAATTTGTAAAGCTCTTCAAAATCCCTTGCAATTTTAAAAAGTACCCTAAAATCTTTCAAATCCTTTGAAATCACTTCAATTTATTGAAATTCATTAAAAATACCCTAATATATTTCAAATCCTTTAAAACGTTTTGAATACCTTGGAAATTTCTTTGATTTCGTAAAAATTCCTTGGAATCTTTTAAAAAAAAAAAACCTTAATATTTCAAATCTTTTTAAATCCCTTCAAATTACATAAATCAATTAAAAATTGAATGTTTTAAAATACCCTAAAAAATAATTCAAATCTATTAAAAGTAAGATATTTAAAATACCTTCAAATCTTTTTAAATTCCTTGAAACTTTCTAAAGCTCTGGGAAATTCCTTGGAAGTTTTAAAAATACCCTAAAATATTTCAAATTCTTTGAAATTCTTTCAATTTATCAAAATCTAGTCATAATTCCTTGGATTCTTTTAAAACACCCTAAAATATTTCAAATCCTTTAAAATCTTTTGAATTCCCTTGAAACTTTTTAAAGCCCTTGAAAATTCCTGGGAATTTTCAAAAATACCCTAAATAATTAAAAAATAATTCAAGAAAATTCAGAAAAAGGTATAAAACTGAATAAATTTAATTTAATGTAATAAGTTTAGGTTAATTTATTGAAAGAAAAGTGAAAAAAGTGATCTTCTCATTTAAAAAATTGACTACAATGATATTATCTTTAAAAAGGGACAAAAAGTGGATATAAGAAAAAAAAGTGATGGGGTCATTTAATTATAATGAGTTTTAGGGAAACTAGGTATGAGTACAAAGAATTTTTAAAGCTTACTCTGGATTCTAGTCAACTTTATTAATAAATATACATCCCTATTCTTATTTACCAAAAGTTCCATGCAGAAAAATTTAAATTGTATAAAGTCTTATAACAATTTGTATTCAAATATATAAAATAACAGACTATGCTATTGGAGAAGAATGTTTCTTACTAGACAAATTGGCGATTTTCGTTAGAATTATGGTTTGTAAGGCGTGATCAAATTTTCAGAAAATTCTTTCACTTGCTGCACACCACGAACCTCTCTTTCCAGCAAAGGTAATTTCGTTACGTGAAAGTCTTCATAGAGATCCATTATCTTAAAAAAGAATTCAGTTTAACAATTTCTCTGGAGATTTCCCTTCTTAGTGAGAATATTTATAATACAGGGATCACAGCGCAAAAGCAGCTCAAAAAAGGGGAAATAGGGTAATTTTTTCACAAAAAAGGTAAAAATTAGGGGAAAGATCAGGTCATCTATCAATTTTTAACCACCAAATTCCCGGTTATTTCCCAATTTAATTTTATGTATGGTGATATCTTATAATATTTAAACAAAATAATATTTTTGTAGTTTATGGTGTAATGAAAATTCACCATTTTAGCTGAAAATTCATCATCTTATTTGAAAATTCATCATTTTAGTGGAAAAAAATTTTCCCCTTGAAGAATAAAAACTGAGCTGCAAATTAAAGCACCCAAAGTGGAACTCTTGAATTTTACACTTTTAAAATTGAAGTTTAAAAATTTGTTAATTCATATATTTTGTATTCAAATGCTCAATAATTTACAAGTTTAATTTACAATTTTAAATTGAATGCAGTTAAACTGCCAAATTAAAATTTTAAACTTTTATAAATTGTAAAGTTCAAAGATGCAGATTCAGTTCCAAAAATATAAATCCACGTTATCATTTTCAATGCTCTAAATTAAATAATAAATAATTTAATGAAAAATTCTTCAAAATTATATCATTTTAAGCAATTTTAAGCTAGAAATAATAAAAATTGAACAGTTACATTTTATTATGAGCTAACACTTCTTAAATTGAAAGTTAAATTATTTTTATTCTAAATAGTTCAAAAATCTTTATTTCAAAATCTTGAAAATTCTACATGTTATTTTACATTTTTTCACATATTAAATCATTTTTGAAATTTTCTCAGAACTTCTAAACATTTTTTAAAATGATTCCAATTAAAATGCAACTGTTTGATTGAAAATTCAACAATTTTGTTAAGAAGTCATCTTTTTTGGTTGAAAATTGAACTGAAATCTTTTTTTTTTATGAAATTTTATCTATTTTAGTGAAAATTGCATCTTTTTTGAATAAAAATGCAACTGTTTGATTGATAATTCGTCTTTTTGGGATAAAAATTCAAGTTTAATCTTCGTAAAAATTTACATCTTGTTTAAAACTTATACTTGTTAAAAATCATCCCTTTTCGTTAAAAATTCAACTGTTCTGTTGAAAAATTCTTCTTTTTGGGTTGAAAATTCAAGTATCTGTGTAGAAAATTTACTTTTTTTTTAAACTCATATTTTGATATTGGAAAGTAAAACTGAAATCTTTTTCGGGTAAATTAAAATACTTTTGATTAGAATTATAAAAAATATTATTAAAATATCTACTATTACATTATTTGTCGAGGATTTATCTTTTTTAGTTGAAAATTCAACTACTTGGTTGAAGGTTAATCCACTTTTTTGAAAAAATAATTTTTTTTTTGATGATTCATCATTTCAGTTCAATTCATCTTTCATAATTAATTTTTTTTACTGGAAACTTAACTATTCCAGTCCAAAATGTATCATTTTAGTTCAAAATTCATCCCTTTGGCTGAATGTTAAACTATTTCGTTAAAGGCTACTTTTTTGGGGTTTTAAATTAATTTTTTGACAACTAGAAATGTAACTTTTTCATTTATCCTTGAAATTTCACATTTCCGGGTTGAAAATTCATCTGCTTTGTAGAGATTTTTCCTTTTCGGACACAGTTTTGCTCTGTCTTGAATACAAAAATTTCATTTGTTGAAAATTCATATTTTTGGTTGGGAAATTCAACTTCTAGGTTGAAAGTTAAACTATTTTGTTAAAAAATCATTATTTTGTTGTTGCAGATTCATCATTTTAGTTGAAAATTCATCTCTTTGGTTAAAAATTATAATATTTTCTTAAAAATTAATTTTATTAATAGGAAATTAATATTTGCGGATTTAAAATGTAACTGTTTTATAGAAAATTCGTGTTTTTGATTGAAAATTTGTCCTTTGTGGTTAAAAATTAAACTACTTTGTCACAATTTTTTTTTTTGCGGATTCATCATTTTAATTGAAAATTCATCTTTTTGTTTGAATATTTAATTATTTCTTAGAAAATCTGTTTTTTTGTTGAACTTTTTACTGAAAACTTAACTTTTCCATTTTTTGTTGAAAATTGAAAACTTTTTTGGTCAAAATTTTTTTTTTTTCAAATTCAATCACTTTTTCGAAAATCCGTCTTTTTTGGTAGAAAGT
>JAABKJ010075445.1:63795124-63980788 GCA_011634705.1 Andricus grossulariae | reverse complement strand
ATTCAATCATTTCTTTTATAAATTCAACTCTTTGTTCGAAAATTTAATTGTTTTGCTAAAAATTTGTTTTTGTTGTCGTTGAAATATCAACTATTGCATTTTTCATTAGGAATTCCTTTTTTGTAGAAAATTAAACTTTTTACGTTAAAAATTTAATTTGGTAGATTGAAAATTCAACTATTTGGTTAGAAGTTCCTCTTTTGTATTGAAAATTCACTTCTTCGTTGAAAATTTATCTTTTTTCATTTCAAAATCAATTGCTTTCAACATTCAACCTTTTAGCTTAAAAATAAAAAATGTAACTATTTTGTTAATAATGAAACTGTTTATGGTTGAAGTTTGATCTAATTTAAAATTTATTTATTTTGTTGGAAATTCATATGCCTTCTAAAAATTTTAATTGTCTGGTTGAAAATGCCACTGTTTTTGCTTAAACTTTAATTTGTTCAAATTCGACCATTTGGTTTAATATTCATCTTTATGGGTTTTAAATTCAACAATTTGTTAACAATTTTTCTTTTTGTTCGAAATTCAACTTTTCGGTTTTAAAATTAAACTATTTGGTTAAAAATTCAACAATCTAAAAAAAAATTCAACTCCTAATATTTTAAAATTCATCTTTTCGTGGAAAATTCAACAATTTGTTTAAAATTCAACTCTTTAATTGAGAATGTAGTTATTTTCTTGTAAAGTCATATTTCTTGGTCGAAAATTTAAATGTTTTGTTGAAAATTCATCTGTTATGGTAGAAATATAATCTTTATTAGTTGAAAATAATTAAATAAATTTTGAAATTTTTAAACCAAAATTTAAAATAGTTTTTTATCCATTTATAAAAGAATCTAAATTAAAAATGTTGCAAGATTAAAATTCTGGTCTTTGAATATTAATGGTCAATGGAAATAAAAAATTGGTCAGAGATAAATCAGGTAGAAATCAAGGACTTTTGAAAATGAATTTTCTCAGCCACCCTGACTTAGTTTTTTATAAACAAAAGTGACTAATTCGACTTGATTGCACTATAATAAATAAAAAAATACATTTATTTTGGATTTGAAAATTGTATCGTATTCTATGCAGGTGTTGCAATTAAACTTTTTACGAGAGTCATGAAATAGTGGTAGTTACAGTGAGCATTAGTTAAACCGTAATATATCCCAACAGGATGGAAATGATCGTCGTGCGTAGATCGTTGACACAACCGGTTTGTTTCCAATGTTGAAATAAACGTACAATGTCGATGTATCGTTCAATTAGAGCTATCTCGTGTAGGCAAGAGTTTGGCATTCGCTCGTTTTATAACCGGCTTTACGGTTATGGATTACACTAAACCACCAAAATCCCTCTTCAGATTTACCCTCCTTTTTCGAATATCTCTTCGAAACACTAAAAATAGTATTTTTTAATTCACAAATTTGTTTTTAGAAATGTCTTTCAAAAAAGAATTAGGGTGGATGCAAGTCTAGGTCCCGAGTAAAAATGCTTTGACTTGAGTTCGACTTGGCGCTGTCTTGAGTTCGTCTCCAAGACATCGATGTCTGGCTCCTTTGAAACATTTATTTTTATTTATTTAATTTATTAATTTGGAATGATAATTGCTTTAGGCGAATCGTAACATATACGCAATATAGGCAATATTGCACCCAAAAAACCTAACCTCATTTTTTTTATAGATGCTTTTATAAATACTTTTATAAATAATTCTATAAAATTGTTATAAAATTTATTATTAGTGATTTTAGAGCATATACTTTAATATGCAAAAATAAACAAAAATTAGTGGATGACCCTATTGTTGTTAAAAATAACAATAATGGAAGGTTTTCCTCAGATCCTAATGGAACGTTCCTGGAACGTTCCCAAGCGGCTGATATTTTACACATTCCGGGAACGTTCCGTGCTATTAGGGTAGTGACTTATTATTCTTCGGGACAGTCGATAGGTGTGAATCTGTGATTTTTTTATTCATTCGCGAAGATAGATAAAATGTCCAAAGTGACGAATTTCAAAGTATAATTTTATATATTTCACCTTCGAAAATGGAAATAAGCCTCAAATTGAAAAAAGTCTGATAAAACTAAACTACATAACCATTCTTCGAGGCTTTCAAATCGTTACTAAAATTATAGTGTTGAATTTTTTTAATTTAAAATTACCTCATAATGTTTATTTTTGATCAAACTTTTAGGAATTTTATATTTTGAAAAAACTTTTGGAACTGAAATGTATAAAATTACACTTTGAAATTGGTCACTTTGGAGGTTTTGTCCATCTTCGCTGATGAATAGCTTCTAGGGAGAAAAATGAAAAAATCACGTATTTTCAGTATATGTATATCAGGTCTTCATTTGATCTCTCTTACAATTTCGCGTTGGTCCAGAGCTTTTTTCTACAAAAAAATTAATTTTGAAAATAGCCCCGAGTATTACTATTTTACGGACTTGATTACAAAAGGTAAAGACTAAGCTGAAGTGGGCCAAATATTTAAAAATGCAAATTTCTTGCACTCGAATCACAAAAGCCAACTTCAACTTAGTCTTTATCTTGTGTAACGAAACCTCAAAATGGCAATAATTCGGTCTAATTTGAAAATTGGTATTTTGGTGGGAAAAGCCTCGGGACCAATGCGAAATTTTAAGAGATAAAATTTAAAATAAAATTATAAAATTACATATAGGTGTAAATCCGTGATTTGTTCATTTTTATTCCTACGACTTATTCATTCGCGAAAATGGAGAAAATGTGCGAAGTGACAAATTTCAAAGTACAAATTTATATATTTCACCCTCAAAAATGGAAAAAAGTCTCAAATTCAAAAAATTCTGATAAAAGTGAACTTTATAAGGTACGTTTCAACTGATAAAATTAAGTACCGTGATTTTAATAGCGCTTATAAAGTGTAGAAAAATGGTTATGTTTTAGTTACTTTTTAAAATAAAATTTTCGCCCATTAAAACATATTGAATTAATTAAAATTTTACATTGTAGAATTTGAGTTTTTCTAAATTATATTATGCATATAAATTACATTTTTCTGCTTAATGGAATTCTGAAAATCAAATTTATAAATAACAATAAAGCCATTAGATTAATGTTTGTTATAAATGAGTTTAAAAAAAATTTAGCGTTATCATAGTTATGTGGAAATATTTTTAAAAATTATGTAGCAACCGATTTTGGTGAAATAAAATGGAATGACCGCTTTACATTTAAAATATTACCAATTTACCATTCAACATGAAAAGCAGTTTGAATTGTAGTAAAACATATCATCTTGCATAATTTTAATAAAAAGTGCAATAATATTTATTTCTTAAAAGCACTATTTAGAAAGTCATGTTTTTAAATATTGCAACCTTGGACAGTTTATTATAATATAATTACTAATATTAAATTGTATATTTTCATTTTAACTCATACATTTTATATCATAACGTGAATTGTTTGTTTCAGGTCATTCAATCTTAACAATTGCAGAGGAAAGTAACATGTTTTAAAAAAATTTAATATTGCTTGCAAGGAATCACTTTCAAGAAGAATGTTCAACTTCAATTTCAACAACTACAATGGGATGAAACCTATTTCAATAAAAATATGATAATTCGGGAAAATAATTTTTAAGAATATTTTGTTTTTCAAAATGATAGGATTAACATTACATCCATATATTGCGTACTATGAACGTAGTTATATTTTGTTGTAACATTATTGTACTTTAAATAAAATTGTTTAATTATTTGCATATCTTTGGAAGTAATTCTACAATTATTACAATAATTATTGTATTTATTAATTTGAAGAAATATGTAACTTGTATACATTATACATAATGCTTTGGAGGTAATGATGCTTTTATGATTGATTATTTGAAAAAATATGTACATGACGTTCCGAACGTTCAAATGAACGAAATAAGAAACAAACAAAAAAATTCTTCTGAAATTAGCCTATTGGAATTAGTTCCGGAAGGCGTAAAAATGAGTGTTATAACGAAAATATCCAAAGATAATTAATTTTTAGAGGGTAAAACACCCTCAAAGGTTCCTGGTGATAGGGCCAACAAACAATTAACAGAATGGCCGCCTCTATACACTTTTTTGTCGAATTAAAAATAGTGCTAAATTATCTCGTCATATAACAAGCTTTTTGAGTGGTGTAAGTGCCACCGGAAAAGATATTTAAAACCACCGTTAGCGTTTCAAAATCACAAAATCGTCAAAATAACGGCCTTTATACACCTTTTTTTCGAGTTAAAAATAATATTAAATTACCTTGTCATAAATCAACTTTTTTCAGAGGGGTAAGTGCCACCGGCATAGATATTTAAAACCACCCTCAAGTGTATGACAATCACAAAATCCTCAAAATGACGGCCTTTATACACTTTTTTTCGAGTTAAAAATAGTATTAAATTAGATTAGGAACACATTTACCACTCTTCCACCAGCCTTTACTTTTTTCTGTGACCAGTAAAAATGCAACAATAACCCATTTTTAGTAACCATTCTTTTCATTATGTATTTTCTGAAAAAGGCTGTACTTAAAAAAATAGAGCTGAGTAGGAAAACACTCTTGCATCTTTTCCACAAGCCTTTCTTTTCATCATGCGATATGTAAAAATATGTATATCTTTGCCTTGTTTCCAGTGTTACCTTTCCACCCAAAAGATAGATCAAGAGTCATTTCAAGATGTAGCCTTTCTTTTTATTTTGTGAAATGTACAAATGCAACCATACCCTGTTTCCAGAAGTAAAAAAAAGGGCAGAGAAAAAGTAAAGTACAAGAGAGGCCTGTAAATTATGCGCACAGTGGAAAAGAATTGTGGAACCTTCGCCTTATAATAGGGAAAAATTATATATCAGAGATGATTTTATATGATTTTATATTAAAATCGATAACAATTCTTCTGCTCTTATGCATATGAAGTATGAACTAAAAGGTAATAAAAAATTATAGACTAAAATGTCAAATACGCTATAGTCATCAAAAAGTCACATTGATGTAGAAAACAACATTTTTGTACATTATTAATATAGCGGTATAATTTAATTATGAAAATAGGTAATCCCTTCATTTTTAGAATAAAATTTTGCATTTGAAAATATTTAATATTATAAAATCAATCAACGTGTTCGGCAGTCTCACCTGTCTAAAAATCATATCTAAACATGTAATCGGGGGGGGCGGTAACACTTATGTCGCCCTTTATCTTATCTTTTACGTTTTACGGTCCATATTTTTTCAGATTTTCAAAAAATTGTTTATAGGTGACGAGGATCATCGAGAGCATCATCGAGATTTTCGTTGTTACGATTTTTTTTGAGGATATACATATTAGCTTAAGACAAATATCTTATGAATGAAAATTGTAGCTGATACAAAGGAGAAAACCCTGATTTTGTGTGCGATTGAAAAAGAATATTTAGCGCCGGATAAAGTCATAAAATATATAATATCTTAAGAACAGACAAATATAGAAGCATAATTGCACCCCTCAAAATTTTTGCAAGAATGACCAAAATTGTAGAACCTTCGCCTTATAATATGAAAAAATTATATAGTAGAGATGATATGAAATATTCAAAACCTGGGTACCAGGAAAATATTTCAAAACGTAATTTTTCCATAACAAGGCTTTTATTGGTTTGTTAGTTTTTTTTTTTTGAAATAGTCATGTACATAAATACGAGGAATAAATAATAACTCATCTTATATAAAACCATTTCTTGTTGTTGCGAACATTTTAGCTTTCACTAATTATGCATATTGTACAATATATAACATAAGCTATTCTTTTTTCTTCTATATGTATTGTTATTTTATTACGTTTTTAGGATAAAGAAGCCACTAAAAGCCTAATTGACGGAATTTTTAATATTATATTATATTTTATTATCAAAAAAAATTTATAGGATTATAGTCAGCTTTAATATTTGTCTGTTCTGAAGAAATCGTACATTTCATAACTTTTACCATTACCAAATAATTTTTTCCAATTGCCCACAAAAACCTCACTTTTTATATAAATTTGATGCTCGTAACCTCAAACCAATTTTTTGCAAAATTTAAAAAAGTGATGACGATATTTTCTCACCCAGAGAAACAAAATGTCGCTATACAGCTACCGAAAAATAAAAAAAGTGTTTTGCACACCACCTCATCAGTTACCCACATCTACTGTGTGAAGTTTATTTTGTATTTAAATATGGCATGCACAATTTTCTTCGTAAAAAGTAGCCCCGTGCAGATTAAATCGAAAAAATTCTGATGTTCGTAGAGCTTAAAAAAAAGGTTTAAATTTATACATATGAGAAGTTATTATATTTACCAATCAAATTGAGGATAACCACCAAGTATATGATCAGAGCACAAATAAGCCTCATATTTTCAAATTAGAGAAAGAACTGAATTATGATTTAATAACGAATTTAATGAAGGATGTCGCTAATGAATATTCTGCTGCTTCGTAAGCTAATATAATATATAACATAGTCGTTATCTTTTAGATAATAGACGTGAAATATGTTCTTCTGAGGTATTTACATTGCATAAGACTCAGCTTGAAGGACGAAAATTTGCTATCAAATGAAAATCGTAGACAATTAAATTCTGACATTTAAGTGATATCATTCATATTGTGAAATATGTATATATAGATATATATGTATCATTCGAAAGAACAAAATTATGTATTTATATTTTATAGAAGACATTCATAGTATCAAATCATAGTTGAAAGCACTCAGATGTTTAAGAAATTTCTTAAAGTAATCTGAAAAAATATTACGCATTTAAACAAAAAACAGAAAAACGAGTAAAAGGAAATCCATTTTGAGTTATGAGCATTGATATTTTTCCACAGATAACACTGTTCTGTATAAATTCAACATTGTTTTATTTCATTTATGAAAGATTTTATATTAAAAATGTGACAAGATTAAAATTTCGGTCTCTAAGTATTAATTGCCAGAGAAAACGAAAAATTAGTTAGCGAAAAATCAGGGATCAGTCAGGAAATTTTGAAAATAAAGTATTGTGTCCATCTTCTAAAAAATTGTCCGAGGCTTATTTTCGAATGTGAAAAATAATTTTCAATAATCCATCTTAAATCCTTCCATGAAGTTTTGCAGTAAATCTGCGCCAAGTAGTTGGACAAAGTTTTGAAGGTTGAGAGTGACAAATAGGAGAAAAGGAAAAGGTCAGAGCCGACTAACGAGTAAAGTAACCCGACATAAACTTGCTTGCGGCCAATGCAGGAATATATATATATATATATATATATATATCCAAAGAGATGAATCTGCAAGCAAAATAATTAATTTCAAACGAAGTAGTTTAACCTTCAACCAAGTAGTTACATTTTCGAACAAAAAAGAAAAAGAAAGTTGAATTTTCTACCAAAAAAACAAACACGAGTTTTTAGCAAAGAAACTCAGTTTAAAAAAAAAAGAATGATTGGGAAAAAATTGGTTGACTTTTCAACAATATATATATATAAATTTTGTACCAAATGATTAAATTTGTAACCATAAACGATCAATGCTCAACAAAAAATACAATAATAAACTTGTCAACCAAAAAGAATGAACTTTTAACCAAAAATAATTGGATTTTCTTATTTGGTTTTATTAATTCAGTGTTGATACGAGATTAAATATTTTTATTATTCTGTAGAATAGAATATTTAGATTTAATACTCCATGGCATCTTTTTATTACTTTTAAATTTCCCGCCTCAATATTTTAAACTTAACATACAACTTAATAAACTTTGAAGCTTAACATAAAGCTTATACTCAAGATTTTGAGTTGAAATTTGGGAGAAGAGAAAAAAATTCTATAAATTTAGATTCATTATTGGTTTTCCTCTCAATCTGTTAAAACCATTAGGTTTAATAACCATTGTGTGATGGACTTAGCACGGTTTAGCTTTCCTGGTATCATAAATAAGAATTGGTACATGAATCATCAAGAAAATCATATCAAAGACATATTTTCATTTATTTTATGAACAAATGACACTATACATCAGAAAAAAGAAAACTTCTAGTGCTAGTAGAGCATTTTTTTAAATTTTATAATGATATATATAATTATTAAATAATTGTTGAAATTATATATTAACCGCCGAATTGTTGAAAAAAACATGTATATTTTATTATACTTGATGCAGGCTTTAGGGGTGACCTGGTTTTCATCCAGTTATTTCAGTAATGCGGGTATTTGGAGAACACACCATAGTCCTTATCTATCATATCCTTGTTAAAATCATATAATAACTTTTGAATTGTTAAAAGAAAATAAATTTTTTAGTATACTTTATGATGAAGTTATTAGTTTTCAGTTATCAGTTATTAGTTATTAGTTATTAGTTATTAGTTGGGTTATTGTGCATATTCTGTTGGCGATCCTTTTCCACTTTCTTCATGAACTCATCTACTGTGGAGAACACACCATATTGCCTAGCCTCGGCAATGGTCATTACATTTCTCGCTATTTCGTATCCATTTTCATTGTATTCTATTCTTATTATATGTTTTGCAGCGTTAAATATTGGAAGAATTACTCTATCGACGGTATGTCCAATTAACCGCCGATCGTACATAAACATATCAATTATAAAGGAGCCGTCGCATAACTTAAATCTAGGACATTTGACATAAACTCCAGGTGGTATATTTTTTTTGTCTTTTATATCTATTATTTTAAAGGGTAATGGAGTTTCCGGAGGTGTCGGAGGTGTCGAAGTTCTCGGAGGTCTCATAGTTTGGGTAATTCGGCCCCTGCCGCGTCTACCAGACGAACGTGAATTGGCAGGAGAAGATGTACTTGACGTACTGGCTCTGCTTGACGACGTATTCCTCGACATCGCTGTACCTAATTCTGTAAGAAAAAATTGAACTGGATGAGTTTAATACTTCATGAATAATTGAAAAAACAACCTGATATTAACCCATGTTTGCCACACTTCTGTGGAATTACGTACTCTTCACACTGGCGTGATCTACACCCTAGCGACAAAAATTATTTAAAAAAATGAAGTTTGAATATTTTCATTTGAACATTTCATCAGATTATCTTGAGAGCTTACATTAAAGGGTTAAGTTGGTTATATAGACAAACATTAAAATTGAGTGTAATAAAAAGATTAAAACATCCCTTCACATTTAGGTACTTAAAATCAAGAAACAGGCGGTCGTGGGGTTGTTTCAACCCCAGTGTTGCGAACAAGGGTTAAAATATAGGTATTTATATTTTTGAAGTGATGACTTCTTATGGCACGGTGTTAAATCGCAAAACTAACAGGATTTGAGGGGAAATACGGGTAACGCTTCACGGGTAACGCTTCCTCTCCTCTTTCAATCCCTCTCCCTCTCTATCTCTCCTTGGCTTCTCCCACTTCTCTCCCTCTCTCCTCTCTCTCGCATACAATATGATACAATATCATACAATGTGATACCATTTCATGTAATGTGATGGAATATGATACACTATCACACTATATGATGCAATATCATATTCCATGATACAGTATGATACAGTATAATACAATATAAGGCAATACGATGTAATATGATACAACATGACACAATATGCCATATTATGATACACTATCACACCATATGACACAATATAATACGATAGAATGCTATCTAACGCAATGTGATGTAATATCATACAGTATGATAAATATGATATTATTATTATATCATTGAATATAATATGATATAATATGATGGATAATAATACGGTATGATACAATATCATGCAACAAAATGCAAAACAATAAAATATGATGCAACAAAAAATACATGATACAATATCATATAATATGATACAATATAATAAAACATGATACAATATGAGGCAATGCGATACATTACGAAACGATATCGTGCAATATGATACAGTATGATATGATATGCAGCATGGTGTACCAAGTTACACTATTATGCACTACTACTACGCACTATTATACTATATGATACAATATCATACAATATCATATTCCATGATACAATATGATACAAAATAATACAATATGATTCAATACTATACAATGTGATACAGTATCATATACTATGATAGAATATAATACAGTATAATACAATATGATGCATACATAATATAGAGTTATCACTTGTGCCTGGCGCCCCAAATCGATTTCAATAATTTGATGTGATTTCAAAGGATTTTAGGATATTTTCAAATATCTAAAGAATTGTCAAGTGACATAGGAATTTTTGAAGAATTTAAAAATATTTGAAAGGATTGTAATATTTATGAGACTTCCGAAAAATTCCCGTAAAATTTTAAATCGATTTCAATAATTTGAAGTGATTCCAAAGGATTTTAGGATCTTTCGAAAATATCTAAGGAATTGTCAAGCGCTATACGAATTTTTAAACAATTTTAAAAGATTTCGAAGGATTATAAATATTTACGAGTCTTCAAAAAAATTCGCGAAGAATTTTCAATTGATTTCAATAATTTGAAGTGATTTCGAAGGATTTTAGAGTATTTTCAAAACGTGCAAGAAATTTCCAAGAACTTTAATTAATTTCAAGGAATTTCCAAAGATTTCAAAGGGCATTTTGAAAGATTCTGGGAAATTATCAATCCATTTTATTGGTTTGAAGGAATTTCAAAGAATTCTAGAGCACTTTTGAAATATTCTTGGGTATTTTGAAAAATTCCGAAGAATTTTCAATCGATTTCAAAAATTTGAAGTGATTCCAAAGTAATTTAGGGTATTTTCAAAACGTGCAAGAAATTATCAAGAACTTTATTTAATTTCAAGGAATTTCAAAAGATTTCAAATTATTTGAAATATTTTTGGGTACTTTGAAAAATTCCGAAGAATTTTCAATCGATTTCAATGATTTGAAATGATTCCAAAGGATTTTAGGATCTTTTTAAAATATCTAAGGAATTGTCAAGCGCTATACGAATTTTCAAACAATTTTTTAAGATTTCGAAGGAATATAAATATTTACGAGTCTTCCGAAACATTCCTGAAGAATTTTCAGTCGATTTCCATAATTTGAAGTGATTTCAAAAGAGTTTGGAGTATTTTCAAAACGTGCAAGAAATGGTCATTATCAATCGATTTAATTGGTTTAAAGGAATTTTAACGGATTCTAGAGTACTTTTCAAACATCCAAGCAATTTTCAAGAGCTTGAAAACCTTTTGAGGGATTTGAAAAGATTTCAAATGATTTGAAATATTTTTAGGTATTTTAAAAAATTCCGAAGAATTTTCAATCGATTTCAATGATTTGAAATTATTCCAAAGGATTTTAGGATCTTTTTAAAATATCTAAGGAATTGTCAAGAGCTATCAAAAATTTTGAAGGATTTTAAACGATTTCAAAGATTATAAATATTTTTGGGTATATTAAGATATATTTTGAATACTTTACAATTTATTTCAATAATTTGAACTGGTTTTAAAGGCTTCGAGGGTATTTTTAAATCATTGAAAGAATTTTCAAGAGCTTAGAAGAGGATTTAAAATATTTTTGGGTATTCAAAAAAATTCCGAAGAATTTTCAATCAATTTCAATGATTTTTAGTGATTCCAAAGGATTTTATGATCTTTTTAAAATATCTAAGAAATTGTCAAGTGCTATAAGAATGTTTGAAGGATTTTTAAATATTTCAAAGATTATAAATATTTCTGGGTATATTAAAATCGTTATTAAAATATTTCGAATAATATTCAATTAATTTAAATAATTAGAATTGATTTTAAAGGTTTTGCGGGTATTTTTAAATAATTAAAAGAATTTTTGAGAGGTTAAAAGTATTGTATTGTAGGGTATCGAAAAATATTCAAAAAAAATTATTAATCGGTTACAATAATTTGAAGTGATTACAAAGGATTTTAGGATTTAAAAAAGAATCGAATGCATTTTAAAAAACTTTAAACATTTCGAAGGGATTTCAAAACATCGCGAAGAATTTGAAATATTTTCCAGTATTTTAAAAGTTTGTGAATAATTTGCAATGGATTTAAATCATTTGAAGAATTTAAAAGGATTTTCGTATATATTTTATAACATCCATGGCATGTTCAAAAGCTTATAAGACTTTTGAGGGATTTGAAAAGATTTCAAAGGATTTAAAATATTTTAGGTTATTTTGAAATATGGCGGAGAATTTTTAATCGATTTCTACAAAATTTTTCAGATTGTTTTGAATAATTTACTAGAATTTCAAAATATATGAAACGATTTAATCGAATCTTCAATGTTTCAGGATACTTGAAATGATTACAAGAGATTTTAAATTATTTCTAAGAATTAAAAAACTGTCAAGTTATTTTTATGTATTTTTCATGATTTCAGGAATTATCATGAGCTTTCATGTAATTTCACAAAAATTCAAAGTATTTCCAAAGATTTTTAAAGAAGTTCAAAGATTTTAGGATATTTAAAAAAGTGTTAAGGGTTTGGAATTCACCATGACTACTTACTGGTTCAGCTTGAATTCTTTTTAATACGTTAGAATTCTTTTGTATTTTTCAATTCTTTCAAATTCACACCTAAGCATCATTTGTCACATTATTAATACACATTAGTCACTTTTAGTCGCTTTTCAGGAAGGGATTAAATTGAAAATCTTGAAATTTAGATGTGCATTGCAAAGTAAAATTTGCTAAGCCATAGTATTGTTTTTTTTTTATATCAGTGTATACAAAATTAGAAAAGTCCAGAAACCTAATGTTGTATTTCATTTTTATGTGCAAATTTGAAGTCATAAAATGGTTCATAAAAACCTAGATATCATTTCGATCTTAGAAGAATTTTTTAAATGCAGACACTCAGCTCAATATTTGTTTCTATCTGCATAATTATTTTAGCAAAGATGTCTTTTATTTGTTTAAATATTGCTTAAAGTACGTTTATGGAAACATACACATTAAAAATGTGTGATTGTTTGGAATATTACTTTTCCATTCGGAAAATCTAATAATCTTCATAGATTGGTTCAGAATCAACCACAAATACTAAATGTCTTCTTTTTACGCATCCTTGTTTAACGCCTTGCACAATATCGAAACAGTCACTCAGTTTCCCATTTACCCTTACACTCGCTTTAAATTTACTTTAAATTTCTGCACCAGCTAAATCTTGATTATTACTAAATTTTTAAATATGAAATTTTCATATATACAATTTTAAATTGGAAATATGTTTATATTTCAATTAATACTACTAATAACTTCACGATATACATTGAATCAGGCGCATAACGAGAGAAGTGACCTGAAGGGGGCAGCATCAAATAATTTTATACACATATAGAGAGATATAACTAATGAAATTGACGAATTTCTAACCAATTTTATACTAGGAACCATATTTTGCGAGCTATGCGCGCGATAAGTTTCTTATTAGCAGTCAAATACTCAAATATAAATAATGCAGAGTGGCCTCTAAAAACAAAACAAAATTTCTGGTCTTTTCCCGGTTAACAAACATTTTTCCAAGACATACAAATTCAAAATTTCAAACTTTCATACCAAAAAAAAAGTTAAATTTAAATATTGAATACTTAACTATTAAATAAAAGCATTTAAAAGATTCAGACTTTTTCGAACTTAGGGTTCTGTTTTCCTTGCCTGAAAAAGCCGTGTTTTATTCCTTTAAATCTCTTTGGGTTAAAAAATGCACATATGATTTATTTGTAAAAAAAACAGCGTTCAGAAGCCGACTGGGAATCACCAACCGACCCGATAAAAGTCTTGCAAACCAGCCCTAGAAGCCATTCTACCCACTTTTTGTGAAAGAGTTCACAATCAGTGATTTAAAAGAATTTCAATAGATTTTAAGGGAATTCACCTATTGTTGAAACTTTTATGACCTACCAGTACCTATTTATGAATTAAAAAAAAGTGATTTATTCTGTTTAGATGAGAAATTTCTTTTTGATATTCAAAATACGACAATATTACAAATAGTTTATTTGTTTGCGTCCTTGAGACGCATCTATTGACTTATTGATGAACCTTTTATGACCCACCAGTACCGATTTATGAAGTTTCAAAAAAATGGTTTATTTTGTTTATATGAAAAAAACTTTTTTGTTATTCAAAACACGACAATATTACATGCAGAATATTTTTCGCGTCCTTGAGACGCATCGATTGACTATTGGTGAACCTTTCATGACCCACCAGTACCGATTTATAAAGTTTAAACAAAATTTGTATATTCTGTTTATATAAGAAAAGCTTTGTTCAAATTAGGAGATCTACGGTACTGTATCTGAAATGTTTGTTTGCGTCTTCGAGACACGTTGAATGACCTATATTAAAGAACCTCTTATGACCTAGTAATACCGATTTATAAATTGAAAAAATATGTTGTTTATCTTGTTGATATAAGAAAATACCTTTTTTTTATTGGGAATACAACAAGAATTTTTTAACAAAATTAGTTTCCTTATTTATAACAGGATTTTTTTATATTGGGAATATAACAGTACTGCATTTGATGTAATTCTTCGCGTCTTCGAGACGCGTGGATTGATCTTTTCACGAACTTTCGGAGACCATAATTGATTAATCAATAGCTACTCAGAAAACTCTAAGAAAAGTTACATTGTTTCTATAAGGTTTTAATTTTAAATATAAAACTACCGTAGCTTAAAAATTTGGTAATTGTAACAGGAAACATCAATTAACAATTTGATAGGCACTCTGATTTTCTGAAAACAAAATTTTCGGAAAGATAGAAACATAAGCTTGAAAAATATTGAAAGTATCCATTTTTTTCTTTTGCTATTAGGGAAAACCTCCCTCTATGAGGAAGCAAAATGCTCATAAACTGTGCACAAATAAATGCCCCACAGTGAATACGTCCAGAGTACTTCGCAGCCGTATCTGTAAACTGCAGAGTATCTCACAAAAATTAAGGGATTACGTAGAATTTCAAAGATTTAAAGATATAATTTCAAATATTTCGGTTAATCTGCGTTTTTAAAGAATTTCCTTCAATTTCGATAGTATCCGCACAAATTCTATCGAATTCTTGTTTTTCTATAGTGGAATTTAGAAACTGGCAACCTCCAAAACTGATTAAGTTTAAATTCAGTGCCCGTAAAAATTTAATAATTCTAAAAAGGGATCAACACATGTACATTTGAAATTAGTTTTATCTGGTTAAAAAACCTAGCATAACAAACGAAACATTAAAAAATTTGTAACGTTCCTGATTGAGCATTTAAAAATTAAGAAACTTCTAACCAAATATTTGCGAATTTGAACATTTGAAACTAAACAAATTTCGTTTCAAGGTTTCAAAACTTACACTGCAAAAAATTTCAGGAATTTTTCCCACTTTTTAGTGGGGAAAAATCCACATTTTCGTTGGGAAAAATCATTTTCCCCAAGATTTGTGGAAATTTTCGTAAAAGTTCTTATAATTCATTAAAAAATTGGGGAAAATTCCCTAAAATTTAGGAAATAAGATAACACCTACAATTTTTGGGGAAATTTCCCGAAACTTATGGTAATTTATACCAAAGCTTGCGAATATTCCCTGCAATTTGTGGAACTGAATGAGTCCTGCTATGTTCAGAAAGATATTTTGCTCTAAAATATTTCACAAACTAGCACGAAATTTTAAATAATTTTACATATTCTTTTAGAAAAAAGATTGATCAATGTTATAGTCATCTCAAAGATATCTTTTCATCGTTTTCACAGAAGATTATAGAAAATTGTAGATTGTTTAACATTTCGGCATAGAAAGCTTCAAATTTTTATAAATTTCTTTCGAATTCACCGGCACACAAAAAAAAAAGTGGTCTGCCTGGCGGACTACACCGGCATATCTATATGTTTTTGGAGTCGCTGAATCCGAATCCGGGGTCCAAATACCCAAGTTAGCTCTGCCATTTCCAGGAATCAGGTAGCTAGGCTAGGACCAAACAGTTGACATCTGCTGAGGATTAAAATTTTACAACCGTTAAAACTTGTACTTTTGTAATAACTAATTTTTAAATAAGAAATTCGGAATTATTGCAGATAAATAAACTTATGAATACAGATGAAATAAATAACACGGAAATCAATATTATAAACATTCTATAAAGTTTAAAGCGGATTAGTGATGACCCTCAGGGGGTCTGAAGACATCAGAAATAGTATGGTTCCGTCTTACGAGCTAGACATACAGAATAACTTGAAATTATCTTGGATTAGTCTACACCCAAGACAAAATCAAGACCAAATATTTTTACCCAGGAACCTCTTACTCCCCCCCAGCAGACACGTTCTGTAAATGTTACATAACAAAAAGGGAACATTTATACATAACATTTTTACAATCGTGTGCCATAACAATTACAAAACATAAAGGTCACTCTGTTTTGTAACGCAGTTACTTTAAGGATAAGTAACAGTTCTGGAATTCTGTACACTGTAAAAAATTTCGGTAATTTTTCCTGATAGGTTGTAGGACATTTTTCCCAAACCATTCGGAAGTATGGAATTTCCTACAGAGAGTGGAAATATTTCCTAAATTTTCAAACAAATTTCCAATTTAACGGAATAATTTCCGAAATTTTAGGAAATATCTCAAAAAGATCAGGAGATTGTATAAATTTCCGAATTTGTAGGAAATTTTTTCATGAAATAGTGGGAAATTATTCCATTAAAATGGAGAATTTTTTATTTTTTTCGGAATTTTTGCATTCAGATTACAAAATGTACATTTCCTACAAAATTGGCAATTTTTCCCAATGCTTAGCCAATTTTTCCTATACACGTTTGGAAATTATTCCACCAAAATGGAAATTTATTCTTTTTTTTCGGCATTTTTTCCATTTATATCACGAAATATATTTTTCCTATAAAATTGTAAATTTTCCCCAATTCTTCTCTAATTTTTCCTGAAGAATTTTGTAAATTATTCCAGAAATTGTGTATGCTTTAATTTTCAGTTTATTTTTGAATGTTTAGAATTAAAATATCACTATAGCTTTGAAAGTTTGAACTTTTTTCCATGTCGAAAATTGAATGAGAATCTTGTTTTTTATTTTTTATTTTAATCGTCATCCTGAATTCCTAGGTTTTTTCTATTCAGAATTTAAAAATTATTGTGCGGCAAATTTAAAAACATAGACAGCCGGTAGTTTCAATTTCAGCGCAAGGGTTTGTAAAATGTAAAGGATGAGTGATTCAGTGGCAAGCACCCGTTAGTCAGATTTGGTATTGGGCTTTCAAACCAAAATTTGAAGAAGAGGCTGTCACGTCGGTCCTCGAGCATGAGTCATCTTTAGCTGAAATTCAATTTAGCGTTAGGGTTGTACAAATTGTGGGGGTGCACAAATTTGTATGAGTGAGCGGCTGAGGATACCTCGGTATCAGAGAGTGCGAGAGAAAAGCTTCACTTACATTCGATGTGCATTACAGTCAACATCAATTTTGCAATTTTTTTCTCTTCCGTGTAATCCCTGGTGTTTTCGTGGCTCTTTTGAACCTGGCAATACTGATTCAGTGACTAATAGACGCAGCAGTTGAAGCAGAACAGTGTTCTCGCATACAAGAAATTAGAAGGAAGTGTACGTTTTTTATTTTATCAATGTATTAGGCAAATGCAGGGCCTAAAATATTGTGTTAGCCGATACACTTTGTGTCTTCCGAAGTCAAAAGTGTTTAGTCCGAAATTATAAAATGTGCAGTGAGAAATTCACTTTATTTAAGAAGCTACATTTCCAGTTGTCTAACGCAATATTTTGAAAGTATTAAAAATGAACTTCAATGTTTATTTAAACTATTATTTGTTGATCTATAAGTTAGAAAAATTTCTATCTGTTTATCGCAGGCTTAGCAATCTTTCAACTCTTTACCTCTTTTCCACATAAATGCGAACTGAATTAATAGAACCCAAAAAGAAAATTCAACTATTTCTGCTTAAAATTTTATTCTTTTTGGCTGAAAAGTCCATAGCATTATATTCTTGTTTAAGTATTCAAAGCTTTTGGTCAAAAATTGGAGGAGTTTGTTGAAAATTCAACAGTTTTTTATATTCAAAATTAAAATTTTTCTAGGTGAAAGTATTAACTATTATATTTTTCGTTGAGATTTTCTCTTTTTTGGTTCAAAGTTTAGCTAATATATGTCCATGAATGCTGGGTTTTTGCGAACTAGTTGAACTAGTTTCTTGAAAATTCTTTCTTTTTTAGTTGAATATTCCTCAATTTAGTTGAAAATTCCCCTTTTTGATTAAAAATTAAATCATTTTGTTAAATATCCTTTTTTGTTTGAAAATAATTGTATTCAACTGAGAATTTAACTATTTGATTTTTGCTTGGAAAATAATATTTTTCAGTTGAAAATTCAACTATTTCGTTCAAAATTAATCTATTTTGTTGAAACTTCGTTTAAAATAATTCAACTATTTCGTTCAAAATCAATCTGTTTTAAAACAATTTTCCATTTATGTTGTGTACTATTTCCCTTTTCTATATATACGTATGTGTATAGAGAAAACAATAATGCAATGAAATAAATATATATGCAACTTAAAATTATAGTAAAAAATAATGTTTTTAACTTTTAATGAATTTTAAAATGATGTTCGAATGAACTGATTGCTGTTTTATGATATAAAATACTGAAACTTAATACTTTTAGACCTTTATGTATGTATATATATATTTAAAAACTAAAGGTTAACAACCACAATATGCTGCTTGATTGTCAGCAGCTTTGACTTGTTCAATGTATGATTCAAGATCCTCAGTTCTTGGGCGAACGCATTCCGATGTATACATTTTTTGGACTTTTAAAGTTTCCCGTTTAAAATAACGTTTTATTTTGAACCGTTTTTTGGTATAGTTAAATTTTAAATGTTTATAATTAAAAATGTTTCCAGATTGAACATTGATACGTTCAATCGAGTTTTTAATTGGAAATTGTAAAATTTTAATCGCTTTGAATTTATATTTAGTTAAATTCGAAAGTTTTTAATTTTAAATTATTCAATTTTGAAGACTTTCAAGTACAAATAATATTTTAATTTATTTGAATTTCAAGCGATCTATTTTCAAAATTCTAAGTGTAAAATATTCAAGTTTTAACCTTTCAACACTATTCTATTTTCGAAATTTTAATCTGAAATCATTCCATTTCGACATTCATTAATAGAAAATAAAATTTTTCCATTCCGATCGCATTGAATCAGAAATTGTACAATTTCAAATCCTTCCTAATGAAATTACTCAAATTTCAAAATTTTAGTAAAACGCGCTCATTCAGAGTTCAGTTCCATCTCATTCAAGACGAAATATTTTCCTTCATTAAAAATTCTAGCTTATCTAAAATAGTTTAAATTTGAAGGTTTCCAATTCAAACTCATTTAGTACATTTCACTTAAATTTTAAACGCTTGTAATTCGTAATCATTATTTATTGTCTCAAAAGTGTTAAAAACTTGATATGTATTACAGTTTTTTTAATTACAGATTCTTAATTGTTTATATTTTTAATGTCAGGAAATCACGTTCACATTTTTGGTTCTTTATTTTTTATCAACGTGGAGTTAAAAAATTTTGAAACAGAGGCTTTCAAAATTCAAAACTTTCGACAGAAAAGAGTTGATATTGTAGAATTTCGGATTCAAAGTGTTCAAAATTGAAAAAGTTAATTTTCTATTTGGGAATCTCGAAACTGAAGAATTTCAGATTAAAATTTCGAAAATAAAACAATTTCAAAAAGTTAAAAATTGGATATTTTCCCATTAGAATTGTAAAAAATGAATTGTTTGCAATTCAAAGAAATTAAAGTTGTATTATTTCTAACTTAAAGTATTCAAAACGAAATAATTTAAAATTAGAAACTTCTGAATTTAAATAAATATAAATTCTAAGCTATTAAAATTTCACAATTTGTCATTAAACACTAAAGTGTGCAAAATAAAGAGTTATTTTAAACGGAAAACTCAAGCTTCACTCAAATGCTTGCAAATACTAATTATTTTAAGTAAATGTATATCCTTTAGAAATTAATAGTTTTCAAATAGTCAATTATACTTTTTGAAATTGAACTAAGCTGAGTTTGAAATATTGATTTTTTTTAACCTATTTAAAATGAAAAAAAAAATCAATATTCAATGCCTGGTTCTAAAATCTTCTCATTGTGAAGGCTTAATTTAGAGAAATAATTGTCTTGATTCTTCATTGTTTTGAATTTATTCTGGAGGCATTGAATCCAAAACGGTTTAATTATAAATCCTCTAAACTGAAAATTGAGCAACTATCAATTTTTTAAATTTGATACTCTACGATTTCGAAGAATTAAAATTAAAAACTGACTATCAAGACTTTTAATAAAAACGTGAAGCTGCAACATTGTGAAATTTGAAATTATAAACCTTTACAGTTACTCTAATCCGCTCTCTACTCATATTTATGAACAAATTGTTTATTTTTTCATTACTATTTTTTTAAGTAATATACCATAATAATACCTCATTTGCAGCGTAAAACACGTTCTGCACAATTTCCTCGTCCGTGCGATTTTTGGAGGTCTCCAGGTTTTCCTCATCTTGAAACCATGCCTCAACATCCTTATTCGAATGAATTTCAGAGGAAGTGACCGAATTCAACAAGTCCGTAACATCAGTTACGATGGGATCGGGCACTTCCGCAACCTGAGCCTGGTCCCCTAGCAATTTTTTCCAACATTTAGAAATAGTTTCCTCAGAAACCGTGTAATGCCCTGATCCATCGGCTGAACCAAAGAGGTCACGTTTGGGGGAAGATATAATACCCTGAATTGAGGATCGATTTTGTTCAACTCTTCTTCCGATGGATGGCAGGGCGCGTTGTCTAATATTAACAAAAACTTCTCGTTTTCATCCAGTTTTATTGCTTTCACAGCCTTTATGAAAACGGTTTTGTACCATTCGACAAAAAGTTTTCCTAGAGAAAAAAGCAATTAAATTTTTATAAATGTCTGACAAAAAACAACAGTAAAATATGTAAACGTTTTCAAAGAATACAAGGCTTTATTATGTTCTACATTAAAGTTGTAAATAATGCACCTTGCATCAGACTTTTAAAATTAGAATGAGAAGTAGAGAGACTGAAAACTGTAGGAAGATTGAATATTTTAAAAATGCAAATGAATAAGATATTGCTCATTAAAGAATAGGCTTTTGTTGAACACATTTACAAAAAATAGTTCTCGTGAATTACTATTGAAAATTAAATTAATAAGTAATTAATTAAAGTGATTATATTCCTATTGCTCGTGAATTATGAGTGAGTCATAAATACAAAACAAAACAAAAATTACAAAAAAAGCGTAGCGTACAGTTTTTATTACTGTCAGTTCAAAAGGTAATGTTGATTATCTTTCTGAAAGTATTGAAATTTTTTTTTATATGTATATGGAAGAATTTCTTACCAGTCATCCAAGCTATACTTTGGCCCGCGTAGTTTACTGGCAATTCAACATTTCGAAAACATCTCGGTTTGGCAGATTTGCCTATCATGAAAAGCGGAATTTTGTGTGATCCGTTAGCGTTGGCGCAGTTCATGATCGTAACTCTTTCTTTATTTTCTTTGAACCCAGACGCGCATTTTTCCTCTGCAAATGCAAGCGTTTTGCCTGGCAGTGATTTGTTTTCATTGAAAACTAAACGTAAATTAGCTTGAAATTCGATAACTCAGTCAATTTCAACCAATTCTAATAAAAAAGTTAATTACACGTGGAATTTAACTCACTTTGATTATATCAACAGAAAAAAATTATTGGATTGGAATTTTTGGGATATTTGGATTTATACCATAAAATCAGAGTTTGACGCTGTGAAAGAAATTTCGCATATGAAACTTTTTTTAGTTCTACTAGACCCACAAATTCTATATATTTAGTGAAAAGTACTTTTTCACTTTAAAAAAAGGTACGTGGAAAAATTAACTTTTTTGTCCTGGAAAACCTGGAAAAGTCGTTGAACTTTTTTTTAATTAAACGCTAGACACCCTGATTTTATGGATTCCAATAACAATTTTGTACAGGCAGCCTCTCTTATCGCTCGTATCGATAATCGCTTTGACTATATGGCGTTATATTTGAATTTAAGTGATCAGAGAAATAATTCTCTTCAGAAATTGAAAAGATTTGTGAAGGTTTTCACTGATTTGAATTTTCTCTTTCAGGACTCAGACGATGAAATATCTCATCTCGAGTGGGAAACTGTGAGGGTGCGTTTTCTGAAGGCTGGTACCGTCCAGAGGCTGGTCGAGAGTCTCGCTAACGACGATGGGGAACTCGAGTCGACCTACATTAACGTCTTTTTGGCGACATATCGCGCTTTTACGAGCCCGCAAGAGGTTCTGGAACTTTTGTTGGTCAGGTACGATTCTCTGGACGAAAATTCTGGGGCACTTACGGGTGAGCAGCATCGAAAAACTCTTGTCCAGGCTCTACATGTGTGGTTGGACGCCTATCCTGGGGATTGGTGCTCACCACCGAATCATCCTCTCCTCATGAGACTCCTAGACTTTACGCATCGACGATTACCTGGTTCCGAACTCGAACTCAAGGCCAGGCATCGACTTCACAGGTTTTCGCAACGAGAGGGACAGACAGGTAATTTTATTTCTCTTTTGTCTACCATTGCCCTCTTAATTCGCCTCGATCGTCTTTTTAGTTTCAGACGTTTAACCTGAGTTTTTATGGTTTCTTAATTGTTAATTTACTCAAATTGAATGGTTCTCCCAAAAAAACTTACGGTTGAATCAACCAGAATTCTGCCGTCCTGATGAAGAAACTGTGCAACTTATTTTTGTCAAATACGAGTTTTTTATGTTGTTGGATTCGTTGTGAGAATAGGAATTTAACTATGCTAATTATTATGAAAAATCGCAACTAATTCTCGAGATTATTAGGTTGAAACGGATTTGGGACAGCCTGAGTTCTCAGAAAAAAAAAATCTGCGCAGAGGTCATTTTAATACAAAACGAAAACACTTTTGTAGTGATGCCATCAGAGCAAAAAAGACCCTTATGGGGATGTTAGAATTATGGTGGTTCACTACTTAGGGTAGGGTGGGACGAGATGAGCATAGGGGGTAAGATGAGGCACTCAATTTTCTCGCAATCTATCATTTCTTTTGTAACTGTTCTTTGTACTAATATCAGGAAGAACGTTATCAAACTTCTTTTTAAAAAATCTTCGCTTAATGTTTAATAAATTTGGAAAAAACAAAAGTAAAAATGTTAAGACCTGTATTCTGCTATTTTGCATTTGTTTAGAAAGTCCAAGAATCACACAAAATTACATATTAGATGTTTTTCCAGTGGTTATTTAGATAGCTTATTCAATAAACCTTAAGTTTTTAACAGATTTTTATATAATTGTAAAGCAAAAATAGGTGAAATTTTGATTTTACTTGCAAGTGTCATATGGAGCGGAATGAGCCACTGTTTTGGGGCGGTATGAGCCATCTCTTCCTGTGCATTAACCTAACCTCTTAGTGTAGCAGTCAGCAGGTGATGCAATATTTTATTGTATCAGATTGTGCAGTGTATTAATTACGGTGCAAAAGTATAAAAAATTAATCTTGTCGAAAAAAATGCTTCGAAAAAGTTTGACAGATGCAGTGTTATAGGTCTGTATTAAAAAATAATGTGAGTTGCTGGCAACCAGAAGATATCACTGTTTTTCTGGTCTATTTCTTAAGAACCTTTGTTTGAAAACTCTTCAAATGCTATAAAAATGAGAAAAACATTGTTATGGTTGGAAAATAGGTAAAACTATAGAAAAAGCGGCTTAAAACCCCAGTATATGTGAAATTCAGCGTCGTGTAGTAGACCAGTCTAATATTTCGTAGTCTTCATACTTTAGAATTTAACTTTTACTGAAACAATGTACACGGGTAACTCGAAAAAATGTTATATTTATTTCTGTAATACAATTATTAAAAGATATGTAGATATAAATCGTTTTTCTATTCACTGTTTGTAGATTTAGTTACGAGTACCGGTTAGGATTAAGGATTGCATCATTTTAACGTTAAATACTTTGAATGTTCCTTAACATTTTTGAAAAAAGTGTGTAAGATATGTTTTTGTTTTATAATACTCTAACTTAACAATACTCTTACTTATAAATAATATATAAAAAGTTATTTAATTAAGTGGCTCATCTCGCCCCAGTGCCTGGCACTACTTTTTTATTTTCGTTTTTAATTCCGCATATACTATAGCATATACTATATCGAATGGTGCTATCGGGGTTCGGTGGAGGCTAGAGGGGAACTGACAATTTTCGCCGGACGCCGAACGTCTATATTCATCGCGGGTAACAACCCGTACCGCATCTAGGTTTATAATATCTTTGCAACGTCTGGCCAAAGATATTATACACCTAGATGCGGCAAGTGGCGGCGGGGTGGGGATAGAATTATTAGTACGGTAGGATAAATGTAGACGTCGCTGTCGGCGAAAATCCTAACCTACCCCGCTGTGCCTCTCTACCCGCTGAAGTATCACCTTCTTTCGAAAGCCATACATGCCAGACGCCCTGCCTGGGGTGTTTGGGCACCTGAGCCAGGTTTAAAAATTGGAAATTCGAAGTGATAGTATCAGAGCCAATTTTCTTCTAGGATCGATTATTGATGCTCCAAGTTTATTATTATTCAATCGCCAGACCGACAGGTAGCATTCGTAAAACGACAGACCGAAATTCCAGGGAAACGTCTTGAAAAGAATTGGATTGGCCTTTAGTACATTTTTTCATTATCAACAAATAAAGGTCAAGTTTGTCATGTTATGTTATATTATAATGTCTATAAATTCATATGACTTCATCAATCATTCTTCTTCATCGGTTGATATTTTTCATCTTGTTTCTCTAGTGATTTAGATGCATAACAACAAGCTATCAATAATTCATTAGATTTTTTTTATGTTGGCCACCGATTGCACAGCGCGACGACATTGTGATGGTTCAGATTTTTTATCTAATGGAAGTGACGGGCGCACAAAACTTTATTTAGTTTGTGAAATTGTTTTTCTCTTCTCTACTTGAATGACTGAGTCAGGCATTTTAAATTCAGAATTCAACTATATTGCATGCTTCTTTAAATATATGTGACCGTCCGCGAAGAAAGGGACCTAATGCGGAAAAAATCGATTTTGATTTTCTTACGCCAATCGATAGCTTCTGAGTTACTGTTTCATTTCCAAAAATCAGAAATTTGTTAAGTTAATTACTTTTCTTGTTCTTAAGCTACAAACATAGGCATGATGTGCGTACGCGAAAACCGAACGAGAGGCCTACGAAAGTCAGCCCCACCACTTACCACACAACTGTACGTGACGTGTCCATGAGTTCCACTGGCTCGTGGCTAAAAGTGTTGTGGCAAGTGGAGGGAGGGCTTTTCGTAGACGCATCCCCACTACTCAAATGCTGGCTTGCGGGCTCTGCTACGATCGCCCGTCTGTAAAATTCAGCTTTGACGCATTAGGTCCCTTTCTTTGCGGACGGTCTATATGTCGAAAGGGGGCGATGCATAGGGCTGTGATTCGCAAAAGATGGTATCTAGCGCCATCTATTGATTTCCAGAGAACTGCTTTTCCTACTATATCAAGCACCCAACCCTCCCTGCACTCTAGTCAGTCGATAAGGAAGCACGCGGCGAAACGCCTGTGAAGTAGTCGGTAATACAGATTTCCACCGCATCACTCTATCAGACATTGTCGAGCAGCGACACCTACCGATCGCTTTGCGTACTCAAAGTTGCAAATCTATCAGGCGAATGTTTCAAAAAGCGGCCATCGATTTCTTGCATCAATGTTGCATCGATGTTTCGTGCAGTGTTTCAGATGTTTCAGGAAATATCGATGCAATATTTAGGCAACATTCGGTGTTAATAGGGAAGTAACACGTGAGCTTCATTTCAGAATTAGATAAACTGTCTTGAAAACATACATTACTGTCAATAGCTGTTTTAATTTTAGCGTTGCTTGAAACGGCTTTTGCTTTATTTATATGCGAAGAGTTATTGCTGTGCCTTCGTAAATGAAATGCACCACCTGAAATTGGAATATCACATATATTGCATACAGTTTTACCATTTCGTTCACTCGCCCATTTAAATTCGTTCAACCAAGCCGGTCTAAATTTTTGTGTGTGTGCCGCTCTCTTTTTTTCTAATTTCCATTATGTTTAGACTATGTTTTCAGTTCTAATTTTTAAACGAGAAACATTTTCAATTGTTTCATTGCCGGCTACAAGATTAAAATTTATATCAAAACTTTCATAGTTTTCTGTGCCACGCTGTGGCGGTTCTGGCGGTACAACTATTAAAATAGAATCGTCAGAAATCTGCTTGTTTTGAAGTTTCCGATAAGTGTCCTGTTCGAAATTACTATTGCTCGTGTCTGAAGCGTCAAGACTCATCGATGAAACATGGACATCTGAGGTGGATGTTTCAGTCTCATCGAAATGTTTACCCGCTTTTCACAGAAGAAACCTGAATTACAAGAAATTTTACATTTGCGACATGTATGTGGCAAACAAATTCATAATTTAAAATGCGATAATGTTAAAAGTTCTTTCAATCAGTCGCTCATTCAGGACAACCTACCAAAAAATTATGTAAACCTTCAATATTTCAAATTACTTTTACCGACATTTTTGGTAACAATTAATGCTGAGTTTTATTGAATGAGTGTATTGCTGAAAATGAAATTTACCTGCGTCATACTTACTCGTCCATTTTCTGTTGGATTTTCTCAGGGTTGAGGTTAAGTCTTGATCATTTTTTCATCATCCAGATTTCAGTATCAAATTCGAAGCCAGGTCGCAATCATTTTTTTGCAGATTTGGCATCGAACGCCGTTGTAACCGATTTTTGTCGGCCCAATTTCCAGTGCATACCTTAGCGAAGTTACTAGCAGGTTGTAGCAATGTTTTCACAATCCAAGTCCAACTTTGAATGCCGGAATTTCTTTTCTCCCAATCAACAGCGTCAATTTTAAATGAATCATGGAAAATTATTTAAAAACGAAAGAATTAGCGATTATGCGATTAAAACTGAAACTTATAATAACATTTTAGCAGCTGATAGTAAAAATTATTACATACTTTAAATGGAAAAATTAGAAGTAGTAATGCTAACCCTACTAGGAAAAAGAGTCTTCGACTTTGTTTCTTCATTTAGGTTAGGAGGTTATAGCGGTTATAGGCCATTTAAAAGTTTGAAACTGTGCGAATTCAAGCAAATCGCAGTAGGCACTGAGAAACTAATTTACCCAATAGACCATTTTACCTAACTATAGGAAGTTTATTTTTCGCATGTGCGGCTGCCATGTGCATCCCGCGTAGTATGAAAGTTGCGCTCATATTTTGTAAAAATTTCTCCTTGGCAGTGATGTTGTATTCGGACGGAGCCGAGAATTCGATCACGAATATAGTTCGTTTCTCGAAGTCTTCGAGAACAATGTCAGGCCTTGAGTATGCAACGGAGACTGCTGTCCGAAAATCGTAGTTCCAGAAAATTTGGCACTTCTCGTTTTGCGCAATTGACTCTATCTCTCTTGGAGCGTTCGGCAGGGCAGGGTCGCGGCCAACACCGTAAGAGCGACAAAGATGGTTATAAAGCAACAATTTTATTTTAAAACAATTGCAATACTCAAATCCTGGCTTTTACCTTTAATATTTATTGGAGTCACAATAACATAATTGAAATTTAATAATATGAAAAACTTAACCTTCAAACCTGTTTACAAGTTCAGCTTTTTTTACTACTACTTTTACTTTTTTACTACCTTTTACTAGGTTGCTGCCGGCAACTTAGCCACCGTCTCAATTGAGCAAAACTAAGTTTTTCTATTTCACACTTGCCCAATTTTGTACCCGGAACATCATTTTCATTTAATTTCACTCCGCCGAAAGGTACAATTGTATACATTTTTACAAAATATGAGCGCAACTTTCATACTACGCGGGATGCACATGGCAGCCGCATATGCGCAAACAAACTTCCGATAGTTAGGTAAAATGGTCTATTAACTTTTTCTGTTTCTATATTGTAAATTGCACATTTTTGAGGTAGTTATTTTAGGCAGAAGGAGTTCGTCTATCTTTTCTTCAGGAACGCAGGTGAAGAAGTTATCCGCATAACGATAGAAGAAAAGATATTCGAATCCTAGTTTCATTAAAACATCAGTCTCCAGCTTCTCCATGACAAGGTCTGAAATGGCACCAGAAAGAGGCGACCGCATTGGGGTACCAAACACTTGTTTATAATGCTGATATTAAAGAAACAATAAGAGTGATCCATGCAAAATTCGAATAACTCGAGAAAATGATAGGCCGATAAGTCCGATAGTCTCGTATTTTGTACCAGTTGAGCTTTATATTTTGTAGGATTAGGTCTTTAGGAATGTTCGTAATGACTTTACGTCCAAGCAGACCAACCTGAAATCGTCCGGGATGCGAATGTTTTTAATTTTGTTTATTACGTCCCAACTATTTTTTATGAAAGTCTCAGTTTTACCTATTAACATTTTAATTGAAGCACTAACGAATTTTTAGAGATTAATTTATTGGAGATCCACAGAAGGAAGTGACAGGTTTCATAGGAACATTAATTTTCATTCACTGTTTATTTATTTAGTTTCTTGTAAACTTGGTCGTCAGACAAGAGTGTTGTGCATTTATCAACATAATAAGTTTTATTGATAATGACTGTGGCATTGCATTTATCAGCGTTAGTGACCATTAGAGATCCTCAAGAGAGAGTTGAGAAACGGGGTAATTCAATTCTGATTGGTGCCGCTGTACCGGAACTAGTTGAACTTTTATGAATGTCGATTGGCTTGAGTTAGCGCTATTTTCAAATCACAATTTAATTTGCGAGAGGATTTAATACAGAATAGAGATAACACTTAAATATGAACATTATAAATGATTGGAAAGGTTAGTTATTAAGGTTAGAAATTAATAATATTTACTTTGAAACACATATACTTCAGCATTTTCAGAAACAAAAGAATTAATAAAAAATAATAATATGATATACATAATATAATATAATAATGATTTTCTACAAAGTAGAATATTTTTAAAGAAATGAGATGAGTTTATGCTCGACAAAACAGTGAAATTTTCAATACAAAATATTAATTTTTAAAGAATAAGAATTATTTTCTACCAAATAATGCGGATTTTCAACGAAATAATTGAAGTTTCAACTGAAAATGATTAATTTAGAAGAAACTAGTTCAATTTTCTAGCAAAGAGATGATTTGTAAACAGAAATGATTCATCTTTAGCCAAAAAATTCATGCTTAACAAAGGAGTACAACATTCAACCAAGTAGTTGTATTTGTAACCGAGAAGATTAATTTTGCACTGAAAAAGACGAATTTTTAACAAAATACAAGATTGTTCAACTTAATATATTTACATTTTTTGACAAAAAACACGAATTTTAAACAAAAGAAATAAATTTTAAACGAAACTGTTGCATTTTTAAGAAAGAAGATTATTTATTTTTTACAATGAAAGACGAATTTTTAACAAAATATATGAATTATAATTTATTATAATTATTATGTTGAATGCAAACAGTTTATCTTACGAAACAAGTGCAAGAGACAAAAAAGTTTAATTTTTACTTAGCAAGCTGAAAGTGCTGTTACAAATTTGGGTTGTTAATAAAGAATGAAATTGTTTACAAAAAAAACTGACCAAGATTTCGAAAACCGAAACAAGATATTCGCAATCAGGGGACAATTGTATACCATTTCCTTCATGATGCGTGAATGGAACATAACCGAATGTAATGATAAACTGCTCGTAAGAAATGCAGTATTTGCCTAAAAGTAGCATTGTGAAGTAAAACATCAGTCGCAAAACGATTTACAGTTCTTGTTTTGGGCAAAATCACGTACTAGTGTACATAGAATACAGTCAAATAAGCTAAAAGAAGGTCATTTGGTAGAAAAATTAGCAGATGTTCCTATTTATTTCAAAAAATACACGTTCTAAAAGTTTGTTCACAAGGAAAAGATGCGTAGTTAAATTTCATATTTGAATATATGTTTGAAAAATAAAAATTTTAAACCTTTTTATACAAGCCCTCATGTTAAACAAAATTCTTTAACCGGTTATTGCAGACAGCCAATGAGTTGTGCAAACATGTAAAGTTTGTGTACAATGCGAATAAATCTGTTATTTTTCGGAGGAAATTGAGCGACACAGATTATTGATATCTTGCATCAGAAGAGTTCGGGGACGTCCGTTAGCATGTTCGCTATCATTCCCCAAATTTTTAAGGCAAAATCTTTATTATTGTATGAAAAAAGTCAGGGGAACCTAACACTGTTATAATCGATAATTTTCTAAGTATCACATGCCCTTAATACCTAGGATTATATAAACTTCTGGCTGTTTTTGTCAATTTTCCGAATTTGAACAAATCGGATTTCATTAGGGGTGGGTTTTTGGGATCTGAGCGAGATGTTTGGCCACTGCGATTATTCGGGGGATGATTTTTATGAATATTTTAGGCTATAAAATAACCATAAATGTATTAACTTCGTACTGAATTGGACATTTTCTTAATTTTTTGGAACTTATTAATTAGGGGTGGGTTTTCGATATCTGAGCGAGATGTTTTGCCAGCAGCATTATTGGCGGGAGCAATAAGGAGAATTTTTCACGATGTTAAATACCTGAGATTGTATTAACTTCTGGCTGTTTTTATTGATTTTCCTAATTCGCAAAAATCGGATTTCATTAGGGGTGGGTTTTTGGGATCTGAGCGAGATGTTTGGCCACTGCGATTATTCCGGGGATGATTTTTATGAATATTCTAGGCTATAAAATAACCATAAATGTATTAACTTCGTACTGAATTGGACATTTTCTTAATTTTATGGAACTTATTAATTAGAGGTGGGTTTTCGATATCTGAGCGAGACGTTTTGCCAGCAGCATCATTCGGTAAGGCAAAAAGGATAATTTTTTATGACGTTAAATACCTAAGATTGTATTAACTTCTGGCTGTTTTTGTCGATTTTCCGAGTCTGAAAAAATCGGGTTTCATTAGGGGTCGGTTTTTGGTATCTGAGCGAGATGTATGGCCACTACCATTATTCGGGAGATGATTTTTATAAATTTTCCAGGCTATGAAATAACCATAAATGTATTAAATTCGTACTGAATTGGACATTTTCTTAATTTTTTGGAACTTATTAATTAGAGGTGGGTTTTCAATATCTTTAGGATTCTAGGCAACCATGAAAAAATTATAAACACAAATTTGTTAATAACATTACAAAGACGGGAATTTCTTTAGTCACTGTGAGAAATCTAAATTACTAAGAGGGTGAAGGGAGTAGAAAACGTAAATCTATCCGGAAGATGTTCTTTGTGGTTCGGGGCAGCCATATAAAAAAATAATAAACACCCAATTTTCGATAACAACTGGAAGACAAGAATTTGTTTACAGTTACTTTTTCTCCGATTTCTGGACTCAACACCCTAACAATAAGCACCACCCCTTCTTCCTAAAAAATTACTTTTTCGCATTCTCTTCACATCCAGGGACTTTCTTTCTGAAAGGAAAAGTTTTACAAAAAATATCTCTTGCTCTTGTGTGATATTTTTTATCGTTAACGGGCAAAAATCAAAAACTATATTAAAAAATCAGTTGGCGAAGCAGGCGGCAAGCGCCCTCACTTAATGGTTTCGTAGGAACAGGTACAGTTAAGATTTTTTTGAGACAAATTTGAGCCAATTCTGAGCATTTTTGGGTCAAACATGTGAAACGCATAACCATGCAAAAAATTAAGTGGTTAGACCTAATAGTTTCCGCGCTAGGAGTGTTAACACGATAAATTTTTAGTCAAAAAGCCTAAATTTGTATGTATTCACATAGCTTTGATAGGTATTTCGCTCAGCCTACTCAGTATTTTTCCTAGGATTAGACACGCTAAACACACTTACATGCAAAAACTAGTCTCCAACCCTTAAATCAAAACGCACACCCCCTTCGTGCCGCGCATATGCGACTTTGACAAGAAATAATCATTTTCAGAATTTTACACGCTGAATAGTCTCTGATTTTTAGGCTCCTCGAAAATACCAACTTCAATTTTTGGGCTGCAACCTTTACCCACCAAAAACCAACCCTTCTGCACACCGTCAGTACGACTTTGACAAAAAATAATCTCTGTCAGAATTTTACAGTGCCAACAGAGTCTCTGATTTTTGGGCTACTCAAAAATACCAAATTCAATTTTTAGACTCCAACCTTTAAAGCAAACGGCACCCTCTTCGTGCTAGGCAGATATGACTGCCAAAAATGAAAGTTTTTGAGAATTCAACAGTGTCAATAATCTTTTCCAGAATTTTACAGCGTCCATAGAGTCTTTGATTGTTGAACTTCTAAAAAATGCTAACTTCGATTTTTGGGCTCCAACCCTTAATGCCAAAAACCAACCCCTCCGTGCACCGTCAGTACCACTTGACCAAAAAAGAATCTTTTTGAGAAATTTAATCTCAATAGTCTTTGATTTTAGAACTCCTGAAAAATACCCACTTCGATTTTTGGGCTCCAAACCTTAGCGCCAAAAGCCAACCCTTCTGTGCACCTTCAGTACCACTTGGCCCAAAAAAATTCTTTTTCAGAATTTTACACTGTCAATATAGTCTTATTATTGGGCTCCTCAAAAATACTAACTTCAATTTTTGGGGTTCCAACCCTTAGCGCCATAAACCAACCCCCCTGTACGACTTTGCCAAAAAATAATCTTTTTCAGAATTTTATAGTTTCAAAAGAGTCTCTGATATTTGAGCTCCTCAAAAATACCAACATCGACTATTGAGCTCCAACCTTTACCGTCAAAAATCAACCCCTCTGTACACCGTCAGTACGACTTTGCCAAAAAATAATATTTCTCAGAATTTTGCGGTGTCCATAGTTTCTCCGATAAAAGGCAAAACTATTAGAATCTTTAATTGAACGATAAATGAAGCGATTTGACAAGGCAAATTTTTAAAATTATTGTTACTTTTGTTACTACGATGTCTCAAATCTGGGTCTGTCACGATATCGGAATGATCATATTATGATCGAGATTATTATATATATATATATATATATATATATGCAACAATGATAACACCAAACATAGTGGTAGTAAGTGAGGTTCAAAACAATCGAACGCGCAGGGCTCCCGACAATGGGTCGGACAACAATGCCGATTACCCCAGAGTTGGGGAGCCAATCAAGACGGAGCGACACTGAGACCAACCGCGAGCAGACATCCAATAGAGGAAGAGCGATGCATAAGGACCCGGAGAAACATCAGCATCCAAGTTTCTCTCAAGCCCAAAGATCTGGCTAAACTGGATGACGAACTTCGTGAAGATTTTTTCGAAGAATCCGACCTTATATTAACCTTATCCGACCTTGTGTATCAATTGTAGCGTGTATATTACAGCGAGATTATTGGTGGATGCGAACCGTAAAAAAAACCAACGGCTGATCATAAGACCAAGAGACGAATGCATCAACTGACCACAAAGATAGGCTAAGCGAGTCGGTACACGTCCCGTATTGAGTGTGTGATTGACTACATAACATCTAGCAGGAATTGAAACGCTAAAGTTGGAAAGTTCGCGCGCGAATTGCGGATCCATTATCACACACTTTACAAGTGAAAGCTGCTGACCATCAGGCAACATTTTATTGACACAACAGGGGTACTATCTGACGTTAGGAGAAGTCTAGAGCGGAGGGAGAGGTGAGTCAGAAAAAACTAACAGTTTCTCTCTTAATCATCTCGTCTGTTGCAAGATCCTCCAGTTACTGTGGACCATCCGCCCAAACTAGTGGAGGACGAAGCATTTTAAAGATGAGTCTACGATGTCCAAAATCCCGTGAAAGAAGACTCAAAGAACATGAATAGCTTTAAGGAGCTGTGCAATTCCCTCAAAACATCTAAGGAAGAAGCCCACCGATCACTACCGTGGAGGTGAAAAAAGTATTAAGAGGTATGAAGAACCATTCCGTTCCGGAACCAACTGGTATCAAGACCTTCTGATGGAAGAAGTTTCTCTCAACCAACCAGCATCTGGCTCGCATTTTCACCTCATATCTAAAGTCAGAAGAGCCTATTCCAGAATAATTGGTGAAAGGGCGCTCAATACTCCTGCCAAAAATGGACAACTTAGCTGACCCGAAGAATTACAGGCCAATCACTTCTCTATCAATCGGAACTGTGGGGCTAGAAATGTGCGAACAACACATACTTACCATCGCAACTTATCGATGGCCTAGTTTGATTACCAGAAAACTTTCGATTCAACCTCCCATATACTTAGCATCTGTCTGTTGGAAAGCCGCACATAGTGAGATGCACAGAGAGATTGATGCTGCTTTGGAAAGCCAGATTTACTATCACATCTGGAAGACATCTTGTGACAACTAACAACGTCACCTTTCATATAGGTGTCTTTCAGGGCGACACCATGATCCCGCTTGTCTTTTGCCTCACATTGCTGCCACTATTCCTCTCACTTCGCTATTCCGAAGATTACTTTGGCGGAAAATCTGGAAATCGAAAGCATAAGGTATGTATGTATTTTACATGGATGATCTTAAGATCTATGCTTAACATAAAGAGCAATTACAACTAGCCCTAAGCATTGGCAAGGAATACTCTCAGAAGATTTGAATGTTTGGGGTTAGAAAAATGCGCCAAGGTTGATTTGAAGCGAGGAAAACTCAATGACGACTCTACATCTCACGCCGTCAACGTCGTCGCGGACCACTGAATCTTAAATGTCTTCACAACAGGACTTTTCTGAGTACAGCACATATAGTCAAAAATGGACGAGACCCTATTCTTAAAATGGTCAGGAAGCACGAAGAAGTGGGCAAAGGAGCATTTCTGTATAAAGCAGCGGAGGAGGCTTCTGAAACACTCGACCTAGACATCAATATGAGGGGTGAGCAAAATGCATCAAATCTTATCCATCACGAGTACTTACTTCTGAAAGCCCGAATCAAGAAAGCACAGGAGAAAAACTTCCATAAACAACTCCTTGACAAGAGGATGCACGGCATCTTCCACAGAAATGTAGAGGATCAGTCGATGTCGTATGACCTGACGTTTGCTTTCCTTAAATCACCCAGATTGAAGTCGGGTAGGGAGGGTTTCATTTTCGCATATCAAAACGGTGTCATTTTCACTTTAGCATACCGTTGCCACATTTTGAGCCGAGACATTCCGGATGACAGCTGCAGAACATGTCATGCACACGCCGCACATCTAGAACACATACTATCTAGTTTTCCAACTCATGTGTGTACAACCTGCATCCAAAGGCACAATGCGGCACTAAGAGTGCTTTATTACCGTATCTGTCATTCTTACGTCAGCCTTAGTACTGCTCCGCTAAACGATCATAGGAAAATAGAGTCAATTGTCGAGAATGATAAGTGCCGCATATACTGGAACTTCAAATTCTCGACTATTGTTTCTGTTGTGCACTCAAGGCCTGACACAGTTCTCCTTGAATTCGAGAATCGAACCATGTTGGTTATCGAATTTTCGGCACCAGCTGTAAAAAAAAGCATAGCCAAGGAGAATGAAAAGAAAAAGAGATATAAAGACCTTATAAGAGGGCTGCGAGGGTTATACCCAAAATATTCCGTTAAGCCAATCGTCCTGATCAACGTTCTTGGAGGTGCCAAGCTTTCACTGGTCAATAGCCTGAAAAGCATCTCTGCGTGTCAACATAATGCTAAGACACTTGCGGGGAAAATGAAGAGTGCGGTTATCCTTGGGACGCTCCGTATCCTCAGGGTACATGAGACTTCCACCGTATCATCGTATTTCGCTGAGAGCGGGTGCAGTTTTTCCGATTAGCACCCGCTCCCGGTGAAATCCAGCGGTTGTCCTTATGGCAAACTTTTAACCATATATATATATATATATATATATATATAAAGCCAATCCACGCACCTTCACTGTTTCGAGATCTACACCTTCTTCGTCAAAGAGGGCCATTCTTAGACACTTATCTATTCTTAATATATCGAGAGATCTCAAAGGAAGCTGCAGCTTTACGTGCTACTACACAAGACGCATCATCGTTAGGTGCATCATCTTGGAAGTTGAAAGCTTTGCCTATCGAAAAGCTCTATCCTGTAACCCGCTAGTTAGATCTGCCCTTCTTTGAAATTTGAGTTGACGATGTAAAACATGACAGTAATAAAACAAAAGAAACATATCATATTCGCTTGGTTGATGGTACAAAATGAATGATCGAAGAAAAATTTCTTTCCTACTCATCCAATGATATAAAACAAGAAAAAGTAAGAAATGAAATGAAAGAAGATAAATATTGTGAAATGAAGCATTCTTATCTGCTTGAACGGCCGGTCGTCATCGAAAATTTTAACTTTTTGCGGTCCTCTTTGTTGTTAATGTTTGGATTACTGAGAGGATCCATGGATGTCAATGTCCACTCTGGTGTAATGGCCACCCCAGCTCGTGTGTCCAGGCCCGGTATGCGTCCCATAAATCCTTAGTCTCTCCAGAGCACGGTCTTCAGATTTCCTCGTCATTAAAGGCCTCTATTTGTTTCCTTCATAGGTCTCGTGCTTTGTCACGCTGCATCAGGTAATATTCTCGCCTCAACTCCGCGAGAATATCCACTTTTCTCAAGGATATTGGGGCTTGAGTCCTTCTGGTTTATGACTCTCATCCGTATTGTTCTCCTTGTTACCATTTTGACAGCTTCTTTTCAAGGGCCGTGGATTTCTATCTTTAAAAATATTTTCGACTAGAGCTTTATAGCGGCTCCTTCTAACTGCGAAAAGTCCTCAGAGTTGTTTATATGTCACCTATTCTTGTACAGCTTCTTTCCAAACTTTTTCTGCTTTCGCTCCTTCTTTGTTTTGTTTGGATGTGCCAGGACGTGCCCGATCGACGATGGATGGTGTTGCTGCCACCTCTTCTTCGATGCCAACTAATCTTATAGAGTGAATTTTCAATTCTCTCACAACATTGCTGGCTAAATCGTACATTGTCCGAGGTTTCACTGCCGGTCCAGAATTGTGATTCCTCATAGGTAGATTGGTTGTAATTCTGGCTACAATTAATGATGAACGTGTTAATACTTCATCATCCGAAAATCCCACTTTTTTCTTCCTTACGTTCCTGAACAACCGTGGCGTATTTACTTCAGAAACTGTACTCCCTTCTGGTCTTATGGCAGGTCGACGTATTGTATAAATTTCGGACGTCAGTATAGCACTTTCGATCCATTTTCTTTACATTCAATAATGTCATCTTCTCCCGTTTCTAGGCTGTACTGGATTGCCACCGTGCAATGGGTATCGGGCACTTAAAACTGCGTACAAGCGTCAGGCAGTCAGTGCTCTTCAGGTACCGAGGTTGTTTGTCATCACCTCCTTGAATATTCTCTAGACTGTATTTTCGTAAATCATTGGCGTGGTACTGCCCACGTTCACGATCATTTTCAATATTCCATAGAATGTATACATTATTCGCAATTTCCTTCTTAATTTTATAAGGACCTTCGTATAAAGATAAGAATTTAGCCATGATTCCGGTCGAGGCGTTAGATACGTTGCACGCTTTTGCAAGTACCCATTCAACGACGGAAAACTTGACGCCCTTCTTATTCTTGTTTAAACATCCTAATAATTTTTCCCTTCTTTTCTTGAGTCTTTCCTTGAGAACCATTAATTGTTGTGTCCGATTGGCTTGTGGGTAGGGCGGCGATGGAGGTAGGAGATCGGTCCACCATCTTTTTGGTTTTATCCCCCACAGTGCCTCGTAGGGTGTTACTTCCGTGGTATCATGGTGCGATTCATTAATGATATTTTCTACCTTTTCAAACTGGTAGAACCACCCGTTGTGTTTATCAGGCGGGTGGAGGGTCCGAAAGAGTCTAGTCAACACGCGGTTCACTCTCTCCACCAGATTGGCTCGAGGGTGACGAATCGACATGAGGATCATTTTGATTTGTCTATCCTCTAATGCTTTCCGCCATTGTTTACTTGTGAAGTGAGTGCCTTGCTCGTGGCGCTTCTTAATAGATAGAGTTTAGTATATTTTGTAAAAGTATCGATTACTGCTAATAAATGCTCATATCCATATTTCGTTTTCGTGAGAGGGCCAAAAAAGGAAATTGAGATCAATCGAGTGGTTTCTAGGACAAAGCGGGCTTGAGCAGGGATTGAAGTGCCTGTGTAGACAATTTATTTCTCTGGCAGAAGTCGCAGACTGCCACTATATTACGCTTCAGTTTTGCCATTTTCGGACTGTAAAATGACTCTTGTAATATTTTGTAAGACTTTCCTGTTCCAGGATGTCCATATGATAAGTGACATTTATTAATTAATTATCATTTTTATTACAGCTTGCACTATGTGAATTCAATATTCACTACCATTAAAGTGATATAAAATACCTTCGATGATTTTGAATCTTGTACGTGTTTTAGCATCACAAGCGAGTTCTTGTTTTAATTGTAGTATCCTTTTTTCTTCCATCTGTTGTTGTGGAATGTTTCTTATGTTGTTCTCAATTTCCGGTGTCGATTCGCAGCGATTTTTCTTGTATCTTTTTTCGTCATGCAGTCGATTCAGAACGTCAGTCATCTCATTCGAATTTCTAGGTAAATGCTCGACTTCGATTCGATAGTCTTGTATTGCTAAGATCCATCGAGTGAGTCGTGCATTTACAAACTTGCATGTTTTCACGGAAGTTAGGAAAGAAAGTTTTCTGTGCATTTGTTGACCTAGAAAAAGCATTTGACAAGGTAAATAGAAGTAAACTTTGGGAAGTTCTCTAACGCTCTTACTGTAAGGATATGTAACTTTTCTAGGATTCTGTTATGTGACTAATATAGGACAGAGTGATAGAACTGTTATGTCACTAGTATGTCACACGTGTTCCAAGAACAGAACATCGAGGTCACACTGTTGTGTAACACTGTTACTGTAAGGATATGTACCAGTTCTAGAATTCTGTGATGTAACTAATATAGAAAAGGGTGATGGGACTGGTATGTCACTTGAATGTCACACATGTTCCAAGAACGGAGCATGAAGGTCACACTGTTCTCTAACGCTCTTACTGTAAGGATATGTAACTTTTCTAGGATTCTGTTATGTGACTAATATAGGACAGAGTGATCGAACTGTTATGTCACTAGTATGTCACACGTGTTCCAAGAACGGAACATTGAGGTCACACTGTTGTGTAACACTGTTACTGTAAGGATATGTAACAGTTCTAGAATTCTGTAATGCAATTAACATAGAACAGAGCATTGGAACTGTTATGTTACTCAAATGTCACAGGTATTCCAATAACGGAACATGAAGTTCATATTGTTCTGTAACGCAGTAACTGTAACGATATGTAACAGTCCTAGAATTCTACGATGTAAGTAATATAGAACAGAGTGATAAAACTGTTATGTCACTAGAATGTCACACATGTTCCAAGAACGGAGAATAAAGGTCACACTGTTCTCTAACGCTCTTACTGTAAGGATATGTAACATTTCTAGAATCCTGTGATGCAACTAATATAGAACAGAGTGATAGAACTGTTATGTCGCTAGAATGTCACACGTGTTCCAAGAATGGAACATTGAGGTCACACTGTTGTGTAACACTGTTACTGTAAGGATATGTAACAGTTCTAGAATTCTGTAATGTAACTAACATAGAACAGAGTGATGGAACTGGTATGTCACTAGAATGTCACACGTGTTCCAAGCACGAAAGATAAAGGTCACACTGTTCTGTAACGCTGTAACTGTTAGGATATGTAACATTTCTAGAATTCTGAGACGTAACTAACATAGAACAAAGTGATGAAACTGTTTTATCACTAGAATGTCACATGTGTTCTAAGAACGGAACATACAGGTCACATTGATCTGTAACGATGTTACTGTAAGGATATGTAAGAATTCTAGATTTCTGTGATGTAACTAATATAAAACAGAGTGATAGAACTGTTATGTCAACAGAATGTCACACGTGTTCCAAGAACGGAACTTAAAGGTCACACTGTTGTGTAACGCTGTTACTGTAAGGATATGTAACATTTCAAGAATTCTATACTGTAACTAATATATAACAGAGTGACAAAACTGTTATGTCACTAGAATGTAACACGTGTTCCAAAAAAGAAGCATAAGGGTCATACTGTTCTGTAACGCCGTCACCGTTAGGATATGTAACAGTTCTAGAATTCTGTGACGTAACTAATATAGAAGAGAGAGATGGAACTATCATTTCACTAGAATGTCGCAGGTTTTCCAAGAATGGAAAATGAAGGTCACATTGTTCTGTAAGGCTGTTACTGTAAGAATATTTAACAGTTCTAGAATTCTGTAATGTAACTCATATATAACAGAGTAATGGAACTGTTATGTCAGTAGAATGTCGCACGTGTTCCAAAAACGGAAGATAAAGTTCACACTGTTCTGTAACGTTGTTACTATAAGGATATGTAACAATTCTAGTATTCTGTGACGTAACTAATATAGAACAGAGTGATGGAACTGTTATGTCACTAGAATGTCACACGTGTTCAAGCATGAAAGATAAAGGTCACACTGTTCTGTAACGCTGTAACTGTTAGGATATGTGACAGTTCTGGAATTCTATGATGTAAGTGATATAGAACAAAGTGATAGAACTGTTATGTCACTAGAATGTCTTACGTGTTCCAAGAACGGAACATGAATGTCACGTTGTTCTGTAACGCAGTTACAGTAATAATATGTAAAAGTTCTACAATTCCGTGATTTGACGAATATCGAACAGAGCGATGGAACTGTTATGTCACTAGAATGTCACACGTGTTCCAAGAACGGAAGAGAAAGGTCATACTGTTCAATAACGCTGTTACTGTAAGGACATGTAACATTTCTAGAATTCTGTGATGTAAATAATATAGGACAGAGTGATAGAACTGTTATTTCACTATAATGTCACGCGTATTCCAAAAACGGAGCATACAGGTCACATTGATCTTTAACGCCATCACTGTAAGGATACGTAACAGTTCTAGAATTGTGTGGTATAACTAATATAGAACAGAGTGATAAAACTGTTATGTCACTAGAATGTCACACGTATTCAAAAAACAGAAGATGAATTTCACACTGTTCTGTAATGCTGTCACTGTTAGGATATGTAACAGTTCTAGAATTCTGTGACGTAACTAATATAGAAGAGAGTGATGGAACTGTCATGTCACTAGTATGTCGCAGGTTTTCCAAGAACGAAAAATGAAGGTCACATTGTTCTGTAACGCTGTTACTGTAAGAATATGTAACAGTTCTAGAATTCTGTAATGTAACTCTTATATAACAGAGTAATGGAACTGTTATGTCACTAGAATGTCGCACGTGTTCCAAAAACGAAAGGTAAAGTTCACACTGTTCTGTAACGTTGTTACTATGAGGATATGTAACAGTTCTAGTATTCTGTGACGTAACTAATATAGAACAGAGTGATGGAACTGTTCTGTCACTAGAATGTCACACGTGTTCAAGCACGAAAGATAAAGGTCACACTGTTCTGTAACGCTGTAACTGTTAGGATATGTAACAGTTCTAGTATTCTGTGACGTAACTAATATAGAACAGAGTGATGGAACTGTTATGTCACTAGAATGTCACACGTGTTCATATAAAATTCAGAGAAAACCATTAAAATAATTCCTGGAACCTGTCAAAAAGTCCTAAAAATGCCATGATTTTTATAAGAGGATAAAAAGCATTAAAACTTCCTTCAAACCATTAAAATTAATCGAGAATTCCCTCGAATTCAAAAAGAATAACAATTACAAATTCAAATCACAATAAATTAATCAGAAAAATATTCGAACGTTATTATAAAATTCAGTGAAACACATTCAATTAATCCCGTGAACCTGTCAAAAAGTCCTAAAAAATGCCATGATTTTTATTAAAGGGAAAAAAAAAGATTTGAAGCTTCCTTTAAACCATTAAAATCAATCGAGAATTCCCTCGAAATCAAAAAGGATAACAATTTCAGATTCAAATCACTATAAATTAGTTAGAAAGATATTCGAACATTATTATAAAATTCAGTGAAAAACATTAAATGAATCCCTGGAACCTGTCAAAAGTCCTACAAATGCCATGATATTTATAAGAGGAAAAAAAGCTTCGAAACTTCCTTCAAACCATTAAAAACAATCGAGAATTCCCTCGAATTCAAGAACTATAACAATTTCAAATTCAAATCACTATGAACTAATAAGAAAAATATTCGAACATTATTATAAAATTTAGTGAAAAGCTTTATATTAATTCCTGGAACCTGTGAAAAACTCCTAAAAATGCCATGATTTTTATAAGAGGAAAAGAAAAGATTTGAAGCTTCCTTCAAACCATTAAAATCAATCAAGAATTCCCTCGAATTCAAAAAGAATAACAATTTCAAATTTAAATCACAATAAATTCAATGGAAAAATATTCGTACGTTAATATAAAATTTTGTAAAAAACATTAAATTAATCTCTGGAACCTTTCAAAAAGTCATAAAAATGCCATGATTTTTATGAGAGGAAAAAAAAGCTCTGAAACTTCCTTCAATCTATCACAATTAATCGAGAATTCCCTCGAAATCAAAAAGGATAAGAATTTCAAATTCAAATCACTATAAATTAATTAGAAAGATATTCAAACATTATTATAAAATTCAGTGAAAGCATTGAATGAATCCCTGGAACCTGTCAAACAGTCCTAAAAATGCCATGATTTTTATGAGAGGAAAAAAATCTTTGAATCTTCCTTCAAACCATTAAAATCAATCGCGGATTCCCTCGAATTCAAAAAGAATAACAATGTCGAATTTGAATCTCTATAAATTAGTTGGAAAAGTATTCGAACATTAATATAAAATTCAGTGAAACCTATTACATTAATCCCGGGAATCTGTCAAAAAGTCCTAAAAAAAGCCATGATTTTTATAAAAGGGGGAAAAAAGATTTGAAGCTTTATTCAATCCATTAAAATCAATCGAGAATTCCCTCGAATTAAAAAAGAATAACAATTTCAAATTTTAATCACTATAAATCAATTAGAAAGATATTAGTACATTACTATAATATTCAGTAAAAACCATTCTATTATTCCCTGGAACCTGTCAAAACGTCCTAAAAATGCCTTGATTTTTATGAAAGGAAAAAAAAGCTTTGAAATTTCCTTCAATCCATTACAATTAATCGAGAATTCCCTCGAAGTCAAAAAGGATAACAATTTCAAATTCAAACCACTATAAATTTATTAGAAAGATATTCGTACATTATTTTGAAATTCAGTAAAAACCATTAAATTAATCATTGGAACCTGTCAAAAAGTCCTAAAAATGCCACGGATTTTATAAGAGGAAAAAAAGCTTCGAAACTTCCTTCAAAACATTAAAATTAATGGGGAATTCCCCCGAATTTAAAAAGACTAACAATTTCAAATTTAAATCACTATAAATTAATTAAAAAAATAATTGAGCATTGTTATAAAATTGAGTGAAAACCATAAAATAAATCCGTGGAACCTGTCACAAAGTCCTGAAAATGCCATGATTTTTACAAAAGGAAAGAAAAAGCATTGAAACTTCCTTCAAACCATCAAAAACAATCGAGTATTCCCTCGAATTCAAGAAGTATAACAATTTCAAATTCAAATCACTATAAATTAATTAGAAAAATATTCGAACATTATTATAAAATTCAGTGAAACCCATTAAATTAATCCCTGGAACCCGCCAAAAGTCCAAAAAATTCCAGGATTTTCACACGAGGAAAAAAAGCTTTTAAACTTCCTTCAAACTATTAAAATCCAACGAGAATTCCCTTGAATTCAAAAAGAATAACAATTTCAAATTCAAATTACAATAAATTAATTAGCAAAATATTCGAACATTATTATAAAATTCAGTGTAAACCATTTAATTAATCCCTGGAACCTGTCAAAAAGTCCTGAAAATGCCATGATTTTTATAAGAGGAAAAAAAAGCTTTTAAACTTCCTTCAAACCATTGAAATCAATCGAGAATTTCCTCAAATTCAAAAAGAATAAAATTTTCAAGTTCAGATCACTGTAAATTAATTAGAAAACTATTCGGAAATTATTATAGAATTCAGTGAAAACAATTAAATTAATTCCTGGAACCTATCAAAAAGTCCTGAAAATTCCACAGTTTTTATAAGAGGGGAACAAAGCTTTTAAAATTCCTTCAAGCCATTAAGATGAATCGAGAATTTCCTCGAATTCAAAAGAAAAAACAATTTCAAATTCAAACCACTATAAATTAATTTAAAAAATATTCGAACATTATTATAGAATTCAGTGAAAACCATTAAACTAATCCTTGGAACCTGTCAGAAAGTCCTAAAAATGACATGATTTTTATGAAAGGACAAAAAAGCTTTTAAACTTCCTCCAAACCATTGAGATCAATCGAGAATTTCCTCGAATTCAAAAAGAATAACAATTTCAAATTCAAATCACTATAAATTAATTAGAAAAATACAAACCAATAGAACTAATTTTTAGTAATAGAAAAAACGAGAATAAAGTGCTCGATGGGTCGATTTCATGAAGAATTGACATTTTTGGTTTTGAGGTTAGTTGTTAAGGACCCGCAGGGTGTGTTAGGGGTTTCAAACACATATGTCTGATAAATGAAATTGTTCGTTGGATGATTCTCAACAAACCTCTATAATTTCCTATCACATTTTCCCAAACCCTCAAAAATTATTCCAGAAACTTCAAAAACCTTTTTTTCTGATGCAATTTACATAGAAAACTTCAAGAAAAACCGGCACCTTTTAAAATCAAAATTTAAAAAAAAGGTAATTTATTTTTTCGGATTTGGAATCAAATAGGCGGGATCGTTGCCCTCTAGCATGAAAAATAGTTTCGCAGTCCATTTTTCTATCACCCCAATATTAGTAGGCCTCCAAATATACATAGAAATATTTTTCCTAATATTTGGGGAGGCCAAAGTTATTAATTTTTCATAACCAGTTTCAATTTTTCATAAATTACGTTTCCATTCTGAGTGAAAGATTAAAAAAATAAATATAAAAATATGTAGAAAGTAATTTCAATTCCCAGAATCAAAATTTTTTTATTATAAAAAAGTGTACTGGTAAATAAAAAAATATCGTGGATAGTCCAGCTTCCTGGGCTGAATATAAACTCCATTCACTGAATATAGTTATAAATATAAAAAGTTTCATCGAATAGAATTAAGGCGACACAATATGGGAAAATTCTATTTTTGTCAACTAACAATTTATATAGTAGATAGAATATAAAACTGTTTGTCTTCTTTCACGCTTAAGACGCGTCAGGGTGAGTAATGAGAAATTTAATTTGAAACGAGTCTTACATAAGTGTATTTAAGGTTTAAAGAATGGTCTATAAGAACAAAATATTTCGTAAACTTCATTTCGCATGTTGAGTAAATAGTAATACAAATATAATTCTGTATTGGGACATCATAAAAGAATTATAATTTGGACTTGGAACGGTGAATTTTTGAAAAAAAATTATGATTCTGACTTGCAAGAAAATGAAATACACTTTTTCAAACCCCAACAGATGTATATCCGCACTTATTAGTTTTCTATATTGGGTCACTTTCCAAATTTTTCACGAAAAAATGTTTAAAAAGTGATTTAAGGAGTAGGCTCAAATTTCAATATTCAGTGTATCGAATTATTTTGTAATGAAATTACAATCGTATTCATTTAGATTGCTAATCAGGCTTCTACTCTACTTCTATCTACTGAATGATTGATACGAGGCAAAAAGCTTGGTAAAATGTTCCCTTTTTATTTCATTATAACCTCAATAATAAATTCACGAACTTCTATTACAGTAACATTAGTTTCTTTATGAATGTTCTCTAAAATAATATAAATATGTAAGGATGTAAAATTTTGATTCAAAGAGAAAAAAAATTTCAAAATGACTTAATAAACATGAAAAAAATTCATGTGATACCAATTCATTCGTTTCGAAAATATCTATACGACTGTGTACACTGAAAGTCTCATCTTGTACATTTTGCTGATATAATGACGGCCTGGCGTGGGGCAGCGAAGGTATCATGTCTGGTCAGGTTAAAGTCGATCAAACACAATGCAAGATACTTTAACATCGTTATTATTAAAACTACTGAATAACTTATAAATTAAATCTGAGATATAAGTCCGCCAGCTCATCCAACAAGGCACTCCCTTTGTATCAAAAAAATTGTTTGGTTGTTTTGGAAAATTAGCAAAGATGTAGCCTCCGGAAGCTACGACCACGATCGTTCACTGAAAGATCGATCCCGACGCTACCGGAAGTAATACGTCATCCGACTCGTCACTTCCCACAACACCAGAAGTTGATCGAGTCGGGAAAATCACTTAAAAAAGAACCGGAAGCGAAAGAAGCATTGACTTTCAATTGAAAAACTCAAAGACCTGAATTATCTAGAAAATCACACTTGAGTTTAAATTATTCAGACAATGTCAGTGGCTGCACTAGCCTGCACCTTGATTGATGCTGAGCTGCCAGGAAAAAGGTTCAAGGAGAATGCGCAATGGACAGAAACCATTTGATTACCAATGAAACCTGAAGCTCACTCAAAACAAGAATAATAACATCAAATAAATTCTTAACAGTACAAGAAAAAGTGAATTATATACAAATGGATTTTTTTTCAACAAGAATATAGAATTTTGCAGTGCACATTGCATTTTTCAATCATTGTAATTTTTGGACTACCATAATGCGGGCTGCTGTAAAATGATTACGATTTCTTTCAGATTTATTATTTATTCATTTGTGTCAATATTAACATCAGAAAGCTGCACTGTGTTTAACTAGTAAGAACATTATAAATCATATATGAAGATTTTCCACACAGTGATGTTCTTGAAGAATTGCCATCGCGTCCTTCAAAATGTAGTGGGGAGGCTAATTTTAGACGCAGTGCTGGACTGAAAGGTAAAATATGCTTCATGAGTCAACATCAGTATTATAAACTATTATATCAAACTGTGTTTGAATGCTGATAATTTCACATTAATTCATCAAAGCGGCCTCTATTTTAGTGAAATAATCTGTATTTTGCCAAAAATTCGGTTCTAATCCGGCGCGCAGTAAAATGTTTAGAACTCATCTGATAAACAATTCAAAGTTGGAATGCCGTAAAAGGCAGCAATACAACAGAATTTAATTTCAAATGTAGAAAACACGGTTAAAATCTTCTTTACGTAATAAGTGATTACTGTTTGACTTACACTCATCGCAACTTTGGCCCTTGCAACATTTATCACCCCCAGAACACATTTGTGGGCAAAGCGGGCCATCTCCAGCAACGAGAACAGTGATACACATCAGAAATTTATCGTTTTTAGTGGAAAATTCATCTATTTTGTTGAAATTTCGTCTTTTTGTCAGAACAATAATCTTTTTCGATGAAAATTCAACTATTTGGTTAAAAATTAATTTTTTTTGGTTGGAGATTTATCATTTAGTTAAAAATTTATATTTTTTGCCAGAAGAATAATCTTCTTGGTTGAAAATTAATCTTTTTGGTTGAAAATTAAACTATTCGATTAAAAATTCATTTCATTTTTAGTTAAAAGTTAATATTTTATAATGAAAATATAACTATTTCCTTTTTGGATAAAAATGTATCGTTTTTAGTGGAAAATTCATCTATTTTGTTGAAATTTCGTCTTTTTTGACAGAAGAATAATATTTTTCGTTGAAAATTCAACTATTTGGTTAGAAATATTTTTTTTTTGTGGTTGGAGATTCATCATTTAGTTGACAATTTTATATTCTTTAGTTGAAAATTAATTTCTCTGGATGAAAATTTAACTTTTTGGTTGAAAATTCGTTTCATTTTTCGTTGAAAGTTAATTTTTTTAACATTTTTGGTTAAAAATGTATCGTTTTTAGCTGAAAATTCATGTTTTTTTGTTAAAAATTCGTCTTTTTTTCTAGAAGAATAATCTTTATGTTGAAAAATCAACTATTTGGTTAAAAATTCATTTTTTTGTTTGGAGATTCATCATTTAGTTGAAAAATTATATTTTTTGGTTGAAAATTAATTTCTCTGGCTGAAAATTTAACTTTTTGGTTGGTAATTCGTTTAATTTTTGTTGAAAGTTAATAAGAAAAATATAACTATTTAATTTTTGGTGAAAAATTTATCGTTTTTAGTGGAAAATTCATCTATTTTGTTGAAATTTCGTCTTTTTGTCAGAACAATAATCTTTTTCGTTGAAAATTCAAGTATTTGGTTAAAAATTCATTTTTCGGTTGGTGATTCATCATTTAGTTGAAAATTTATATTTTTTGGTTGAAAATTTATTTCATTTTTAGTTGAAAGTTAATTTTTTAAACTAAAAATATAACTATTTCATTTTTGGTTGAAAATTTATTATTTTCAGTTAAAAATTCACGTATTTTGTTGAAAATTCGTCTTTTTGCCAGAAGAATAATCTTCTTGGTGGAAAATTAATCTTTTTGGCTGAAAATTCAACTATTTCGTTAAAAATTCATTTTTTTTTTCGTTAGAGAATCATCATTTAGTTAAAAATTTATATTCTTTGGTTGGAAATTAATTTCTCTTGTTGAAAAATTAACTTTTTGGTCAAAAATTCGTTTCATTTTTAGTTGAAAGTTAATTTTTTAAACTGAAAATATAACTATTTGAGTTTTGGTAAAAAATTTATCGTTTTTAATGGAAAATTCATGTATTTTGTTGAAAATTTGTCTTTTTTGTCAAAAGAATAATCTTCTTGGTTGAAAATTAATCTTTTTGGTTGAAAATTCAACTCTTTGGTTAAAAATTTATTTTGTTGTTGTTGGAGATTCACTATTTAGTAGAAAATTTATATTTTTTGATTACAAAATTAATTTCTCTGTCTGAAAATTTAACTTTCTGGTTGAAAATTCGTTTCATTTTTAGTTGAAAGTTCATTTTTTAAACTGAATATATAACTATTTGAGTTTTGGTTGAAAATTTATCGTTTTTAGTTGAAAATTCATGTTTTTTTTGTTGTTTTTTTTTGAAAATTCGTCTTTTTGCCAGAAGAATAATCTTTTTCGTTGAAAATTCAACTATTTGGTTAAAAGTTCTTTTTTTTTGGTTGGAGATTCATAATTTAGTTGAAAATTTACATTTTTTGGTTGAAAATTAATTTCTCTGGCTGAAAATTTAACTTTTTGGTGAAAAATGTATCGTTTTTAGTCGAAAATTCATCTATTTTGATGAAATTTTGTCTTTTCTGACAGAATAATAATATTTTTCGTTGAAAATTCAACTATTTGGTTAGAAATATTTTTTTTTGTGGTTGGAGATTCATCGTTTAGTTGACAATTTTATATTATTTAGTTGAAAATTAATTTCTCTGGCTGAAAATTTAACTTTTTGGTTGAAAATTCGTTTAATTTTTAGTTGAAAATTAATTTTCTTAACTGAAAATATAACTATTACATTTTTTGTTGAAAATTTATCGTTATTAGTTGAAAATTCATCTATTTTTTTTGTTTGAAAATTTGTCTTTTTGCCAGAAAAATAATCTTTTTCGTTAAAAATTAATCTTTTTGGTTGAAAATTCAACTACTTGGTTAAAAATTCATTTTTTTTTGTTGGAGATTCATTATTTAGTTGAAAATTTATATTTTTTATTGAAAATTAATTTCTCTGAATGAAAATTTAACTTTCTGATTGAAAATTTGTTTCATTTTTAGTTCAAAGTTAATTTTTTATAATAAAAATATAACTATTTCATTTTTAGTTGAAAATTCATGTATTTTGTTGAAAATTCGTCTTTTTTGTCAAGAGAATAATCTTTTTCGTTGAAAATTCAACTATTTGGTTACAAAATCATTTTTGGTTGAAAATTTATCAATTTTAGTTGAAAATTCATCTTTTGCCAGAACAATAATCAACTATTTGGTTAAGAAATCATTTTTTTTTGTTGAAGATTCATCATTTATAAGTTGAAAATTTATATTTTTGTATTGAAAATTAATTTCTCTGGCTGAAAATTTAACTTTCCGGTTGAAAATTCGTTTCATTTTTAGTTGAAAGTTAATATTTTTAAATGGAAATATAACTATTTCATTTTTGATTAAAATTGTATCCTTTTTAGTTGAAAATTCGTCTTTTTTGCCAAAAGAATAATCTTTTTGATTGAAAAATCAACTATTTGGTTAAATTCATTTTTTTCGAAGGAGATTCATCATTTAGATGTTCATTGAGAATTTATACTTTTTGTTTGAAAATTCAACTGCTTGGTTAAAATTTGAAATATTTTGTTAAAAATTAATTTTTTTGATTTAAGATTGCACTATTTTGTTAAAAATTATATATTTTTTTTGTTAAAAAAATAATTTTTTAAATTGTAAATTTAACTATTCCATTTTTATTGAAATTTGATAGATTTAAGTTGAAAATTCAACTATTATCCATTGAGAATTTATATTTTTTTATTGAAAATTCAACTGCTTGGTTGTAAGTTGAAGTAAATCGTTAAAAATTAATTGTTTTTGTTTAAGATTTCATTATTTTGTTGAAATTATTTCTTTTTTGGTTGAAACTTAATTTTCTTAACTGAAAATTGAATTAATCCATTTCTGGCTGAAAATTTATCGTTTTTAGTTAAAAATTTTAGTGAAAATTCAACTACTTGGTTGAAAACTGAACTTTGTTAAAAACTTATTTTATCGGTTTAAAATTTCACTATTTTTTTGAAAATTAGTTTTCTTTGTTGCAAATTAATTATTTATTTAAAAATTAAACTATTCGATTTTTCGTGGAAAATTAATCTTTTTTAGTTGAAAATTCAACCACCTGATTTAAAGTGCAACTAAATTGTTGAAAATTATATTTTTTAATTGAATATTCATCATTTTAGTTGAAAATTCGTCTCCTTAGTTAAAAATTTAACTATTTAGTTGAAAATTCCTTCTTTCTCGGGTTGGAAATTAATCATTTTGATTAAAAATTTATCTTTTTCAGTTGAAAATCTAACCACTTGGTTTAAGGTTGAATTAATTTATTAAAAATTATTTGTTTTGTTCAAAGATTCATAATTTTAGTTGGAAATTTATCTCTTTGTTTACAAATTTAACTATTTTGTGAAAATGTGTTCTTTTTTTAGTTAAATTTAACTGTTATTGATCTAAAATTAAAATATGATGCATTTTTTGTTGACAATTCAACTACTTGATTAAAATTTAACATTTGTTCTTTTTTTGGTTGCAAATTAGTTTTTCTAAGTAAAAATTGAACTATTTGATTTTAGGAGGAAAAATAATCTTTTTCAGTTGAAAATTTAATTACTTGGTGGAAAGTTAAACTATTTTATTAAACATTCATTTTATTGGTGGAAGATTGAACTATTTTCTTGAAATTTTAATTTTTTAATCTGAAAATTGATGATAATTCGTTGAAAATTCTACTATTTGGTTGAAAATTTATGTATTTTGTTGAAAATTGGTCTTTTTTGATACAAATTAATATTTTTTATTGAAAATTCAATTAATATGTTGTAAGTTGAACTAATTTGTTAAAAATTCATTTTATTAGTTCAAAATCCATCTCTTTGGTTGAAAATTTAACTATTTTGTTGAAAATTCGAATTTTTTTATTGAAAATTCAATTACTACGTTGTAAGTTGAACTAATTTTTAAAAAATTCATTTTATTAGTTGAAGATTCATCTTTTTGGTTGAAAACTGAACTATTTTGTTGAAAATTCAATTTTTTTCGTTAAAAATCAATTTTTTGAACTGAAAATTTAACTTTTCCATTTCTGGTTGACAATTTATCATTTTTAGTTTAAAATCAATTTAATTTGGTTGAAAATTAACTTTATTGTTAAAAGATCATATTTTCGGGTTGAAAATTCAACTATTTTGTAGAAGAAACGTCTTTTTGCCTTCAAAATTCAATTCTTTTGTTGAAAATTCGTCTTTTTTGGTTAAAAATTCTACCATTTGGTTGAAGATTTAACTAATTTGTTGAAAATTTTTTTTTCTTCAGTATAAAATTCATTTTCTTAACTGTAAATTTAACTAATCCATTTCTGGTCCAAAATTGATGATTTTAGGTTGATAATTCAACTATTTGGTTGAAAATTTATGTATTTTGTTGTAAATTCGTCTTTTTTGGTAGAAAATTAATCTTCTTGATTGGAAAATCAATATCTTGGTTGAATTTTTAACTACTTTCTTAAAAACTCATTTTATTGGTTTAAAATTTCACTATTTTGTTAAAAATTATTTTTTTTTTGCTAATTATTTTTTTAAACTGAAAATAGAACTATTCTATATTTGGTAGAAAAGTAATCTTTTTTAGTTGAAAATTCAACAATGTTATTTAAAAGTTATCTTTTTTGGTTGAAAGTTCGTCTTTTCTTATTGCAAATTTAACTATTTGATTGAAAATAAACTTTTTTGTTGAAAATTCAACAATTTAGTTAGAATTTTTCTTGATTGAAAAATGTTTTTTTTTTTCTTGAAAATTCAACTGTTTTATAGAAAATTCGTCTTTTTGAGTTTAAAATTCAACTACTTTGTTAGAAAATTCAACAGTCTGGTTAAAAATTTTTTTTCTTCTTAATTGAAAAATCTTTCTTGATTTAAAATTAATCTCATTTGGTAGAAATTTCATTATTTTGTTTTGTTGAATTCAAGTGTTGTTGATTTAGAATACAAAATTTCTTGTTAGAAATATCATGGATATTTTTTAGTTGCAAAATTCGTTTTTTTATTTTTTATTTGAAAATTCATCTCTTGTGGTTAATATTTAATGATTTTTGGTTTAAAATGCAAATGTTTGAATTAAATTAATCAGTTTTGGTTGAGTTATTTACTATTTTCTTGAATATTTAGTCCTTTTTTGGTTGCAAAATAATTTTTTTAACTAAAAATTAAACTATTCGATTTTTGGTGGAAAAATAATCTTTCTTAGTTGAAAATTCAAATACTTGGTTAAAAGTTGGAAATATTTTGTTAAAAATTCATTTTTTTGGTTGAAGATTTATCTCTTTGTTTGAAAATGTAACTATTTTGTTGAAAGTTTCTTTTTTTTTTTAATTAACTTTATCTACTGAAAATTTAGAAATTCTTCAGTTTCGAAGATTTACGTTTGAAAACTCTTGAATTTTAAACATTTATAAATGAAAGTTCTAATATTTTTATAATTTTAATGATTTGGAAAATCGAATGACAAGTTTTCAATTCGAAATTTTCTGAATTAAATAATTCGCAAATGTAAAGCATCAAAATTACAGAATTTTGAATTGTAAAACTTAAAGTTTGCTAACTTTTCAATTCCAATTTTTCCAAATTGGAAAATCCTAAATTTTCTAGATTTTTATTTTGATATTTGATGCTTAGAGTTTAAACTCATTAAATTTATATTAAAAATTCTCAATTTTTAAATTTTTCTATAAATTCTGATAATTCTAATTCTGATTCCAATTCTGAAAAAAATTTCAATTCTAAATCTTCCGAATTGTAGTTTTTCAATCTCAAGTTGTCCAAATTATAGAATTCTCAATTGCAAAACCTAAAGCTTGCATAATTTTCAATTTTTGATTGTAATATTTAAAAATTAATACTAATCAAATTTAAAGATTCATAATTTAAATTGTTGCAATTCAGAAAAATTAAAATAAAAATTCTGGAATTTTAAGAAAATAGAATTGCACATTATTTAATTTTCGAGCTTTGTATTTTGAAGGTATGTGATTTTGAACTTTTTTTTAATCGTTTAACTTTGAAGCTTTGCAATTTAAAGTTTTTTATTTTTAACGATTTGCAATTCAAAGTTCTTAAATTTGTATAATTTTGAGAATCAAAAGTGACTCTTCAATTTTAAAGATCCAGAAAGAAAAAATGTTACATTTTGAAATGTGAATTATAAAAAAAATGCAATTAAAAATCTTAAGAACTGCATAATTTTTTATTTTAAACTTTTAGAATTGGAAACTTTCAAGTTTTGAAGATTCAGGATGCAAAGTTTTTCAATCTTGAGCAGTTACAGTTGAAACTTATAGAATTTTTGAAAACTATGATTTGGAAAATCAAAGGACAAGTTTTCCATTCAAAATATTTTATATTGAAGAAATTTAAAATGAGAAACATAAAAATTACAAAATTGTGAATTATAAGACTTAAAATTTCATCCTTTTTATTTCTAAGTTTTCAAAATTATAAAATCTTCAATTTTAAAGATTTGTAGGTCAAAGTTCTAGAATTTAAAAAATTACAATTGCAAGTTTTTGAGGATGGAAAATATAGAATTTTCAATTATTCCATTTTTTTGGAATATTTTAATCTGGGATATTTACAATTGAAAATTCTTCAATTTTAGAGATTTTAAATGTGAAATTCTTCAGTTTCGAAGATTTACGCTTGAAAACTCTTGAATTTTAAAGATTTATAAATGAAAGTTCAAATATTTTTATAATTTTAATGATTTGGAAAATCGAATGACAAGTTTTCAATTCAAAATTCTCTGAATTAAATAATTCGCGAATGTAAAGCATCACAATTACAGAATTTTGAATTGTAAAACTTAAAGTTTGCTAACTTTTCAATTCTAATTTTTCCAAATTGGAAAATCCTAAATTTCGCAGATTTTTATTTTGATATTTAATGCTTAGAGTTTAAACTTATTAAATTTATTTCAAAAATTATAAATTTGTTAATTCTCCTGATCATTCTAATATTAAAATTCTAATTCTGATTCTAATTCTGAAAAAACTTTCAATCCTTAATCTTCTGAATTGTAGAAATAATGACATGAATCATCAAGACTACAGAATTTTCAATACTAAAACTTGAAAATTGGATAATGATTGTAAATTTTCCAAATTTGAAACTCTACGATTTTAAATGTGTGAAAATGAATCTATTGAAATCCAGATGCATTTCAAAATCAAAAGTCTAGTCTTCAATTATAGATGATCAATGTTGAAGAATTTACGAATATAGAGCATCAAAATTACAGAATTTCTAATTGTAAAACTTGGAAGTTAAATAGTTTTGTATTGTAAATTGTCAAAATTAAAATCACTTTAATTTTAAAAATGCATAATTAATAATTCTGGAACTTTGAAAATCAAAAGTCCAGTTTTTAATACTAAATCTTTTAAATTAAAGAAATTTCGAGCATAAAAAATTAAAATCATAGTACTTTAATCTTGCATAATTTTTAAGTGTAAGCTTTCAAAACAAAAAACTCTTCAATTTTCATGATTTAAGATTCAAGATTTTATGATTTAAAAAAATACAATTGAAAACTGTTTAATTCTGAAGATGTAGAAATGAAAATTCTTGAATTTCGATGATTTTAAAAATGAAAATTAATGTTTTAAATTCTAAACCTTTCAATTTGAAGAAATTTTGAATATTAAGTTATCTAAATTACAGAATTCTCAATTGCAAAAGCTAAAACTTGCATAATTTTCAATTTTTAATTGTAAATTAAAAAAACTAAAACTATTCAATTTCAAAGATTCAGAATTTGAAGTTCTGCAATTTAAAAGAATTAAAGTTGAATATTATAGAATTTTGAAAAAAACGAATTACAAATTATATAATTTTCAAGCTTTGCATTTTGTAGGTATGTAATTTGGAATTTTTTTTTAATCGTACAATTTTGAAGCTTTGCAATTCAAAATTATTTATTTTTAACGATTTGCAATTTAAAATGCTTACATTTTTATGATTTCGAGAATCAAAAGTGTCTCTTAAATTTAAAAAATTCAGAAATAAAAAATTTTTATAATTGGAAACTTTTAAGTTTTGAAGAATTAGGATACAAAGTTTTTCAATCTTAAACAATTGAAACTTCTAGAATTTTTGAAAAATATGATCCATGATTCGGAAGATCAAAAGACAAGTTTTCAATTCTAAATCTTTTATATTGAAAGAATTAAAAATGTGAAGCATCGAAATTACAGAATTTTGAATTATAAAACTTAAAAAAGGCTTCTTTTTGAGGAAGACTCAAACTTTTTCCTTATTAAGTACAATAATCGACCTTAAAAAATTAATTGCCTTGACGTTCCCGAAAGAGCGACGGATTTCTTCTTTGTTAAACACGATGTGAACGTACTTTGCCTGGTAACCTAGATACCTTCTTGTATATAACCCAGAGCCTTAAATATGTATCTAGATATGCTTTTAACTTTTAATACAGAAAAAAGAGAGATTCAAGTTTCCAGACTCGAGCAGTTTTTTTTTTTTTTTTTTTTTTTTTAGGGCAACAGTTTCACCCAACCTCTTGTTTTGATTCGATAATCGCTATAATTAATTTATTTTATAAAAGGAGTCGAGTCGAGAGTGAAATTTTCCACTTGTAAAACAAAAAGTAAAGAAAGGAAAAAATGCAAGCGAAGACAACAAATGAAGGCTTTTTTTCTTTATGGAGTACAATAATAACTGGATCGATTAATTGATTAATTTAAGACTTTTACTATATTATTTTGAACTTTTATATTTTAAAAATTGAAAATTATTAAAAAAAGGCTTCTTTTTGATTAAGACTGAAACTTTTTCCTTATTAATCAATTGATCGATTTAAGACTTTTACTATATTCTTCTTTTGAACTGTTTTATTTTAAAAATTGATAAATTGAAAATTAATAAAAAAAGGCTTCTTTTTGAGGAAGACTCAAACTTTTTCCTTATTAAGCACAATAATAATGGGATTAATTAATTGAATAATTTAAGACTTTTACTATATTCTTTTCAACTTTTTTATTTTCAAAATTAAAAATTAATATAAAAAGGCTTGTTTTTGTGGAAGACTCGAAATTTTTCCTTATTAATTAATTGATTAATTTAAGAATTTTACTTTATTCTTATTTTGAACTTCTGTATTTGAAAAATTGAAAAATGGAATAATGATCAAAAAAGGCTTCTTTTTTAGGAAGACTCAAACTTTTTCCTTATTAAGTACAATAATAATTGGATTAATTAATTGATTAATTTAAGAATTTTACTATATTATTTTGAACTTTTTTATTTAAAAAATTAAAAATTAATCAAAAAAGGCTTCTTTTTGAGGAAGCCACAAACTTTTTCCTTATTAATTAATTGATTGATTTAAGACTTTTACTATATTCTTCTTTTGACATGTTTTATTTTAAAAATTGAAAAATGGAATAATAATCAAAAAAGGCTTCTTTTTGAGGAAGATTCAAACTTTTTATTCATTGATTAATTAATTAATTTGAGACTTTTACTAAATTTTTCTTTTTCAACTTTGTTATTTCAAAAATTAAAAAATTGAAAATTAATCAAAAAAGGCTTCTTTTTGAAGAAGACTCAAATTTTCTCTTTATCAAGTACAATAATAATTGAATAAATTAATTGATTATTTTAAGACTTTTAATATATTCTTTTTTTGAACTGTTGTATTTGAAAAATTGAAAAATGGAATAATAATCAAAAAAGGCTTCTCTTTGAGAGACTCAAACTTTTTGCTCATCAAGTACAATAATAATTGGATTAATTAATTGATAAATTTAAGGTTTTTACTATATTATTTTGAACTTTTTTATTTTAAAAATTAATCAAAAAAGGCTTCTTTTTGAGGAAGACTGAAACTTTTTCCTTATTAATCAATTGATTTATTTAAGACTTTTACTATATTCTTCTTTTGAAATGTTTTATTTTAAAAATTGAAAATTAATAAAAAAAGGCTTCTTTTTGAGGTAGACTCAAACTTTTTCCCTATTAAGTACAATAATAGTTGGATTAATTAATTGAATAATTTAAGACTTTTACTATATTCTTTTGAACTTTTTTATTTTAAAAATTAATAAAAAAGGGCTTCTTTTTGAGGAAGACTCAAACTTTATCCTTATTAGTTAATTGATTAATTTAAGACTTTTACTATATTCTTCTTTTGAACTGTTGTATTTGAAAAATTGAAAAATGGAATAATAATCAAAAAAGGCTTCTTTTTGAGAAAGATTCTAACTTTTTCCTTATTGATTAATTGATTAATTTGAGACTTTTACGAAATTTTTCTTCTTCAACTTTTTTATTTTAAAAATTGAAAAATTGAAAATTGATAAAAAAAGGCTTTTTTTAGGAAGACTCAAACTTTTTCCTTATTAAGTACAATAATAATTTTATCAATTAATATATTAATTTAAGACTTTTAATATATTTTTTTTAAACTGGTTTATTTAAAAAATTAAAAAATTGAAAATTAATCAAAAAAGACTTCTTTTTGAAGAAGACTCAAATTTTCTCTTTATCAAGTATAATAATAATTGGATAAATTAATTGATTAATTTAAGACTTTTACTATATTCTTTTTTTGAACTGTTGTATTTGAAGAATTGGAAAATGGAATAATAATAAAAAAAGGCGTCTTTTTAAAGAAGACTTAAACTTTTTCCTTATTAATCAATTGATTAATTTAAGGCTTTTACCATATTCTTCTTTTGAACTGTTTTATTTAAAAAAATGAAAAATGGAATAATAATAAAGAAATGCTTCTTTTTGAGGAAGCCTCAAACTTTTTCCTTATTGATTAATTGATTAATTTTAGACTTTTACTACATTTTTCTTTTCAACTTTTTTATTTTAAAAATTGAAAAATTGAAAATTAATAAAAAAAGGCTTTTTTTAAGAAGACTCAAACTTTTTTCTTATTAAGTACAATAATAATATAATTAATTAATTGATTAATTTAAGACTTTTACTATATTCTTCTTTTGAACTGTTTTATTTTAAAATTTGAAAAATGGAAAATGAATAAAAAAAGGCTTCTTTTTGAGGAAGACTCAAACTTTTTCCTTATTAAGTACAATAATCGACCTTAAAAAATTAATTGCCACTTAAAAGGGTCAACTTCTACCCAAAAATGAAATAGTTAAATTTTTATTTAAAAACAATTTTCAATTAAAGATTCGAATTTTTTAGAAAACAGTTGAATTTTCAACCGGAAAAATATCAATTTTGCAACATAGAAGTTGATTTTCAACAAAAAAGTAGAATTTTTATCAAAGTTGTTTAATTTTTCAACCAAAGGAATTGAATTTTCCACTAAAATTATGAATCTTCAACGAAAAAAGGAATTTTGTGAAAAAGAAGTTTAAATTTAAACTATAGTTGATATTTCAACCAAATATTAGTTTAATTAAAAATAAAAACATTTAAATTCAACCGAAAAAGACGAATTTAGTACAAAAGACTTAAATCCTTATCTAAATCAGATACCATCTTAACCAAAAAGTTGCATATTTAATAAAAAATGATGAAATTTCTACTAAAAGAGATGAACTTTCGAAATCAGAATAACGAATTTTCAACAAAAGTTAAAATTTTGAGCAAGAAATATTTTTCAGCCAATAAGGAAAGAAATTTCATCCTAAATGTTGAATTTCGAAGCCGAACTTTCTAAACAAGAAACAGTTAAATTTTCAACCAAGAAGATCAATTTTCTACACAAAATGGCGCATTTTCGGAAAAAAAAAAAAAATTTTGTTACCAAATAGTTCAGTTTTTAAACTTGTAAACGTCAATTTTTAACTAAAAATAATATAGTTAAATATTCATTCAAAAAATAATAATAATCAATTTAGAAAATTAATTTTCTACAAAACAGTTGAATTTTTAACCGAAAAGATATAAATTTTTCTGCATAAAAGTTAATTTTCAACGAAAAAGTAGAATTTTCAACCATGTAGTTTAATTTTTTAACCAAAGAGATCAATTTTCCACTGAAATGATAAATCTTCAACAAAAAAATGGATTTTTAAAAAAGTAGTTCAAATTTGAACTATATTTGATATTTCAACTAAAAACTATTTTAATTTAAAATAAAAACAGTTGAATTTAACCAACCATCTTGTTAGTAATTTATAAATTTTGTTGAAAAATCCTCTTATTGGGTGGAAAATCATTTTTTTTAACAATGCAACTGTTGACTTGAAAATTAATTTATTTTAGATAAGGATTGGAGACTTATATTGAACGTTTTTCTTTTTTGGTTAAATTCATCTGTTTTTTAATCAAAATTAAATATTTTTTGGTCGAAGTATCAACTATAATTGAAATTAGAAGTATTTTTGACTCAGAAATTCAACATTTTTGATGAAATTTGTTTTCTTTATTGAGTGAAAAATCTTTCTTGGTCAAAAGTTCAACTCCTGTTGAAAATTCATCGTTTTGATTTGAAAATTCATTTTTTTTTCGTAGAAATTATTCTTTTTTTGTTAAAAATTCAACTTTTTGGTTGAAAATGAATCTTTTTGGGTTGTGGGTTCAACTATTTTGTTGAAAATTCGTCTTTTTGGTTCAAGTTAACTGTTTAATTTTTACGCCTTATTTCGATCTATATTATTCTTATAATTGAAATTTATATGGATGAGGAAGAAGTAAGGAACGGGAGGGGAGGAAAACAAAGAGAAGTATGGGGTTGGAATTAGGGGAAGTAGAAGATGGAGAAATAAGGGAAGTGATGGGATTGGAAGTGTGGGATGTGAGGAGTGGGGAATTAGAGAAATGATACTTAGAGAAAGAAGTAGAGAAAGGAGAAGTAAGGAAAGTAAGGGACGTGAAGAATGTGAGGGGTTGGGATATAAGAGAAGTGAAGGATGTGAGAAAGTAAGAGGGGATGGGGAATGGAAGTAGAGAAATCGAAAAGCGGGAAAGTAGATGCGGGAGAATTAAGGGAAGGCATGGAAGGAAAAGTCCGGGAATGAAATTATGAAAGTAGAGAAAGCAGAAGTAAGAGAAGTAATGGGATCGGAAGTATAGAATGTGAGAGTTCAGGAAGTAGAAGAAGGGAGTAAGGAATGTGTGGGAAAGGGAAGTAGAGAAAGGAAAATAAGGAAAGTGAGGGGGTAGAAAGTAGGATAATTCGGGAATGTGAAGAATGTTTGTGGTTGGGATGTAGAGAAGGGAGAATTAAGAGCAGTGAAGAGGCTAAGAAATCGCGGGAGTGAAATGCGTTTGGAATTGAAGTCGGGGAATTAAAAAGAGGGAAAGTAGATGATGGAGAAGTAAGAGAAGAGAGTCGAGAAGAAGTAGAAGTATGGTAGTGGTATTGGGGCAAGTAGAGGATGAAGAAGCGAGTAAAGTTATGGGATTGGAAGTGTGGGATGTGAGGGGAGGGAAAGTAGAGAAAGAAGAAGTAAGGAAAGTGAGGGGGTAGAAAGTAGGATAATTCAGGGATGTGAAAAATGTTAGTGATTGGGATTTAGACGAGGGAGGAGTAAGAGAAATAAAGGGGCTGAGAAAGTGCAGGGGTGGGATGCGTGTGGAATAAAAGTAGTGGAATTGAGGAGAGGAAAATTAGATGAGATCTAAGCGTAAGTGAGAGATGTGAGATATGTGAGGGTGGGGAAGTAGAGGAAAAAGAAGTAAGGGAAGTGCGGGGGTAAAAAGTAGGATAATTCGGGGATGTGAAGAATGTCAGTGGTTGGGATGTAGAGGAGGGGGAAGGAAGATAATTGAAGGGGCTGAGTAAGTACAGGGGTGGAATGCGTGTGGAATAAAAGTAGGGGAATCGAGGAGAGGTAAAGTATATGATGGAGAAGTAAGAGAAGAGAAGAGGCGAGGAGAAGTAGAAGTATGGTAGTGGTATTAGGGGAAGTAGAGGATAAAGAAGTGAGCAAAGTGATGGGATTGGAAGTGTACGATGTGAGGGGTTGGAAAGTAGAAGAAGCGAGTGTAAGTGAGGGATGTGAAGGGAGGGGACGTAAAATGTAACAATTTTGTTTAAAAAGTCATCCTTTTTGGATTAAAATTCAACTATTTCTTTGAAAAATTAACTTTTTAATTCCAAAATTCATCTCTTTTAGTAGAAATTGCATCTTTATTGAACAAAAATGCAACCGCTTGGTTGAAAATTCCAAAACTTTCTTAAAAAGTCATCCCTTTTGTTGAAAATTCGTCTTTTTGGGTTGAAAATTCAAGTATCTTTGTAGAAAAATTTACTTCTTGTTTAAAACTCGTGTTTTGATGTTGGAAAGTCAAACTCAAATCTTTTTTTGGATAAAAATTCAACTATTTTTGTTTAAATTTATCATTTTGTTTTAAAAATTCATATGTTTTAGTAGAAATTTTATCTTTCTATGCTAAAATTGTAACTGTTTGGTTAAAAATTCAACAATTTAGTTAAAAAGTCATCCTTCTTGGTTGAAAATTCAACTGTTTTGATGAAAATTTGTCTTTTTGGGTAGAAAATTCAAGCATCTTCGTAGAAATGAACCTTATGTTCAAAACTCGCATTTTGAGATGTTGGGAAGTCAAACTAAAATCTTTTTTGGATAAAAATTCAAATTTTTTTTTCAATTTTGTCTTTTTGATTTAAAAATTCATCTGCTCTAGTTAAAATTTCATCTTTCTCGGATAAAATTGCAACTGTTTGGTAAAAAACTTCAATAATTTAGTTAAAAGGTCATCCTTTTTGGTTGGAAATTCAATTATTTTGTTGATAATTCGTCTTTTTGGGTTGAAAATTCGAAAATCTTAGTAGAAAATTTACTTCTTATTTAAAACTCATATTTTAATTTTGAAAAGTAAAACTGAAATCCTTTTTTGGTTGAAAATTGAACTGTTTTGTTAAAGAAAATTTGTCTTGTTGGGTCTAAAAGTCAAGTACGTTCGTAGAAAATTTACTTCATGTTCAAAATACTCGAATTTTCAACCCAAAAAGACGAATTTCCAACAAAAACTTTGTTTTTTTGACCAAAAAGGATGACTTTGAACAAAATTGTTAAATTTTCTACGAAACAGTAGTATTTTTATCCAAGAAAGATATGCAATTTATACTATAATAAATAAATTTTTTGATTAAAATGACAAATATTCAACAACCAAAAATAGTTGCATTTTTATCCAATAAAGATGTAATTTCTAGTAAATTAGATGAATTTTTAAATCAAAAAGACAAATTAAAAAAAAATAGTTTACTTTTCATCCAAAAAAGATTTCAGTTTTACTTTTTAACATCAAAATACGAATGTTAAGCAGAAAGTAAATTTTCTACGAAATAATTTAATTTTAAACAAAATAGTTGAATTTTTAACTATTCAGTTGACTTTTCAATACCAAAATACGAGTTTTAAACAAGAATTAAGTTTTCGACGAACATACTTGTTGAAATATTCTTTGATTAATTATTTTTTATTGTTGAATCTTCAAGCCAAAAGGCTAATTTACTGTACAGAAATTGAATTTTCAACCACAGAAAATACGAATTTTTAACCAAGAAAATTAATTTTCAAGAAAATAGTTAAATTTTCAACTAAAAATATGTATCTTCAACAAAAAATTATTCCTTAACAAAGTGGTTTAGCCAAAAATATTAAACAAAATTGTTGAATTCTCAAGCAAAAAAGATTAATTTTCAACTAAGCAGTTGCATTTTTATCCAAGAAAGATGAAATTTCTACTAAAATAAATACGTTTTTTAATTAAAAAGACAAAATTGAAAAAAAATATATTCGAATTTTTATCCAAAAAAGATTTTAGTTTGACTTTTCAACATCAAAATGCGAGTTTTAAACAAGAATTCAATTTTCTACGAAGATTCTTGAATTTTTAAGTTAAAAAGACGAATTTTCAAGCAAAAAGGATAACTTTTTAATAAAATTGATGAATTTTCAACCAAATGTGTAGTTAATTGAATTTTAAACAAAACAGTTGAATTTTTAACCATTCAGTTGACTTTTCAATACCAAAATATGTGTTTTAAACAATAAGTAAATTTTCTACGGAGATACTTGAATTTTCAACCCAAAAAGAAGAATTTTCAACAAAACAGTTGAATTTTCAACCAAAAAGGATAACTTTTTAATAAAAGTGTTGAATTTTCAACCAAATATGTAGTTGCGTTTTTATTCAAGAAAGCTGCAATACATTTTTTAATTAAAAAGACAAATTTTCCACATAAAAAAATGGTTGAATTTTCATCCAAAAAACATTTCAGTTGATTTTTCAAAACCAAAATATGAATTAAAAAAAACGTAAATTTTCTACAAAATAGTTAAATTTTCAACAATACAGTTGAATTTTCAACCAAAAAGGATGACTTCTTAAAAAATTTGTTAAATTTTCAACCAAATAATTGCATTTTTATCCAATAAAGATAAAATATCTACTAAAACATATGAATTTTTAAAACAAAATGACAAATTTAAACAAAAATAGTTGTGTTTTCATCCAAAAAAGATTTCAGTTTTACTTTTTAGCATCAAAATACGAGTTTTGAAAAAGAAGTAAATTGTCTACGTAGGTACTTGAATTTTTAACCCAAAAAGACGAATTTTCAACAAAACAGTTAAATTTTCGACCAAAAAGGATAACTTTTTAACAAAATTGTTAAATTTTTAACGAAACAGTGGAATTTTTATCCAAGAAAGATACAATTTCTACATAAATAGATTAATATACTTGAGTCTATAAAATACTATAAAATAAATATATTTCTAAGGCTAATTTTAATATAAGTCAACTTATAATTAATTCTACATCAATAGCAGTCTCAAAAGCAGACCTGAGTCATTATCATCTACAGGGAGGTACTTAAAGAAAAGTACCAGTTAAGACTTAATGCTAAGTTTTAAAAGGCTCACTAGGCTGAATAACGAGTCACACCTGGAAGCACACTCATCCAGCTCTCCACACTCGTTGATGATTCGCCCCCTCCACCAATAATGAAAAGGGGCTTACATCAAATCTAATTGATTATCGAGTCACGCCTAATAAAAGACAGGCTAACAGTTGAAAATTTCAGAAAAAACGCAACATTATACCAATTAAGCAAACAGAATATTATCAACAATGATAATAAATTGTTTAAACAATTATTTTGTAAACTTGAATTCATTATTACTTCACTCCAAATGAAAATGAAACAAAAAGCCAGAAATTTGAAGAAAAAAAAACACATCTTTCTAGCATTATTCAAATATAATACTATTAATAATTATAATAGATTTTTTTAACAATTATTTTGTTAAATTGAATTAATTATTACTTCACTTCAAATAAAAATTGGACAAAAAGCCAGAAAATAAAAAAAATCGCATCTTTCTAGCATTATTCAAATATAATATTATTAATAATGATCATAAATTTTTGAAACAATAATTTTGTTAATTTTAATTTATCATAACTTCACTCCAAATGAAAATTGGACAAAAAGCCAGAAATTTGAAAAAAATGCATCTTTCTAGCATTATTCAAATATAATATTATTACTAGTTATAATACATTGTTTGAACAATCACTATTATTAACATTGATGAACTGTCACTTCCATTTAATTGAAAATTGGACAACAAATGGAAAATTTGTGAAAAAACCGCGTCTTTCTAACTCCACTCTATGAGAAAATTGCTAAAAACAATATCAAATTGTTTAAAAAATTCATGAAAATATCTAATTTTCAGTACAAGGTAATATGTTATGTATTAGAAACAATTCGCTTTAAAGAAACCGCAAAAAAATAATAATTAGCGTCAAAAACTTGCAAAACCCATTTTTTTACTTATGGGGTTTCTTTGGGACCCTATGAAACAGACTTATGGGGGTGATATTTGGAAAGAGATATTTTATTCGTATTCTATGGCTGATTGCGAAGAGAAATGTTGAGTTTCAACTCGATTGAGATAATATTGAGGATAATGAATAAGATTTCCAAAAACATCTTTTTTTCTTATGGGAAATACATGTTAAACTTCATGGGGCTTGCGGCACCCCTGAATATAATTTTTGTTCAAAGTGAAAAAAATTGATTTATTTTTGGGTGGATTCGAACAAATTTGGGGGTGTCCCGATAAAAATAAAAAAATAAATATTTCCAATGCATTTTTGGACCACCCTATTGACTATTCATATTGAAAAACAGAATCATGATACTGTAACATTTTTGACAGAAAATCTTTTGTGAACGGATTAAAAAATTTCAAATTGAACTTAAAAATTTATTTATTTGTTTATTTCAATCAAAAATGCTGACTTTCCTACTATTGAAGGTACATTTTCAATCAAAAATGAGTAATTTTCGACGAAACAGTTGCATTTTCTTCCAATAAAAATGGCTTTTAAACCTAATAGTTTACTTTTCAATAAATAATTCTATTTTCAACAAAATATTTGAATTTTTACCAAACTCTTGAATTTTCAACAACAAAAAAATGAATTTTCAAGTCAGAAGGACACATTTTCTGTCCAAATAGACGAACGTTCAACAAAACAGTTGAATTTTTGATTTAAAAAATAGCTTTTTAACAAAATACTTCAATTTTCAACCAAATAATTACATTTTCAACAATGTAGTAGAATTTTCAAACAAAAAAGATATTTCAACCAAAAGGAAAGAACGAATTTTCAATAAAATAGTTAAATTCTTGACCGAAGAGTTGAATTTTCAACAAAATAATTAAAATTTCAACACGATAATTGAAATTTTAACCAAAAAGTTGAATTTTTAACCTACAAAGATGAATTCTCCGTCAAAAAGACGCATTTTCAACCAAGAAAAATAATTTTCTAAAATAAAGACAAATTTTTAACAAAATACAGGAATTTTCGAAAAAATAGTTGAATTTTGAACTAAAAAAGATAAATTTGAACCTAAAATTAAAACGTTGAATTTTCAGTAAAAAAATTAATTTTCAACAAAAAAACGAATTTTCAACAAAAAAAACGAATTTTCAACAAAATAGTCCAATTTTCAACCGTAGTGATAAGAGGTCGTGCATAAATTACGTAACCCTTTGGAGGGGGGGGGGTATGGCTTAGTGTTACATAATGGTGAAAAACTACCGGGAAAAGTCGGAAAAAGCGTTACATAGGAGGGGGGGGTCTAAACTGTCGGCAAATCGTGTTACGTAATTTATGCACGACGCCTAAGTTTGCAACCAAAATGATGAATTGTATATGAAACAGTGGAATTTTCAAACCAAAAATATTAATTTTCTAACAAAAAGAAGAATTTTCAACAAAATAGTTTAATTTTCAAACAAAAAAGAGCAAATTTCGTCCCAGGAGATTAGTTTCTAACAAAAAGACGAATTTTCAACCAGAAATAGATTAATTGAATTCTCAATAAAAAAAATTAGTCTTAAACCAAAGAAAAGAAAAAAAAAAAAAAAAAATGTCAACAAAACAGTTCAATTAACAACCAAAGAGTTTCAACCTGTAATTATGAATTTTTCACAAAAAAAAGATATTTTCAACTGAAAAAGATCAATTTTCAACGAAAAATAGATGAGTTAAATTTTCAGTCGAAAAAGTAATCTTAAACAAGAAAAAAACGAATTTCAAACAGAAAATTACATTTTCAACGAAATACTTGAATTTTTAACCACACAGTCGAATTTTCAACCTACAATGAAGAATTTTCGACTAAAAAAGCGTATTTTCAACCAAGAATATTAATTAATAATATAAAATAATAATATATAATGTATATTATATAATATATATAATATCACACATCACTACTTTACCACCGAGCAATTCACGCCTACCCCGAAAGGGAAACGGCTTAATGATATAAAAAAAAAAATAATAATAATACATTTCGAAAGAAAATTTTAAAATAATACAGAAAATTTCAAATATGACGAAAACGTATATAGAGAATTTATACGATATTTTTATTATATAACAGGATTTTGAAAATTTTTATTAAAAATTTGAATATGAAAAAAATTAGGCAAAATTAACAAAATTTAATTAAATTGTATTACTTTTTCAAAATTTGATACAATAATTCGTATTTCAAAATCTTTTTGAATACTTGAAAATTTTCTAAATTTCTTTTTGAAAAAAAAAAAATTTATTCTGTATTTTAAATTTGTTGAAATATTTTTAAGACAATGGGAAAATAATATGGAAATAACACACACAGAGATAGAAATAGAAAAATGCAGATTTTTTTTCGGTCATACATTTAGGTGAATAAAAATAAAAACAATAAGAGTTCAATAGAGAATAAAAATTTAGAGTAAATATTGGTTTTTCAAGTTCATTTACTTATTTGCTTTCAGGTTGTATAAATAGATTTTTAATAAGTTTTTAAATAAAAATCTAAAAGATTCATGAATATTTGAAATATGTCAAGAAAAGAATATAGAAAATCTTGAAGAAAATTTATTTATATTTCGAGATGTCACAACAATTAAAAATTTGTAATAATAATTCTGATCACTTTGATTTTTGTTTATTTTTTCAATGTTTGTACAAATATTTTCAAATTATTTATAAATTTCATGAAATTTTTTCAAAATAAAATTAAAAAATATATATATATTTAAGAGGGGCTGAAATTATCAATAAAATTGTTAAAAAAATTTAAAAATTAATTATTCACATTTTTGAAAACACTATGTAATGTTTAAAAGTGTTTATAAATATTATCTTGAAATTATTGTTTTATTCTTGAAATAATTTCATTTTTAATATTAAAAATATTATTGGATCTTTTCAAAAATAAAGAATATTGTACAATTATTTGAATTTATTTCGAATTCATTTTGTATTATTGTAAAGTTAAAACATTTTGACTGTAAAATTTTCTACATTTCTTTCAAAGATTTCAGAAAATAATTTAAAATATGAATTTAATAATGTTTTAAAATTTCTTCTTCAAATTTTTCAAAAATAAAAATGATAAAATTATTATCGTTATCCGTGTAAAAAAATAAAGTAGACTTGAAATTCATGAATAATAATTTTATGACATATGTGGATGTTGTCATCGTGCATGATATTTTTAATCTTTATTATTTTTTACTTTGTTCATTGATTTCAAAAATAAAAATTCAAAAATAAATGTTTGCAATAACATAAAATAAATGTTTTCTCAAACATAAATCACTGTTCAAAACGAAAAAAAAATAATACCAAGCAGCATTTAATTCTTTTATGACAGTTTTATCCGAATTCCAAGAAACAGGAAAAAATCGAAACAAGACCCTTTTTTATGTTGGAACTGAAACGTCAATGCACACCGTTGAGTTAAGCCAAAACACTTAGGGCAAGAATTTTAAGTGATTTGTGTGAAATACGCAGTGAAATGTTTGAAAAGACATCAAATTCAAGGACTAAAGCGAACAGATATATTTTAGAAAATAATTGGATAGTATCATTTCCTTTCCCCTAAAATTTCTTTATTTTCTTGGTGAAATATAAATTTGTACATAAGATTCATATGGCTTATTAATTTTCATAACAAAGAAAATGAATTTTAAACTTAAGATCGAAAAGAAGTAATTATAGTAATTATAGTACATTTATAGGTATAATTAGAATATTTTGTAATAATCAAAAGTTTTCGTAAATTTTGTGTAAAGTACAGCAAAGATGTAAAAAAATTGTCATATCATTTTTGAATTTTTCTTGAATTATTTAGAATTTTTTAAATTTGTAAATTATACTTTTGAATCGAACATAAATGATATATTAAGATATATGTTTTTATATATTAATTTGTTTTTTTTCATCATTTCGTTTAAGTATGAAGATATGAAAATTATTGTTTGTTAGAAAAATATTGAGAACACATTTTTTTCACCATATTAATAGAAAATTCCTCATTTTTTATTTCGTCAATAATATTTTTGAATATTCGGAAAAATATTTTACCATGAAATAAAATAAATTAATTGAAAATTATGATATACAAAATTGATTGTGAAGAAAATTGTTTATATTTTTTAATAGATATATACAACATACATATAAGCTATTGATTTGATAGAAAAAATAATTTTTTATACATAACAATTTAGAATAAATATTTAATTAGTTTTAAACCTAATTTGTTCATTTGGTTTTAAGGTGATATAATTTTCCTATTACTATTTTAAAATAATTAAAAATAATTTTTTTAAATTTATCGCATGTCAATTCAAAATGTAACAAAAAATTTAATAATTTATTAAATATTTTTATTTCAAAACAAAAAATCTTATAAAGCAAAAAAAAAGTTTTTGTGAAAAAGAAAATGTTTTTTTTATAACAGTGGTTCAACCAAAAAAGAAATAGGTAAAATTTAAAAAAAATTATAAACGAGAAATATAATACTTGATATTTAATTACAAAAACATTTATAGTAAAAAAATTCGTCTTCAAAGAAATTCGCAAAATATATTTTTGTGTTACTTAGGCACTAATCAGCTTGTATTATTTTTCCATGATTGTGTAGAGCGTATTTTAATACGATTCAATACACATACGCGTTGGAATAGGAAAATGCGGGGGTGTTGACTATGACACAACTTGCAACGACGTTATTTGACTTCGAGAGTTCTCAAAGTGCAGTTCGTTTGGGATTTTGAGTTTTGACAACTAACGGGTTTTTAGAAGAAGTCATCAGAATCTGCAGATGGATACAGAAATAAATTTTGTTTTGCTAAGACCTAATTCGCATTTTTGGTTGGTACTTGATTTTTATTTCTAATAAAAAATTCACTATTTCAGTTTAAAATTTATCATTCTAGTTTAAAATTCTTCCTGTCTGTTGAAAGCTTAACTACTTTGCTAGAAACTATGTTTTTTAATAATTTTGTTTGAGGAAAATTTTACTTTTTCATTTTTTGTTGAAAATAGATTTTTTCTCATTGAAAGATTAATAGTTTGGATAAATGTAAAACCAGTGCCGAATCAATTTCTTGCTGAAAATTCTTTTTTCATGGTCGTTTTTTATAAAAAAACCTAGGTTTTTGTAGTAATTTACTCCTTTTTGGTTGAAAAGGCAACTGTTTGATTGCGAATTGATTTTTTTTGAAAATTCATATTTTCAGGTCGAAAATCCAACATTTTACCAGAAAAGTCGTTCTTTGACTTGAAACCCCCACAATTTTTGTGAAATTTTTACTTCCTTCTGAACTGAAAAATCTTTTTTTTTTTTAAATTCGCCTTTTAATATTTTTGTTTTGAAGATTTAACGTTTATTACGGAAGTCTTCTTTGTTCTGAACTAGTCTTTCTTGGTTACAAATTGATTCAATTACCTAGAAGCTAATTTTGTTGTTGTTGAAAATTCATCATTTTAGTTGAAAATTAATCTATTGGCCTTAGAATTATTTCTTTTTCTCTATGAAGATTCAACCTTTTTACTTTTGGTTAAAAACATGTCATTTTTATTTAAAAAAAAAATATTTTGTTGAAAATCCATCTTTCTTTGTCGAAAATTATCATCTTGCTTAAAAATTCGACACTTTTGTTGAAAATAAAATAACTTTGTTGGAAAGTTCAAATTTTTGGTTGGAAATTGGACTATTTTGTTAAAAATATAGGATTTTTTGGGTTCAATTATCAACTATTATATTTTTCGAGGTTTGTGGTTCAAGTCCAATCTTTTTTGTCATGAAATTCAATTATATTCATTTAAATTTATCTTTGTAAGTGGAAAATTCAAGTATTTTTTTCAAAGTTATCATTTTTGATAAAAAAATTCCATTGTTTTCTTGAACCCAGTAAAAAGTTTGTACTGCGAACCGAATCGACATTCTGAGAAGTGTGAAAGGTTACGCTGAACAACAAAATTTAGGGTCCGGGATGGCTCATTGAAGTGAATATGATTTTTATATGTATTTTGAGTCGTAGCATACGAAAATGACCTCAGTTTTTGCCCTACACATCAGATTTTTTTTCTGAATCGCAAAATATAGATTTTTTGAAAAATCCCTATTTGACGCATTTTTCGTTCATTTGCAAATCCCGATTTCCGTAAGAACTAAACTATAATTAGTTTTATTCCTACAAAATCTCACTTTTTCTTTTGTTTGGTCTCGAATCAACACAATCCTACTTTCTTTGTTTAGTATAGAGGTATATTATTGAATTTAAATTAAAATTAAAATTTAAATAATGAATAAAATGTATATTTTCAATGTCGATTAAAAGTAGTATTTTTTCTATAATGAAAATAAATTAACTTACATAGTATATAAATGTCATTGATCGTACTTATTCCTCGTGTACATTGAAAATTGAAAAACTTTTTGTAGTTACCTTTCTCTCATGACTTGTACAACTTTGAGATAGGACAGACCAACAATAATCTGTTAACATATTTGCACATTTTTTAGAGTTATACCCTTCCTCTCACTTAGCTATATCCTGGTGGAATCTTTCTCCATGTTTGTCGCTTACTGCTCCAAGATTTTCAGGAAAAAATTCTAAATGAGAATCCAACATATGGATTTTCAAAGACATATTAATCTTCATTTCCTTTAAATTTTTGAACATCTCATTCACCAATACTGGATAATAGTCTGCTTTCTTATTTCCCAAAAAGTTATTGATAACGTTTTTTAGTAATTTCCAAGTCTTTGAGTGTATGTCTGAAAGCTTTTCTTCAAAATTCGCATCAAGCATAAGCTTTCTAATGTCAGGTCCAACAAATACGTCCTCTTTCAATTTTGCATGACTAATATGTGAACATTTTTCTTTCAAAAATGAGTATGCCTCAGGAGATTGCTTGATCAGTTCCTTGGAAAAACTTCTAGCTAAACCTAATTTGATGTGCAATGGCGGTGAGAAAACATTTTGAGAATCAACAAGGGGTTGTGCAATAACATTTATTTTGTCCGGGTATCATTTCTTCTAGCGGTGGTCATATTTTTTTTGTATAGTGTGCTGCTTTATTTCGGCTATCCCATTGACATAGACAGCACATATACGTAGTGTAGCCTAACTGTAGACCCAGAAGAATACTCATTATGTTGGAGTCCCCACATATATTCCATTTATGTTTATTACAATCAATTTTTTCTAATAAAATTTTTACATTGTCATAGCATTCTCTAGTTTGTATATCATAAAAGACTGGTATGGATGGCTTTTCGTTACCATTATTTATGTGAAAGTACAGCTGTCAAGCTTAGTTTATTAGAGTCTATAAAAAGACGCCATTCATCAACCACAAATTCAAGCTGAAGTTCGCAAAATAGCTCTTTGATATCGTTGCAAAACAAACAACTATTTTCTTCTGAAAAATAATCCCTGAATTTTTCTTCTCGACTTCGAAAAGTGATTATGCCGTTCGTTTCAAGTAGATTCTTTTCTTTCAGAAGAAAAGCTAATAGTTCTGCTTTAGATTTAGAAAGAGTCAAATCACGGATAAGAGCATTTAGTTCTTTTTTATTCAAACGGATCGGCTCAGTTTGCTCTTTTTTCATTTGTGAATTCGATTAAAAGTCAGAAGACGAGTGCTCTGAACTGAGTGCATAGCAGTGCATCATGTAAAATGTGATTGGGCATTGCTTGTATTATGCATGACAGATAACATAACCTCTGTTATCATTGTATTTAGGCTGCGGCTATACCTACGCGAAACCTTGAAAGTTTTTCAAGTTTCATTGAACGAGCTGGAAAAGGGATTGTTTTTTCACCAATCACAGACCGTCGCTAGTTTTCGGCCATTTTTATTTTGCGTAAGTTTAGGCAATTCTATAAAATAATTCATGGATGAAAATGATGATTTTTCTTCCTCCGATGAAATTTTATCAATATTATCCAAGCATTTATGCATGTAAGCTTCGCTAACATTGGATATTTCCTGCAAATACATTTCACAGTTAAGATTCTTCAGCATAACCTAAAACATATTGGCACCATATCCATACAATTATACCATGAGTAATAAATAAGAAACCCTCACAAATTGTGTGGAAAAAGCCTTGCGCTTTCGATCAAACGTTATCATTTATGACATTTAATTATATTATCATGAAAAGCATGATAAACTTGCAATAATTGAAACATTAAACAGTTTAAGACCTTTTATTTACATTGTGAGGGATTCTTTCACATTAAAAAAAGTTAAACTTATGAATTTGCATATAAGTTGCAATCGAAGAAAACTCACCCCACTATATTCATAATCCATGGTATATAAAAAGGAAAATGGAATAAGCATGCAGTCAAGTCAAGCATTATAGGTTATGTTTAAGATTAAGTTTACACATTGTACACAATTTTTACTCCCTTTGTTCTGCAAAAAAGTAAGATTGTCTCCAGACATAACACGAAATGCACGCGTTCCGAGGATGCTTTTAGTTACTGCACAGATGAATAAATTATTAATAATTAATCTTGCTGTCCAATTTTCTTCCTCCATAATTACTACATATTCGGAAAGTGTATTTTCAATAACAATCAATTAATATAAAAATTATATTTATTTCTAATGTATATTTTTAATTTCAAATTTGGCGCCATTGCAGAGCATTTTCGGACATTTTCCGATTTCGGAAAAACGTTCGTGTGGATAGAAGGATGTGTCGGCTGGCTGACGACCAGTTGAGACTCTCTCTAATATAATAATTGTATGAATACTGTGCCAATATGTTTTAGGTTTTGAAGAGTCTTTACCGTGAAATGTGTTTACAGGAAATACCCAATGTTAGCGAAGCTTACAGGCATGAATGCTTCGATAATATTGATAAACTTTCGTCGGAGGAAGAAAAATCATCATCTGCATCCATGACTTATTTTATAAAATTCTGTATATAAATACAATAATAACAGAGGTTATGTTATCTGTCATGCATAATACAAACAATGCCCAATCACATTTTACGTGATGCACTGTTTTGCAATCTCGCTTTCTACGTTCAGAACTAATACATATTAAAAAAAATCATTAATACATTTCAGTCATTACTTTATATGAATAAAGAAATAGATAAATAAACAGGAAAATGGAATAAGCATGCAGTCAAGTCAAGCATTATAGGTTATGTTTAAGATTGAGTTTACACATTGTACAATATACCTAATTACTTTATTCTGATACCTGTACTTTTCAGATAATTGTGGTTTTTATGAATGTCAGTATTACTTACCTACAAAATGTTTACTCCCTTTTAGCCATATTTGTTCTGCAAAAAAGTAAGATTGTCTTCAGACATAATACGTCATGCACGCGTTCCGAGGATGCTGTAAATTACTGCACAGATGAATAAATTATTATTAATTAATCTTGTCGTCCAGTTTTTTTCCTCTATAATTACTAAATATTCGAAAAATGTATTTTCAATAACAATTAATTAATATAAACATTATATTTATTTCTATTATATATTTTTAATTTAAAATTTGCCGCCATTGCAAAGCATTTTCGGATATTTTCCGATTTCGGAAAAACCTTCGTGTGAACAGGAATTTGGATCTGTTGGCTGGCTGACGACCAGTAGAGAGAATTGCAAATGAGCATTTACTTTGAAACTTTGCATTCAAAATTTCGGCCGAAAGTTTCAAAGAATATAAATTTTTGAACTGGCACATTGCTAGTTGACTCACATCCCTAAATTAGAGGATATCTTCCATCGTGACGCTGCTCGCGCTCTGGCGCCAAATTCAAATTACTTCTTTCGTCTTCTACTTTTCTTCGCATAAAATAATAGTCTTCAAATTTCGACCTCCTAAAAATTATTAATCGAATCATTGTGTTTGATGATTAAAATTAACAAATTTTAATAATATAAGTATTGAAGCATCAGAGTAGAGAGAGCGTTATCAATAATTTTAATTAGAAGCTTTTGCCAGCATCAAAGAGGAGAGCGAAAAGGGACGCCTAATCCATCTCTCTTGCAATCTCTTTCTCTTCCTCTCACATTCGCTCTCGCAACAATTCAAACTCATAACGTAACAATGTATCCTGTCACGTGTCGGTGTCTTCGTGTGCATGTAGAGCCGCTTGAGTTCGTGTAAGTTTTGCTATAATTACTCGGCCGGTAATACAGGGCGGCCCTTGAGTGGCAGCTCATATTACTCGCCTAACCCGCGTGAAAACTAACCCCTTGGAAATGGGCAAGGGGGAGGGGGGAGGCCGAGAAGAAGTAGGGAATGGGATTTGCCCGGGGTGCGGGGACCAAAAAGGGTGCAAAAAACTCACCGGGATATTCACTCGTGAAAGCCCTTAATTTGCAATTTAAATATTAAATAAAAATTTTAAGAACTGCAACTATTAGTATTTTTCAGTGATGGCAAAGATATTATAAACCTAGATGCGGTACACTTCCGAATATAATAACAAATATCACGAAGTCCAGGCACTCCGAAAATTCATATTTTGGAAAAATAATGACAAATTTTAAAATTAGAATTTTATAAACTATAAGATCCAGTCATTGGAAAAGTGATATCTGACTTTGGAAACAACCCTATTAAAATATTATACACACGTCCTAATTACCTTGAAAAAAAATTTGACTACACGTGAATAATTTTGTTTTTCTTGAAATCAAAATAATACATTAAAATTCTATACAATTTTCGTGAATTCGGGGTGAATTTGAACGAATTCAGAATCAGTTCATAAGAGTTTAAAGCAATTCAAATTAAATTGCAAAGAATATAATTTTTATCTTATTATAACAAGTGATATATCGTTGAAATCGCCAAAAACCATAGATTTCAAATATAATATTATTAAATTACTAATTTTAAAATTTAAAAAATTTCATGTGTCGTATTTTATCCCTCATTAGTACAAAGTACCCCCCGTTGGCAAGGGTCGGCGAAAGAGAGCGCATAAGAGAAACAGGTGTAAACTAGACTAGGTGGTGAAGTTGGTGTACCTGGGCTATTGAAACTGGACATTATAAATAGTGCCACTACACTAATATAATTGCGGGGTTTTCCGGCAATAAAATTAATCTCTTGTCGGTTTGGGTTCCAGTTTGGAAATTTCCGATTGAGTTTGTTACTCTAAAATTTGAAGCATTTTAACTTCGAAGACGCATAAAATCAATTGAGATAAAAAAGTTATTGAGAAAAATTGTAGTTTCCTCATAATACTCGGTTATTATATTTTTTATTTGCTTTTTCAACTTCATTGTCATTCCAGATGTTGGACGATTCTCTAATTTATTCTAATTTTATAGACCTCGATTTATAATTTGTACATTTTTTGATAAATTCAAATTGGGCATTAAAAATTTGGCTTAAATTGGATATGGAAAAAATATTTAATAAAAAAACACAAAATCCCACCAAAAACATCTGCGATGCAACAAAATTGTCAAATTCAACGGTATGAATTTGTGAAATCAAAGTTGGCCAAGTAATTTAGGAAAAACTAATCATAATAAAATATATAAAGAAGTTTTTTATGAAGTGCTGTATAGACATTTTTTAATTAAATTTATGAAGGGACATTACACATGATACAGGCACACGGCAAATGTACGATAAACAACAAACACGCTAATTCTTCAACGAATGGTTTAAAAACAGAACAAAAAAAAACACATCTAGATATTTTCGAGAGGAATTCAATGGTATTGTTCATAAGTTTCAAATCCACATCTGGGGCAAACTTAAACGTCGTCATAATTCATACTCGAAGAACAAGCGTGAATTTATTCACAATCAAATAAATGATCACGAACTTTTTAGGGCCTCCAAATATTCCGTCGTGGAAACATGTCTTTGTTCATTTCAAACGCGAAATCCAAACAAAGGAGAAATTTCCGGACGTATCTGTTCGGCTGGGTCGAAAATAAAAAATTGTTGAATTCGAAATCGATACTAGGCCAAAATAATTTTTTTATGGTTTTATGTAAAATTTTACATAGTCGGTTTTCATCAAATCTCCACGTTTTGAGATCTCCTAAGTCAGAAAAAACTATTTTCACGAAGCTTTAGCACACTTTTTGAAAGCACGAAAAGAAATAACAAGTTCGTTAACCAGCTATTTTGGATAAAAAATTCAAAAAGTGAGCACATTTTGAAAATTGTTGAGACCACTTTGTTACAGATTTGAAAATTCTATATGCGGCTGTTGGTGGTACTCAAAAAGACAAATAATTTATCATCATGGCATTCCACGATAAAAAGAAAATTATCAAAGTTATAGCATTTTCAAAATCCAAAAAAACTAAGAAAATTAACATTTTAAGCCAAACAACGCACGATATGAAAAAATGTCAAGAGGAAAAAAACGTTTTTTTTTAAGCTTCACTAGATTATGATAACAAAGTTTTGAATATTTTCGAAAGATCGATCATTCAAATTTTGATTGCACAAAAAATAATTAAAAATTCCACTTTGCAGTCAAACTATGCAAGATACAAAAAACATGAAAATACCAAAAATTGTGCACCACAAAAAGATCTGCAAATTTGTTATTAATCTCTTTTGGATAGGACGCGTAGTTTTTGTTTTATTCGTAAAAAAATAGGCATAAAAATAAAAAAATTAAGTTTTTTAAAAATGGCACAAAAGACGAAAAAAAGTGAAGAGACAAAAGTTGTTATACCAAAAAAGATCTACAAATTTGTTATAAACTCTTGCTATAAAATTGCATCAAAGATTAAAAATTGACTTTATGGAAAAACGACACAAGCTACAATAACTTTTTATTTAACAAAATATTTCGCCTAAATTACATCTACAAATTTGCTTAGAATCACTTTACACTAGTATGCGTATTTTCATATTAAATCATAAAAAATAACGTTGAATATAAACAAATGAAATTTATGGAGAAACGACACAAGCTGCAATAAAATGTATAATAATAAGATTTTTTGTATAGGATGCACACTTTTTATAACCAAAAAGTTCTGAACGTTCAAATGAAGAATGAAAAAAAAAAATTTTTACCAATTTTTTTTTGCTGTAATTGTTTTTGGCGATCTAACACGCATTTCATGCAAAAATATAGCCAGACTTTTTATTTGGGGGGTGATTAACCACCCTTAAAGCGATTTCCGTAGATGCGACAAAAAAGTTCACAACAAAGTTAAAAAAGTTAATATATATTCGACAAAATAATAAGTTTAACAGTTAGGAATCAACACTAGACGAAAATGGGTGATGTTGAGAAACCTCGCTAGAGCCCCTAAAATCCACCCCTATTGCTAAACGTTTTTCGAATTGATAAAATCGACAAAAACAGCCAGAACTTAATACAATCTTAGGTATTTAACATCGTGAAAAATTGTCCTTTTTGCTCCCCTTTTTCATTCGCACGCGTATTGTCGTTTGGTCTCCTTACTATTACTCCATCATATACAGGATCGATTGGAGCAGATTGCCGATGTGCACCTCTACACTCTTTTTTCCACTGAACAGCTGTCCAGAATTAAATGAAAACTTCATGTTGCTCATATAAATGCCAGAAAATACCAAATGAAGCAAAACATTTAATGTTCACTACCTTGTCAAACCACTAACATGGTTTACACACAGAGTCTTTTATGTCACTGTGCGCACTTTCACTGCGCACCGCTCAAAGGTTAACTGACGAACTTCAGCGCCACTCACAGGACCTGACCCTATTACCATCTAGATTTTTTATAAGGGGGAACCGAACAGTACAACTTGAATTATTTTGAATTTCTCCAAGTCTTTTGTATTCTCTAAATTTTAAATTCTCTGAAATCTTTTGAATTCTATGAATTCTTTTGTATTCTCTAAATTCTTTCGAAAATCTATCATATTTTTTTAATTCTGTGAATGCTTTTGAAGTTTTGTATTCTTTTGCACGCTGCGAATTCTCTAAATTTTTCTTAATTCTTTAAATTCTTCCGCTATTTTCGGAAATCTTCCCTATTCTCTGAATTCTTCTCAATTGTCTGGATTCTTTTAAATTCTCTAAACTCTTTTAAATTCTCCGAAAACATTTGAATTCTTTCGTATTCTCTAAAGTCTTTTGAAATGCTCTAATTTTTTTTTAATTCTGTGAATTATTTTGAAGTTTGTGAATTTATTTGCACTCTGTGAATTCTTCAGAATTTTCTAAATTTTTCCTAATTCTTTGAATTTCTCTTAATTCTATGAATTCTTACATTATTCTTTGATCTCTTCCGAATTCTCTGAATTCTTCCAAATTCTTTGAATTCCCTGATTTAGTGTGAATTCTCTGAATTGTTTTAAAATTTTCTGAACGCTCTAAACTCTTTTGAATTTTTTGAATTCACCATATTACTGAATTTTTAAAAATGTTTTTCAATTATTTGGAAATCATTAGAATACACCTTGAATTATTTTAACCTTCCTTGAATATTTTTAATCCTGTATAATTCAAACGTATTCTTCAGAATTAAAAATTTTGTTTAATTTTCTTGAAATCTTTACCATATACCATGAATTGTTCTAACTTCCTCCAAGTCTTTTCTGTTCTTTCAACTCTCCTGAATAATTCTAAATTCTCTTATAAAGTTTTAAATGTCTGCATTCTTTCAAATTCTCTGAAATATTTTGAATTCTATGAATTCTTTTGTATTTTCTTTTTTTTTAATTATCTGAATTCTTTTGAAATTTTCTGAATTATTTGAACTGTTCTGAATTTTTTCATTCTTACGAGACCACTACATTCTTTTAATGATTTTTAAGTATCTTCAAATTATTATAATACATTTCAAGATACTTTGAACTCCTTCACATCTTTTGAATATTCTGAATTCTCCTCAAATCTTTAGAATAAAGGTAGAATTATTTTAACTTCCATCGAGTATGTTGCATTCTGTAGAATTCAAACGAATTCCTAGAATCCACATATACTCTTTTGACTTCTTTTGAAGTTTTTTTTTAACTCTCTTAAAACCTTCACAATACATCATTAATTTTTTTGAATGTCTACAATTCTTTCGTATTACCTGAGTTCTCCTGAATTCTTCTGAATTCTCTGAAATATTTTGTATTCAAATAGTCTTCTGAATTCTTTTTCAGTTTTCTGAATTCTTTAGATATCTTTCGAATACGCGTTCAATTACTTTGAATTCCTTCATGTGTTTTGAATTCTGTCGAATTCTACAGGATTCAAAATATTCGAAGAAAGTTAAAGTAATTCAAAATATATTCTAAACATTTTAAGTGAATTAAGAATATTCAAAAGAAACTCAGAGAATTCCGAAGAATTTACAGATTTCAAAAGAATTCACAGAATTCAACATAAATTTAGATAATTTTAAAAAATTTAGATAATACAAAAGAATTCATAGAATTTCAAATACGTCACAGAATTCAAAAGAATTCAGATAATTTCACAATTATCAGATAATTCAGAATAATTCAGGAGAGTTCATTGAATACAAAAGACTTGCAGAAACTCAGATCAATTCATGGTGTTTTATAAAAATTTCAAGAGAATTAAGAAAAAAAAACTTTAAAATTTCTGCAAAATTCGTGTGAATTCTACAGAATTAAAAATATTCAAGGAAAGTTGAAATAATTCAACGTTTATTCTAATTATTTCAAGATAATTCAAAAACATTTTAAAAATTCAGTTATACCGTGAATTCAACAAATTCAAAACAGTTTAGAGAGTTCAGAAAATTTTAAAACAATTCCGAAAATTGAAATAATTTGGAAGAATTCAGAAGAATTCAGAGAATAGCGGAAGAATTCATAGAATTAAGAAGAATTCAAAGAATTAGGAAGAATTAAGAAAGTTCAGAAGAATTCACAGAGTGCAAAAGAATTCACAAACTTCAAAAGAATGTATAGAATGAAAAAAATGAGAGGATTTCAAAAGAATTTAGAGAATACAAAAGAATTAAAAAGAATTCATACGATTGAGAAAAATTCAGAGGATTCGGAAGAATTCATAGAGTTGAGAAGAATTCACAGAATTAGGAAGAATTTAGAGAATTCACAGAGTGCAAAAGAATTCGCAAACTTCAAAATCATTCACAGATTTCAAAGAAAATTATAGAATTTCAAAAGAATTTAGAAAATACAAAAGAATTCATAGAATTCAATAGATTTCAGGGAATGTGAAAGAGTTTAGAGAATTCAATGAATTAAGGCAATTTAGAAGAATTCAGAGAATTGAGTAGATTTCAGAGAATACAAAAGACTTGGAGAAATTCAAAATAATTTATGGTATCAAACCCTGAAGTATGAGTTCAATTTTTCGAAAATCCAAAATTTCCCCATGTTAATTAAATGGGATTTTGAAATGGCCGGTGGCACGTGTTAATATTCGAATATAGAAAAAAAAAGTACGGATTTTCTTTCTCCGGAAATGGAAACTTTTTTTTGGGGGGGGGGGGACTTACCCTCTAAGGTGAAAAGCGTTTTTCGGACCACCCTAATATATAACCTGAACCTGTCGACAAATTTTTCATGATATTTGAAATCTAAGTTTAAAAATTTGTTAATAATAAAAATGCTGATAAATACGATTATTTAAATATTGTAAATATTCCTTTAAATATATTGATTTTTTATTAACAACAGAAATTCTAGACAAAAAGCATGAATATAACACATCAAAAGATTTTTTTAGGATTGTAAATCTTTTTTTAAACCTAATGATTTATTATTTTAAAATACTAATTTTGAATGTAAACTGCCAACGCAACCTAAAATAGTTTAAAAATTATGACACTTCTTTGAAATGTAGTAATTTTTGAATCAAAGTTATAATTTCTGACGAAAGACACTAACACAATTCGAAATTCTTCAAACTTGTGTATTTAGTTATTTTGATTAAAAATCCATGAATTTAAATGTAATGATCTTTTGTTTGAAAACATAAATTTTAGGTAAAACACACCAACATAACCTAAAGTTGTTGAAATTTGTACAGATTTTTTGAATTCTAATAATTTACTATAAAAAATACCAACAATTTTACATGAAAAAACTAACATAATCAAACCTTGTTATAATATTTTAATTATGATTCAAATAATTTGTTTGCGTAAAAATACAATTTTTCGATGTAAAACGCCGACGTGATCTGAAATTGCTAAAAATCATGAATTTTAAACAAAAATCATTGGACTAACATTGAATGATTTTTGTTATGAAACACAAATTTCAGGTGAAACGCATCAACATAAACTAAACTTATTGAAAAATTATAAATATTCTTCAAAATCGAATAATTTTTTATTAAAAAACCCAGAAACTGATTTGCTGCGAACAACGTTAATATCTCATGTTAATATCTAATATCTAATGATTTTTGTTTTTAAAAGACGCCATTTGCGGTGTAAAACGCTCATTATTTTGGGATTCCAAAATCATAATTTTTCGATCCAACCTAATGTACTTACTCTTATTACTCGTAGATATTCACTCATATCATCTTTTGCCTATGAAACCAAATTTAACTTTAATTTTTTTTGCTTACAGCCAAGATTTCCCATCAATCCTTGCTGAACTTACGACTTCTGCTATAGAAAATCAAGAGGCAGATGTGGCCGGTGCAGACGTAAATAAAGAAATTCTTGATGTCAACGAGAATTAACATGCTCTTTTAGAAAAAAATGTTTTTACCACATCTATTCACACAGCGGAAAGTATTGTAACACATAAGATGTACGATGTTGGGGTTTGCGCATTGCAACTACCAAATGTTAATATGAGCGACGAGGAAAGACAACAGGTATTAAGGAACACTTGGGTTCCTGATAAATGTTACAAATTTGAAGTTACAGTAATAGGGTCACAAAATAGAAAGTTTAATTTAGGTTGGCTCGAAAAATATAAATGGCTCGCTTATTCAGATAGATTGAAGGGCGCATTCTGTAAGATATGTATACTTTTTGCATCTCAATCTCTAAATGGTGCAGGAAAAGGTAAACATCAGTTACCTGGGCGTTTAGTTAGAAATCCATTTACAAACTGGAAAAATGCCTTAGAAATTTTTCGTGAACATGAAGGTACTTAATTTCACAAAGAATCTAAACTGCACGCTATAGATTTTTTAAGTGTTTATGACGGAAAAAGGGATAATATTGCCATGCAAATAAATAACAAAGCAAAAGAAGAAACTTTAAACAACAGGAAAAAATGACTGCTATAGTTGAAACATTAATAATTATTAATTAATAATAATCTCTTTTGCGTTATCGCGCAAGAAATGGTGATGCAAAATTAAATGACTATATTCAAAATTCGGGAAATAATTCAATGTACACAAGTCCGAAAATTCAAAATGAAGTAATTGATTTGTGCGGGGAATATATTCAAAATGAACTTAATAAACGCGTTAAGAAAGCCAAAATCTACACTGTTTTAGCAGATGAAGTTAGAGATGTTCGTGGAATATAGCAGTTTTCTTCATGCATTAGATATGTTGACGAAGACTTAATGATATTACGCGAAGATTTTCTAATGTTTGTTTCTGTAACTGATTTTACTGAAGCAGGAATAGCAAATGTTTTAAAAGAAGCTGTTAAATCTCTTGGCCTTGATTTAAATCTCATGCAAGGACAGGGATACGATGGTGCATCAGCAATGAGTGGAGAGTTTCAAGGTGTTCAAGCCCATATTAACAAGGAATATCCATTGGCACTCTACATTCATTGCACTTCTCATTGTTTGAATTTAAGTCTGAATGATGGTTCAAAGGTAACGCTTGTAGGCAACACTTTCGGCTCTTTGAAAGAGTGTTGCAATTACTTCAGAATATCGAGTGTACGAAGCGAAATTTTGAAAGATCAGTTAGAATTGTATTATATTACCAAACGCATAGAAGTCCAATCGACGAATGACTTAAATGCCTCTAAAGCCAGAAAACAACCAGTAGTATCCGGGGCACAGTAAGCTTCGTACTTTCGAATTTTTGATTGGTTTGCAAGTTTCGGAAAAGATACTGAGCTTAACTCACAACCTATCACTTTATTTACAAAGTAAATTCGTCGATCTCAGTAACGCGATTAGGCACGTCGAAACAATTCTAGGAAAATTTCGAGAAATGAGGAATAATGTTGAAGAAGAGTTTCGAAAACTATTTGATCAAGCAAACAAAAAATTAATTTTCAACTAAAATGATCAATCTTTAACTTGACTAGTTGAATTTTCAACCAAAAAACAAACAAATTTACCAAAAAAGACGACTTTCAAGAAAATAAATGAATTTTCAACAAAATAGTTGAATTTTCAGAGAAAAAGACAAGTTTTCAACCAAACAGTTGAATTTTGAACTTAAAAATATCAATTTTCAACAAAAAATGGAATAGTTGAATTTTCATTGGAAAAAAAATTAATTTTCCACAAAACTCATGAATTTTCAACTGGAATAGTTGAATTTTCAACCAAAAAGATTAATTTTTCAAGAAAAAAGACGACTTTCATAAAAATAAATAAATTTTCAACAAAACAGTTAAATTTTCAACTAAAAACGATCAATTTTCAACCAAAAATGGAACAGTTAAATTTTCGGTGGCAAAAATTAAATTTTCACGAAACTGGTGAATTTTCAACTAAAATTATGAATCTTTAATTGGAATAGTTGAATTTTAAACAAAAAAGATTAATTTTCAACTTAAGTGATGAATCTTCAACTGTAATAGTTGAAATTTCAATTTAAAAAATTAATTTTCTACCAAAAAAGACGATTTTAAACCAAAAAAATGCATTTTTGACCAAAGAGTTGAATCTTAAACTAAAACATTAACTTTGAATCAAATAGATGAATTTTCAACTAAAACGATGGAATATTCAATTGGAATAATTACATTTACAGTTAAAAAAAAAGTTTTAACAAAAAAAAACAACTAATATTCAAAAAAATAGTTACATTTTCAAAGAAAGTTATGAATTTTCAATTAAAATAATGAATCTTTAACCAGAATAATCGAATTTTCGACCAAATAAATAAATTTTCAACTAGGAAGATTAATTTCTATCAAAATGGACGAATTTGTATCTAAAAAAGAAAAATTATCAACCCAAAAATGAATAATGAAATTGTCAGGTAAAAAAAATATTCAACCAAAGAAATGAATTGAATATTAAAGTTTATTTTAAAAATATATTTTAAAATAATTTTTTAAATTTTTATTAAGAAAAAAGTAGAGCAAGTAGCTCAAAGGGACAATAAAAAATTATAAATTAAAAGGAAATGTGTACATATGACTCAATAAAAAAAAACATCTTTTTGCGCATTTACAAAGAATTGTTATTGAGCAAAAAATGTATGTTTAAATTTCGTAATTTTTTATTATTGTCCACTAGTAAAAGCTGTACATATAACAAATTCGTCCTAATTTTAAGTATATTTAAAGAGAAAAGGGGAAGTTTTTTGAGAATAGGGGGAAAAGGGGAATTCCAAGAAAAAAGGGGAAACTAAGAAAAAAAGGGAAGACCGTGCACCCTGTAATTGGTGCACACGTAGAGCATACACTGTTCTAGTTTGTTAAATAATGGATTTTCAAATTGTTTATATTTTTAATGTTGGGACATAAAAATACATAGGCGTGAATCCGCGCCTTGCTTGCGTTTATTTTAAAGAGAGAAATGAGATTATATTCATAATTTAATAATTGAATTACCTTAGTACACTACACTGAAAATTTGTTTAATGAACTAGATTTAAAAGCGCGCCAAATTTGAAAGCCGTACAAAACAGACTAGTAGTGCCCGATTTTTTAAAAGTTATTTTAGAATTTGTTGAAAAAGTATCAAGTGTGAAATTTCCACAAATTAAAGCTCATGAGACAATAAAGAATTAATGAAAAATATTTTATAACATTAATGCAATTTTAGTTGTTCAGGTGTGCCACCCAAATAAAGAGAAATGTCAAAACGAGTTTGACATTTGTCACCGATAATTTACGTCGGTCTATTTTAAGGAACAAATTATCACAAGATATTCTTTTTAAAGTTCTACATCTTAAAAAAAACCTGACCAATCATTACTTTATTTCAAAATTCGTAAATATATCAGTCATCGTTTTTTCGAAAAGTTAACATTACTCAAAAGAAACTTTTTCTTCATGTCTTCACATTTGTTGAGTAAATTTTACTTTGTGGTTCTTTTGGAGTATCTCTTGAGAAATTATTTTTTTTTATAAGAGAGAGAGTTGAGACAAAGAAGTCGTCCAGAATGATTACGAAATATTCGGCAAATATCAGCCGACAATCTGGAGAGGGGGAGAGATCAGGATCAGGCAATGGCAATAATGAAAAAGGGGGATTAATTGTGAGTAGAGAATATTTTTGACACTTACGGAATCACAGTGCACTTGATCGATCAGAGGAATATTTTTTATTGTTTACCAAATTCCGGAGAACGAGATAAATGCGACCGACACAAATGTATTCAGGCATTCACAAAAAGTTACTACTCAAATAATAATTAAAAAATGTCTCACTTTCGCTCATTTTTTATTTATATAAACAATAGAAAATGATAAAAATTGAGCAATCTAATCTATAGACGCTCTTATGCAACTATTGCGGATCATTTTTAAACAAAAAATTTGAAAATCGGTCAAGAATTGTAGACCGTAGGTGATTTTGAATAGTAAATTCCCGATTCAGCCCACTGGCGTCGACTGTTTCCTCGGCGCGCATAATTTCCTTTTACTAAGCTCGTGATATCTTGTGATATTCAAAACGAAATAATATGCTGTTTGCGCAGATTTATTCCTCAATCCCTACGGAACAACTTTCTCACTGAAAGTTCTTCCAGAATCAACGATTTGTACCTTTTTTTTTTATGTAAACACGGGCGAACGGTACAAGCGGGATTGTCGGGAGATTGCATAACTTTCAGGGGCACATTCAAGCAGTCGAACGCACATGCCATTCTTCTATCCGGCCCTTCAATTATTCTTTTTACCAAAAATTCCACTCTTTTAATTATTGAAAATTCTTCTTTTTTAATTTAGTCGCTTTAGCCATCTTCAAGGGCTGTCCTATAGTTGACCCTGCAATATAGTCTGTCTGCACATCTAGATGGCCCAACTGACTTTTCATTTTTCTCCGTGCTCAGTGATCGAACCCCAGTTCTCCTGCTCAGAAGCAATTTACGTGCTGCCGTCTAGCGGAGTCTAGCGGAGAATCTTTGATTCGCTACGGCGAGTTTACCTATAAATTCTTATATTATTTGTAGCTAGTTTTCACACATCTTCATCAACTTGCTCCTCCTCTTCTGTCACAGTTGTTGTGCTCAATAACTTCACCTCTGTACAATTTGTTTTAAATGTCGTACATACAGTGTTTTACTTTTTCCGCATCACATACCAGTTTACTGCCAGTATTCTTCTAATTTGGACTATCTCTGTACTACAACTTCCTTTTCTAATCTTTTTAAATCATTTTCAAAATATTTTCTTATTTCCTTCCGAATCATTTTTTTTTCTTCTATGCTTTGATTTTACTCTTGCTTTCTTTAACCTCTAAATTATTATTGCCATATTCGGTATCTCTTAATAAGCCTCTTAATCCATTGTGGCTTTTACCTCTGCATTATATAATTATACATGTGGATTATTTTAGGCTTTAACCAAGTATTTGTAATAAACAAACCTTTTTTTTAGTCATAACTTAATCAATTTCGCCCTATTACTACCCTATTTTATCTTCGAAATGACCAAGGGGTCTGTCAGTAACTTCGCGTTGCATACTAACCCAGCCATTCCTATCTCCGAGTAGAATCCCCGGAGATATATTTTACATCATTAGACGTATTTATTCACACGCCCGAAAAAAGCTCATTTCCACGAATTCCTTTTTTATAGTTCAGAAATTTTAATAAAAATGGTTAACTGCACGTGAAAATTATTTAAAAACGAACGTGCTGAAATAAACTGAATGAATCCTCAAATTTTATTTCGAGTGAAAAAGTTGCACGAGTCGAACTAACTCATGTCGCTATGCATTTCAAACTGTTAACATTTTCTGTTTACATCTTGACATTTTCAAAAAGCATTTTCGATGGATAAAACCAAAAGCGCTGTTCAAAAATGGCTGGTTAAAGAACTTGTACATACATAGAGACATATAGCCATACATACAAACACCTTCGTTTAAGACTCGTTTTTTTCTGACTCATAGGGCCTTAAAACGTGGAGATTTGATGAAAACCGGCGAAGTCAAATTTTACATAAACCTAATACCTTCTCATTAGGATGAGAGTGTAAAAAATTCACGAGAAACTATATCACTATATAACTGTAGAAACTATACATCAAACTATGCGAATGAGTGACCCTTTTTGTAGTAAAGTTAGAATCATATTGTTCAATTAGTGCAGTCGTTAGCGTGCGTGATTTATAATTTTGCGTGCGTGTACATTTTCCGCGTTATTATACAGGAAAATATTTTTAATTAACTATACGTTTGATAATTTAATAATTAGTATTGTTTAGGAAAGTTAGATATGATTTTTATTTTATTCTTTGATAACATTTTATATGTAGTTAGCCCTAGAGTTTATCTATATGTGGACTAATTAAAGTTAATGATGAAAGTTTAAAATCATTTCTCTTTAGAGTAACTTTTTTCAATATAACTTGGCCAAGAATTCATTTATAACAGATTTCTGGCAGAAAATACAATGTTATTTAATTGCTTATTTCTACTGCAAATAAAAATTATTCAATTATTTAATTTTTAATGGCCTTAAATAGGGCCTACAGAGGACTTAGCAGGGTCCTACAGAGGGCCACTTTATTGATCCTTCCACAGTTTACCAACGTAGGGCCAACACAGTAAAGGGGCAAAATGTGGAGGCCCTCGCGAGGGTCAACTGAACATTTCCAAATATTTGAAAAATTTGTTTCTTTTAGCAAAACATCTTTCATTAACAGAATTTAAAGTTAATGTAGTAACAGATACGACTCCTTGATTCAAAATTTACGAAGTCATGAATGCTTTCTTCCTGAAGAAGCAAATATATTGACTGACTATTCATAATAAGAAAGAAAAAGTGCTCATAAAATGAGAACCATAAAATTATATAAATACAAAAAAGTGGAAAATCCCGAGATCGAAGTCACACAGGATAGTTTTGCAGTGATAGGGATTGGTTTTTAAGAATTTCTTTTCGAGCACTAGAATATCCTGTTCTGACCATTGCCATTTTAGATTCTGTTATGTTTTTTGCACCGTGGGTATGCCAGATTAACGTTAATTAACGTTAAGCTGGCATGTCCACTCGTTTATTTTTAAAATTCAAAAGAGAAAATTCGTGAATAGTGTGCTAAGTTGTCACTAAATGAGTATTACATTTTGAAATGACAAAAACTTTAATATGACAATGTGGATCTGCCAACTTAACAGACCTACCGTACGTAAGAAGAAAAAATTACACCCCTGAGAAAGAGAGTAGGAGCCTGAAACTTATTTTTTTTTTCGTTTACCTACTCGAGCCTATAAGTATCATTTCTTTCGGGGCTATTTTATCCCAGGGGAAGGCCTGCTCTGCGACATTGACTTTGAGATGAGACTAGTATAAATAGATAGAACATCGAAAAATATTAGACACATATAGCGGCTTTCTTGTAATTGGGCCCTAGTTTTTTTAAAGAAATTTTTGAAAATCACGATTTTCGTGCTATACGAGATCTACCGTGGCGCACGAGATTTTCCCCCTTTTTTTGAATTTTCCAATTCAATTAACTAATTATATTAAATATGTTATTTATCATAATCAATCATGATAATAATTAATCAAAATAATCAATTGAATGATACTAATAATAATAATAATATAATTTATAACTATTAATAATAATTATTATTATTATAATTTATATCCAGAGTTCAAGGATGATATTCCCGCTGAGTTGATGAGTTGGTATCTACATGAACTGCAAATTTGAACTCCTTCTGGCGTGAGCGCATTAGGGGAGATCGCGCGTCACCCGCTTTATCATGGCATCTTGTTTACGTATCGTTCTATTACTCAAAGATGAATAAATTCGCCACTCTGAAAATTAAGGGTCTTATATGAAAGAATCTCAGCTTTCTTTTAAAAGTATTTTGAAGAAAAATAAGTGTCGAAATTTGAAAAAAAAAGTAAAATTTATTTTTTATTTTCACAAATTAGGGTCAAATTTTGACTTTTTTCAAAAATCGTTATGAACACCAGAAAGTCTGTGAAATAATTTATCAAAAACATTTATACTGAAATTTTGTTTAAGGCAATAGGAAAAAAGTTACAAATGTTTGAAAGTAAGGCTTTGTATAAAAAATCAAAAAATTGTACCCCCTACACTTTGGATAATTACTTATTAAAATGAATTAATTTTTGGTGTGAGGAGTACTATCTAATAGGAATACAATTGGGCCAGTTTATAGCCTGATCGGACAACTTTCATTTTCGAGGTGAGTACACTTCAGAAATTATGTTCCAGCTCTTTTTGTGTGCGCATAGTATTTGAAGCAAATGTTTTCAGATTTACATCAATGACGACGTGTCATTAGACCCATCAGTATGGAATTCATTAGAACTGACTACGAAAGAAACGTTACTAGTGAGGACCGGTACTGCAGCCATTTGGAAGGACGATCTAGAAAAATTAATGTCGTGATTTAAAAGCTGCGGTTCGATGGCCAGGGCAAAAATGCACATTGTGCGAAGAATCAAAATTTGAAGCCTTATATGGTATGAAAAAATATGATGTTACAAATTGCGAGTTACATATTACAAACTTCCCTCACGAAAAAATATTTTACGGGGCCATCGGGGACATGGCCCCAGGGCCCCCACAAATGTAAACTAGTCGGTGAATCAAAATCGCTGCGACATGCACACACTTCTGCATCGGCGCCTACTTCGATTACCTTTTTTCTCAAAAGTCAGCAAGGAATTACAAAAGGCATAAAACAAATTTTTCGCGATTAAAGGAAATTAATCATATAAAATCATTATATAGAAAACGATTATGGGATAATCAGCATTGGAAAAATCTTTAAATTCCCTCAATATCAGAAATCGCATGAAATTTAATTCAAATTCGTTGATACATTTAGATATATTTTTGAAACATTTAAAATCTGCGAAAATTCGTACAAATGCCTTGAAATATTTCAAAACTTTTTGAATTCCTTTTAAATCTTCGAAATAGTTAGTAACCTGCAGAAATCATTTAAAATTCCTTGAAATGATAAGAAATTTTATTTATACCCTGCAGTTCTCGAAATCTATCGAAATTTGCAAATATCCCTAATTTTTTGAGATCATCGGCGAATGGAAATCCTACGAATCCCTTCGATCTCGTATCTACTCTAATTCTTTGAAATCCTTTGTAACCATACGAAATTCTTTGACGTCCCTTGAAAATTTTTAAATCTTTAAATTGTTAAATTCTATTCCAATTAGTAGAAATCATTTGAAATCCTTACAGTATAAATGCAGGATGGCCGCTGATCGGAACAACCAGCAATTAGCCTGGAATTTTGAGCACCGCGTATCAGTAGGGAATTTTTTTGAAAACCGAGATTTTTTGTTGAAAAAAGGGAATTTTTAAGATATATTTGTACTTGCAATAAATTTCGTCTCGCTCATCGAAAGAAAAATTTCTTAGAATTGTCCTCAATGTTATCAAGAATTTCCGTTAAAATATCGAAAGTCATTTTATACTTACGATTTGAAATTTATTTTTTTCTGTTCAAAAATAAATGTCCCTTTTATACTAAGTATTTAAGAATATAAACCTTGTGTTGATGGATTCTTCAAATACGAAAGTTACTTTTACATTTGACAATGAAAACTTCGTTTGTAGATATTTAATATAGTAATTACATAGTTAACTCAAATTTATATAATTAGTTACTAATAATATGCACAATAAAGTTATAATTTAGGTATACCCTAAATGTTTCGCAGTAATGCATTGAAAAACTGCTTTTCGCACATCATCTACAGGCATCTCGCACTGGTCGCCATAGCTTCATCTCGATGCCTGTACATGGCACGCAAGAAAGACTTCCCATGCAGATGTAACAAAAAATAGAGTGCGGTATTCGTGCGAAAAGATATTATACCCACTTTTAGTCATTTCGGGGACATAAGACTATAATGTTACCAATCAGAACGGAACGTCATAATTTATACTCAGAAATAACATTAGTTGCTTCCTTGCACAGAATTTTCACACCGGTTTATTGAATTACAGAATTCACATTTTTTCTCCTATTATACCCTATATTCCCCTCTTTAAAAGAATTCCTCTTTATCTCCCTGTTTTCAAGAGAATACCCAGAACTTAAACTTATTCATTAAGATTCTCTGTGAAATAAACGGTTAAATTCCTATAAATCTTTTAAATCTTTGGAGTTTCAATAATATCCTTTAAATTTTGTGAAATTTCCTGAAATACTTTAAAATCCCTTTAAATGTTTGGAATCACTAGGAATTCCTTGAAATTTCATTTAAATTATTTTCCAAAGGTCTTAAAAAATCTCTTAAAATGAAGCTTAAAATCTGGGGCATAATTTCTCAAGTGTACCCACCTCCAAAATGAAAGTTGTCCGATCGGGCTAAAAAATGGCTTAATTGTACTCCCGTTATATAGTACTTCTCACGCCAAAAATTAATTCATTTTGATAATTATTTATCGAAGTAGAGGGGGTTCAATTTTTGGGTTTTTGAAGCAAAGCCTTACTTTCAAACATTTGTAACTTTTTTTGTTTAAGTCCAAACCGTGATTCTATCTAGAAACTAGCTAAAATCTGGACAATCTTTATATATTAAAATTCGTAAAGAACTCCTAGATAGCGCCGAGACTGGGTTTAGACAGCAGAAAGGTTTTAATCAAACACGTAGAAAAACTAGGCAGCGCCAGTGTAGCGCCAGGCTAGTATTGTGTGAATAGTCAGGCTTGAGAAAAACTGTACGGTCTTTAGCATGATTCAAGACTGCCACGAAATTTTTCCATACGGGAAGTGCACCATCCACACTAGAGCGGGACGAAGAAACAAAAAGTTGGAATTTCGATTTCGTACTGACGGGAGAAGGTGTATTTTTATATCACAGTTTTCTACGAAAAGCTGTTTCGTGAATCGATATATATGTTAAGACCTGACACAGGATAAAAATATCAACAACGGAAAAAGTTTTTTTTTTTTTAGAAGGAATCTGTATTATCATCGAAGTTGGTAACGGTCGATTATATGTAGATAAATTTCACGAACTGTGAAACTGGTAATCAACAATATCGGTCTAAGGTAATCCCTTAAAGAATAGAAATTCTTAACGTCATTTCAGACTAGATGGAATCTGAAAATTTATAAATTAAAAATTTTTAATTTCTGAAAAAAGATATTTCTCCCTCGCTTCGGTGGGAATCAAACCTCACGTCTTCCTTAAGAGAGGGTAACCGTGAAAAATGCCAAAAAAATTGAATTTTTGAAAGTTTTACGCAGAATTTTGTCTACTTTAATTTTAGTAAGAACACTATTCTTGGATTCATTGAAAAGCAACAATTTAAGCAAACCTGATATTTTGCATCTTTAAAAAAGTCAGGTCTAGCAAATTATCTGTTCCAGACACTGTAGGGAGTGAAAATGAACACCCTACAACGGACCGCTTTCGTGTGAAAAAAAATGATCTTCGAGTCCGAGTGAAAGTACCAGATGTTTGCCTAAGAGTGGATTCGTGGATTGTGTGCGTGTAGTTATACTTATGTCCACGCCCGACACACACGTGCATACCTTCTCTTATTTACCGATATGGTATTGGAATATATTATAAAAATAAAATCCTTTTCTAATGATTTTTTTCAAATTTGAAATAGTTTGAAGAACGTACTTGCTAACGGTCTGTGCAATTAAGAAGAGGTTGACTATTTCGAAGTTGAGGAAAATGAAATTAAAATTAGCACCTTATCCATGTAAAGCTGACCAAGGTGTCGAAAATGTAACATTGCTAAATGTTTCTTACGACTCTTTTGTTAAGCTGTGAAACGTTAGATGTACATAGAGTTTCTGTAAAAATCTCAGAATTTTTTGCTATTGGATTTTTAAGGGACAGATCTGAAAGTATGAAACAATAGAATGTTCCGATAGGTTAGACTCATTCATACGCTTTCAGTTGATCAATGTGAAGTTGAAGTCTTTTCCATTGTCTCGTGCATGCCCGTTTGTATGCATAGCTGTTTACATGTATTCATTCTTATGATACGTTAATGGCATCCGTTTTTTGGATTCTAATTTCCGTTAATATTTTAGTCGTGCACTCGCTTTGACATAAAAATGTATCCGAAATACAAACCATCGGGAGGGACACCATGCATAAACATTTATGTTCATAGTACAAGTTTTATAACAGTCGATAAAATCAACTTAAAATGAAAAAATTATAAAATTAACTCACCATAGAATGTGCTTCAGTATGAACTCTCATATGCGAATTCCTAGATTGCGAATTGGTGAAAGTTGCATTACACTTCGAGCATTTGTATTTCTTATTAGCGCCAAATAAGGATGCACTCCTTTGCAACATCTTCGGAATAGCGTTTTTCTGACTAAACATGGGTTTCCCAGTACAATGATGCGTCAGCAAAGAGAATTCCTTAAAGAAAATCTTATTGCATTTCGCACAGTGATACGTTTTGTCAATAGAGTGCTTCCCTTGATGAGCCTTGTAAGAAGGTTTGTCTGTAAAAACTTCGTTACAAACTGTGCAAGTATAAGTCGTTATGCTCGTGCGTTCATGAGAAGCCTACAGCAAAGAAAAACGAAAGTCAGATTTTGTAATGGACTGGATTTTTTTTTTAATTTGCATGCAAGAATAAAAAAATCAGTCTTACTTCATGTCTGGTTAATTGCCACTTTTCTTGAAAAGTTTTTGTACATACACCACAACGAAAGTTTTTAGGTAAGTATGAATTTGAGTGCGTTTGTAGGTGAGAAATCATTTCTGTACGATTGCTAAGCCACTGCAGACAAATACCACAACGTACAGCGTTTTTCGACGTATTCGAATTTAGAAAAGCACTTCGCTTTAAGAGTCTATCTTTGATATGACAATCATTTTCTTCCATCATCTAAAAAATAACAGTTTGTTTTGTTATAATGTCTTGTGAAGTAATTAATAGAGTCAACTTTCTTTTATTCTACTGGCCTTGAAACGTATCCGTTCCGATATTCTAAGATTGGAGGGGCCCCCACCTCTACCGCGAGTGGGCAGATTCTTTTTATCAAGCGACTTTCATTGGAGTAGTGAGTTTTGTGGCATGACGTCGATAGGTGGAAATGCCAGCCGTCAGAAAGGTTAGTACATGGTATTGCAATTGCATACGACTTTTTGGACAAAATCTCCGAAACGTGAAGGTAAGTGATAAAGGTCTCACTAGTAACATTTCCCAAGTGTAAAATCTATTTTGTCAGTCATGTCCCATTCTTTTGTCGATTGACGCTCTTTCAATGTCCTGAAATAAAATAAAATATCCTAAATTGCCGGTTATTGGTACTCTAATCTCAAATTTCGGACAGGTGCTTGTATTTCGTGACACTGAAAGGTCGTGAATCGACAAAAGAATGGAATCTGGCTGAGCGCGTCAAAATACATAAGGATAAAGTGGTCTTGTCAAATAGTCCTCACCTTTTTTTTTTGTAAACCAGTGTAATTTTTTGATTTGATAAACAACTTTTGTTAATATTCATCTGTATTATTATTGATAGCATTTATTGATTTCAAATGCACACGCAATCAAATAAATGCAGTAAAATCTTTCAAAAAATGATACAATGTGCTGTTTGTCAGTTGTTCACATAATTATACATAGTTCCCGATGAACTGGTGCGACATTTGTCCCAACAATCGAAGTCAGCGAAAAATTAATATTGATAAATTGTGGAACAAATAGCTACTTCACCTTTCCTTTTTTTAAATAAATATATTATATCTACGGGGCCATTCAAGTATTACGCAAAACACTACATGGGGGGGGGGGTCACGTAAGATCTATACTGAATCTATTGGCACTATATTCATGTCCCGAAAGCACCCGACAGTGGTTCTACTTCATGTTCGAAGAAAAAGAATAACACGTGCGCTTATAGCACTCATCAATTTTAGATGCGTTTTTCTCGAAAAGCGGTTTTTCGAAGTTCAAGCTTCAAAAATGCCCCGGCGACTCATTTTTCAATCTAGAGGGTTCGTCTTATGCATCAAATACCGAGAATTTATCGGGCTATGTGACTCTATACGTAACTCCATATTGCTATAAGGACCCTTTTCATGCGGATACCCACATATTCTTAAACAATTCGTCGGCCTAAAGTTATACACCCTCAACGGTGAAACTGAGTAAATGAGGTTCAACGTTTAACCATAATATACTGCATTAAAATGTTGTTAAAGGTAAAAATAAGTTTATCGGTCAAAAATAATGCGTAGATAATCCAGAACATATTAACACAAATTTTAATACTATTATCAACGTGTTTTAGCTGATGTGGAAAATTGGATTTGGACATGGCGTAATGTAAGATTCAACAAATTCATTTATTCTCAGAATTATAGTACGCTGTGTCCACAAAATATTTTTAACTTCACTATTTACAATGAAAATTCAAAGTTACATGTTCAACTGAATGACAGTTTACATTATTTTATTATATTGCACACCTTGAATTAAATCAGCTATTCCCAAATTATTGACTTTCGAGTAAAATTCTGATCAGCCACCTACATCTCTGAGTTGAAAGTGTCCTGAATGTAGACCGTGGCGCTCATTGTTCACGAGGCCTAGATTCAATAAAATGCATAGGAAGAAACATAAAAATTAAATTTTTTTAGGAATAAAGACTATTTTACCCATTTTTTAACTAGTCGTTGACATAAAATGTTTACTATATATTTTAAAGCAAAACTTATTGTAGTAGATGTACAGGGCGGGTTCTGGCTGGATTAGTATTAGTGCGTGTCTGTGTGAGGTAAGCCTGCGCGCGCGTGTGTGCGTGTGTGTGACAGTGTAAGGTTGAGAGTGCGAGGTGAGCATACGTGTGTATCTGTGTGAGACTATGAACTGTTTTCCTACCATACCGGCATTGAGACTATTCTGTAGCATAATGGCTCATGTCCAGTTTGAGTTTAGATGTTCTAAGTCTTATTTATAGGAGCTATTCTAAGTCCCTTTCAATATCAAGACCGTTCCACAATTTAAGTGGTTCGTGCCCATGCTAATTTGAGGAGTTCTAAGTCAGACTTCTGAGCCACTTTTACAAGAGGACTACTAAATCATTTTATAGGATGTGTGTTTTTGACTCTCTGATTCTTGTTGGTTATCAATTTTATCTAAATAATTTAATCTGTATAATATAGTTGATAGAATGTGACCATCTCTCTGTAATAATTTGTTTCAAATCTTTCTAGAAGCCTAATGATATGTATGGATGTTTAAGCATGTGGTATTTAATTTAAAATCAGTGTGGTAAGACTTAAACGTAGGTCAGGAATACACTGCTCGATGCACCATACGCAATACAATACTGCAAACACTCTCGAGGCTTGAGAGATAAGAAGAAATGCGTTTTACATAAGTTTTCATGCTTGTTCTTTTCAGCATTGCACAAGAATTATTTTTCTGCGATTATCGTTTTCATAGGTATCTTAATTTGAAATTTAAGAATGGGCTGCGGATGTTATTAGAACGATGGAATGTTCATGTTTCAAGTGTGAGATATCATTTGCGATACTTTTATTTTTAAGTTTGCATGTGTTTAATTTGTAGGCAATGTCATGATGATCCTTCCTTTGGCGATACATTGTTCAATCATTTTAGGATGATTTATTGCTTCCTTTATATACTATTTCACAATAGTACAGTACAGTACAGTTGTAATTTGATATGGGCTAAGTATGACATTCTGTTTTGGCTACAAAAACCCCCGTATGGAAAGTTTGAAATGGCGCTAGCTGGGCCCAAAATAGGAAAAACTTGTCTCCAAATTGGGGATTTCAGACAGGACCAAACCACAAATGAAACGCCTAACCCGGCCAGAGCCTAACTTACAGACCTACTTGGTCTTCTCTCTCACAAGAGAAATTAACATTCACGAATATAAATAAGAGCTAACAGTCAACTGCAAATTCAGTTTTATCAGTGCATCAGCATCGATCAGCACTGTATCAGCTCGATATTTTTTAAAAGTGTTTTGTGTGATTTTAATCATCTATACGCATTCGAGAATAATAGTAACCAGACGACAAAGCTTTGTGATCGAATGTCAGCATCAAAGTGAAAAACAATTATAAACAAAAAAAAACAAAAAATTTGTGAGTGATAAAACTAAATTATTTCAGTGTGTGCACTTGTGTGTCTACCATTGAACAAAATGAATCGTGAACAAAGTAAACAAGTTATTTCAATCATTGATGAAGCATATAAAGCTTTAATAGATGATGATGTAAGAGTTGACAAAAGCAAAGGGCTCATGGTATCGCCCTGAAAGACGCCTCTCTGGAAGGTGACGTTGTTCGTTGTCACACGATAATTTCTAGATGAGATAGTAAATCTAGTTTTCCAAAGAGGCATCAATCTCTCAATGCATCTCACTTTGTGTGAATGTACCTTCAAGCTTTCCAACAGACAGATGATAAGTCTATAAGAGGCTGAATCGAAAGCTTTTCGGTAGTTAATCCAGTCCATTGGCAGGACGCGCTGATGGGCCTTAGCGTCTTTATAGATGCACCTGTCAATTAGCTGGTTCTTTCCACACCCAGCTACACCTTTTTTCGAGCCACGTTGTTCGTACATCTTTCGCCAGACAGGCTCAATTCTTCGGACAATTCTGTTGTTTAGGAAAGCTGTAAAGATCTTATACAGTGTGTTCAAACAAGTTACTGACCTGAAATTCTCTGGGTTGGACAAGTTGCCTTTGTTCGGTAGAAATATAGTGCGTCCTAATACCACCAGAAGTTCTCGATACCATCTGGTTCTGCAGCGGAAAAATTTGTCGTGCCTCTAAGTTCTATTTCCACCTCTTCGGCAGTGATTGATGGAAATTCCTGTTTATATGTTATGAGGGCGCAAAACTCCTTGAAGCGGATTATATTATCAGTATCTTCTTTCAAGTCCAGTGTTTTTGCGATCTTGTATACCTCTGTCCAAAAAGTCTCTACCTCGTTGGGCTTGGGTCGATCTTTGATGGAAACAGGGTGATCACTGAAGAGTTGAGATGAGTCAGCAAGAAACGGTTGAATCTCCCTGATTCAGTTCTGCCTTTTCTGTATTCTCTTCCTTGCGTCAGATAACTCCCGTATTTTGTCAACAATGTGCTGCTTGATTGTCAGCAGCTTTGACTTGTTCAGTGTATGATTGAAGATCCTTAGTTCTTGAGAAAATTTTCAAACCCTTTCCGTGAATGGCCTACCAGATGTTATATAGTCATCACACACTGAAAACGGGAAGCATTCTGTCTTGCCCATTCAATCTTTTTGTTCAGTTGATTCAAGCGTCTTTTGGTCTTTTGATCCATCGTCGGTTTTAGCCGATATCCTCACGAAAGGAGACATCTATTTCAGCCAGATCTTGAGGCCCAGGAGAAACCAGTATGTCATTGTTCCTCCTTGTCCTGAAATCGCTATCATCTCTCAGAAAGTGTCTGCTTTCCCCGGTAGGTCTTGATGTCGCTTCCTCATGTTCGTCTGCAGCTTGTTCAAGCAGCGGTTGTGGAAGCGGTCCGCGTGCATATATATTTTTCAAGAAGTAAGCGTGTTGATTTTGCAAAGATCGATGCGAAACGTGTTGAAGCACTAGGTGTTTCTGGCACCACAGAGTGTGCATACGCGCCATACAGCCTCCGCGAACAAGGATCATGCCGGCATCGTAGCAGTCTAGCACGTCATCCTTGAGTTGATTCGTCCACTTGATGTGGACGTTTCGCCGGTACGTCGTCGTGTTTCCATTTAAATTATTATTTGTAGCACCCCGAACTCTAGGGCGATCGGCACTGTTTGCCGACCGATTGTCAGGTGCTCTGCGCGTTTGATCGTTTTGAAACGCATCTACAACTTTTTGGTGGTTTGATGGTGTTATTGTTGTTTCCAGAAGCAGCTATGGAACGGTTTTGTTTGTCCTTGTAAAGCCCCGCATGCAAGGATAAGGCTGCATACTCTGGGAGGCTGCCAGGTATCCCAGAGACACCGTTTAAGACACCCCGCCCAGGTGCCATTCATCTTTCTGCACAGTTTTTACGCCATCGCTTAGGAGTGATTCCTTCGATGCGACTTTTTATTAATAATTGTAACCATATTCAGAAAAAACCCTTCGCACAGGGATCCTCTAACCGTAACCCGAGTACGCCTTCGGTGGCTTTGTCATAGGTCCTTCAGTTCGATTCTAAAGGAATCGAAACCGAAGCAATTATATACAGGGTGTCTCAGACCACCCTTCCACCCCTATTAAAATCTAAAATATCTAATAGAAGTGAAAGTTAAGTAAGTTCTAATAGTAAATGGACTGTGCCCGATCGATTGAAGGTATTTTCAACTTCCAGCTGCCACTGGAAGTGGCCTATTGGGACCGGAAGTCACTTTTTGAGATGTAATGACATATTTTTCTATATTGATGTCGATTATACGGTAAGAAGTGAGTCACTTTTGTAGGACATTTTTTTTCCAAGTCGTCGTTTTCCACCTGAAAATGCCTTCCAAAATGTGACTGTTTCCCTGAGGAGTTAGGGAAGTCCAAAAGACGCAGAGCGTCAGAAATAAATAATTAAAATATTTTTTCAAATAAATTTTTTAAATTCTCTTGCTCTATCAGTCGAAGGATATTCCGAAGTGTATCCCTCAAAATTTTATTTCAAAATTCCGAAAGCTGACTGACTAAGCACGTGATGACGTGAAAAACGGACGACGGTTCAGTTAGACTTCAGAAAGCATTTTGGGGTGGAAAATGACGATTTAGAAAAAAAATTCCTACAAAAGTTACTCATTTTTTATCGTAGAATCGAAATTAATAAAGAAAAATATATCATTCCATTTTAAAAAATGTCATCTGGTCTGAACAGGCCCCTTCCGGTGGGAGCCAGATGTTGAAAATACCTCTAATCGATCTGGCACAGTCCATTTACTATTAGAAGGTACTGAACTTTCAATTTTATTAGGTATTTTCGATTTAAAAAGGGGTGAACGGGTTGTCTGAGTCACCCCGTATATATATATATATATATTTCAGGGCGATGCCATGAGCCCTTTGCTTTTTTGCATCATACTTCTGCCTCTATCTCTCGCACTAAGAAATTCCTCTGGATACCTCTGTGGCGACACTAACCAGCGCGAGCATAAGGATGTAATTTAATAGTAGGAAAATTGAATATAAAGATGAGTTTTTTTAAAACAGTTTGAATTGTATTCATATTTTTCTTCTGTTTATTTTTCTAATGTAATTAATAATTTTATAAACAATTGTAATTGTTCCTCTAAACAATATATATTTATATATAATAAATTGGGGTGGTCCAAAAAAATTATTTTTCTGATTTTTTAAATTCTCACCCTTGAATTCTAAAAAGAATCGTTAAAACTTTAAAACGATTATGTAAAACTACCATGTGAGCAGTATGAAGCCTGAAAAATTTGTATAAAGATTTAATTTAATTCACCCCCAAGTTTGCCAAAACACACCCCTGAAGACACTAAAAAGTGATTTGTAAGTGTGTTTTCTGAATGTTATGAAAGTAAAATGAAAATTTAAGCGGCAAATTATATAACAAAATTTATTACACAAATATGAATAATAGTGCCCTTAAGATAAACTTTTTCCCCCTTTTAACTCTTAATAATCCATAAAAAATTACGCTTTCTTTCTCTAAAACTTTTTATTTCAATATAAAGAAATTTATATTAAATATTTTTAATAATCAGTTTGAAGAAATAAAAGGTAATTTTTGAAGGATTATTAAGGATGAAAAGGGGAAAAATGTTCATTTTAAGGGCAAGATTGTTCATTTTTTAGTTTTGGGAAATTTAGGGGTAAATTCAATTTTAAACAGTTTTGTCAGACTTTGTACTGCTCACATGGCAGTTTTACATCATCGTTGTAAAGTTTTAACGATTCTTTTTGTAATTCAAAGGCTTAGTGAATTTTTAACGCTTATGGGTACTTTGAAGGCCGTGCCCTGTCTCTAAACATTTTTTTTTAAATCTCAAAAAATTAGGAAAATTTTTTTCACAAAGACACAAAATGAGGGGGTGAGACTTTAAAAACCAGAAATATAATTTTTTGGACCACCCTAATATATAATTTATTATAACTGAATTATATATAAATATATATTTTTTAAAGAGGAAATTTCTAGACGAATTAATAAAAAAGTATATTATATTAATTTTTTTCATTTTTCATTTTTCATTTCATTAATTTTTTTTTATTACTAATTAGAGATGCTCTTATTGTTACTTAAAACTATGTTCTTCTTTTATACTCATAAAAAGTATCAAGTTTTAAACGAATTTTAGTATTTTTGCTATACATAACAATGCAAAAACGGGCAAACCTGATCGAAGCGCTATCTGTTGGATTTACTTGAACTACGATACCCCTCCGGATGCTAAGAGAACCAAAAGAGTGGGGGCGATGTATAGGGCTGGAAAATATCTTTTGCTTTAGAATACACGTTGGATTTTTTAAACTTCCTTCGAGTATTTCTAATTCTGTAGAATTCAAACGAATTCTTAGAATTCACTTGTGCTGCTTTGAATTCTTTTGAAGTTTGGGTATTCTTTTGTACTCGGTGAATTCTTCTGAATTCCCTAAATTCTTCTTAATTCTTTGAATTCTTCCGCTATTCTCTGAAATCTTCCGTATTTTCTGAATTCATCCCAATTGTCTGAATTCTTTTAAATTCTCTGAACTCTTTTAAATCCTCTGAAACCTTTTGAATTCTTTTGTATTCTCTAAATTCTTTTGAAATGCTCTACTTTTGTTAATTCTGTGAGTTCTTTTGAAGTTTGTGAATTCATTTGCACTCTGTGAATTCTTCCGAATTTTCTAAATTCTTCCTAATTCTTTGAACTCTTCTTAATTCTATGAATTCTTACAATATTCTTTGATTTCTTCCGAATTCTCCGTATTCTTCTGAATTCTTTTAAATTCTTTGAATCCCCTGATTTCTTCTGAATTCTCTGAACTCTCTAAACTGTTTTGAATTTGTTGAATTCACGGTATGACTAAATTTAAAAAAAAATATCAATTATCTTGAAATCATTAGAATACACGTTGAATTATTTTAATTTTCTCTGAATATTTTTAATCCCTGTAGAATTCAAACGAATTCTTAGGAATTAACATTTTTCTTTAATTCTCTTGAAATCTTTATCATACACCATGAATTGTTCTAACTTTCTCCAAGTCTTTTGTATTCTTTGAACTCTCCTGAATTATTCTAAAGTCTCTTATAGATTTTGAAATGTCTGAATTCTTTTCAATTCTCTGAAATATTTTCAATTCTATGAATTCTTTTGTATTGTCTTTTTTTTTAATTATCTGAATTCTTTTGAAATTTTCTGAATTATTTGAACTGTTCTGTATTTTTTAATTCTCACGAGTTTTCATGTACTCCTTTGACTCCTTTTGAAGTTTTTTTGAACTCTCTTGAAACCTTTACAATACACCATTAAATATTTTGTTTTTTTACAATTATTTCGTGTTATCTGAATTCTCCTGAATTCTTTTGAATTTTTTAAATATTTTGTATTCACATAGTCTTCTGAATTCTTCTTGAGTTTTCTGAAATCCTTCGATATCTTTAGAATACGCGTTAAATTATTTTTAATTCCTTCAAGTGTTTTGAATTCTACAGAATTCTACAAGATTCAAGATATTCGAAAAAAGTTAAAGTAATTCAACGTGTATTCTAAAGATTTTAAGTGAATTAAAAATATGCAAAAGAAGGAGTTCAAACTAACTCAAGGTGTACTCTAATGATTTCAAGATAATTAAAAAACATTTTCAAAACATTCAGTGATATCGTGGTATAATACAAAAGAATTCATAGACTTTAAAATATGTCACAGAATTCAAAAGAAATCAGACACCCTAATAGCACGGAACGTTCCCAGGAGGTGTAAAATGTCCGCCGGCTGGGAACGTTCCAAACAAAAATTACCGTTATTGTTATTATTATCAATAAATATCGCGTAAACCGTAAGTGATAGGTCTGTCGATTTTTGTATAGATATTAAAAATAGTCTCATTAACATCATGTAAAAAGTCTAAAGTTCTCAGACTTATATATAACTGGAAAAATAACAATTCTGTTGATTTCGTCAGTGTACTTCATAGTAGACTCGGCCAGCTCCGAATCCCAAAAGTTGTTTTTTTAGTTCAGAAAAAAATCTCAATAATATCGATTTTTGTATAGATATTGCACAGTCTCATTAACAACATGTTAAAAATCTCAAGTTCTCAGACTGCGCTTTAAGCAAATAGATAGGTCTCATAATACATCTTGTAAAATTGTGCAAGAAATGAGAACACTATTTTCTACTGCTGTACAGTTTGATGGGGCACCATGTGTACAGGACTGGCCTGTGATGAAGGGACCCCGGCCGGGCAGGTCGGGACAGGAGGAAGGTCAGTAAAATCTTCACAAAAGAAGTGATAAGCATCATTAGTACCCGGGATAGCACTCCGAATTATCCGTTTTCCAATCATTCAGATATCGTTGTTGGAAATGCATTTTTACGATTCGAAATTATGTTCTGAACGTTATAAATATTTGCAGGCGCATTGACGAAATGTGAAGTATTTTGTGTGCGAAGTATGAACTTCAAACATGGAAGTGATGGTAAGAAAAAAGATGGTTGAAGTTAGTAAAAAAAAAAACAATATTACATGAAGTAATTGGCTTATCCTAATTCTGCGTGTACTCTGTGAGAGAAGGATCTTTATCATGTTCACATCTGTAGTTAGGACTTCTTTTCTCGAAAACTGTACCTCACAGGTGTAAAAACTTGAAATACTAACACTGAATCCTTTTTCCTATTTCCTAAACAAACTATTATTTTTATGTGAAAAATGAAGATAACCTTTTTTATAGAGAAAAAAACTGCACATTTATCTACAGAAACTTAATTTTAATAAAATGAGCAGTGTTTCCGAAATAAACACAAAAACACACAATGGCCGCTATTGTTTATTATAAAATGTTTAGCCATTGTGTAATCGATTTAGATTTTTTATATAATCATTAACAGCCTAAGGAGAAGGGGTTTTGCCGCTATTCAGCCTGTTACCATTTTTTTCCTTTATAAAACCCTTCGTTGCCTGGCCTATATAGGCAGGTATAGACCTGTCTTAAAGTTATATTAAACCAGTGGTCGGCAAACTTTTTGTTCACTTTTAAGGTATGGTCAGGCTCGTTCCGGAATAATTTTGGGGGATCGTCTTTTCCTCCACGGCTACCTGAGTACCCTTCCCCTTCCAGTGTGCAGCGACATTACAAAGGACCCCTGAGGGAAGGGTTGGTCTGTCCAAGCTCGCAGGTACCTGATCAGAAAGTAGGTCGTTGGTCAGGCTGGTCAGGCTACCCTGACTTGGTCAAGAGTTTTTTTCCTATGTTGAAAAATGGGAGAAAATTTTGAAATTAAAAGTTTCTTAATTCAGCAATTCGCGATTTAAAAGTAATGTATTTGGAATCTACATATTTGTCCTATTTCGACGACATTTCATTTGTCTATAAATGTTGAAAATTTGAGAAGTATTTAGTATTAAATTGAATATTGAGCTAAAGTTTCTTGATATTAAACTCCTTCAAATTTTCAACTTTTCTAGGCAAGTAATATATCATTGGAATCAGAAAAATTCGTAGATGCTGATTATGCAATTTTCAAAGCGCTAGTTGAAAAATTAAAAGTTTTTCAATTTCCTTACATTGACATGCCTGTGGACAAAAGACCCTTGTTGGAGTAAGCTCACTCACACTGAGGTTCATGAACAGACCGAAAAGTAGTAGAAAAAATTATTTCTGGACGAGCCTGACCATACCTGAAAAGTGAGCAAAAAGTTTGCCGACCACTGTCCTAGACTCAAGTGTCCGGACTTATATAGCTGTATAGAAATAAAAAAAAATCGAAAATTCCTTTTTCAAAAATCATTTGAAGTTTTAGTTTTTGAGTTATAAAATATTTAAGCAGGACCAATCAGGAGCGTCATATAAGCAGTAGCGTATGTGTGAGCGGAATTCCAACGCAGTGTTATCGATGCGAGCGCAGAGGTGGGGTTAGCGATGGGAGAACACTACGTTGGATTCCGTTCACGCACACACGACTGTTTATACGGCGCTCCTGATTGGCCCAGCTTAAATATTTCATAACTCAAAAACTAGAACTTCAACTGATTTTTGGAAAAGGAATTTTTTATTTATTAATTTTTTTTATTTTTATACAGCTGTATAAGTCTGGACACTTGAGCGTGGGACACCCTGTATAGGCAAAAGTGCGTATTTCCCACGAAGTGTTCACGTGCGGTGTTTTGGTGAAAATAGTCATGTGTTTTTGGATACTGCTGTCTGCATGGTTTAACCAAGCAAGTGACAGAGTATCTGGACCGATTATTCAAAAGAAAGGTCTCCGTTTAAACGAGATGCTCAACGGCCCACAAACGTTTTAGGTAGGTAAACAGGAAACACATTTATTTTAAAGTGTAAAAGCAAACTTTCTTCCTCGTTTCCGTTAAATATTTAGTTTACCCTTGTCTCTGTATTAGAAAAAAATTTTTAAATATTTTTTACCGCGCAGTAAAATCCACCGGAAACGGTTCACACGCCCCTGACTGTTTTCGTTCGCAGTGGAGATATTTCCGGTTCGGTTAGGGTAGGTCAGGTCCAAGGTCAGCCCAAAAACCGGCGCTATCTCCGATTTTGAATGTATTATTATGTTTGGTTCTCAGGCGATCTCGGTTATATATATTTAAAAACTAAAGGTTGACAACCACCCCAGGGTCCCGCTGGGACCAACTGCCATCTAAAAAATGACATCGGCTCCCAGTAGGACCGCGGTAAATCCCATTCATGGCCACGTCTCACAACCGATTCACGAAATTCATGGAATTCACGGAATTCACGAAATTCATGTAATTCACGGAATTCATGGAATTCATGGAATTCATGGAATTCACGGAATTCATGGAATTCACGGAATCCATGTTATTCGCGGAATTCATGGAATTCACGAAATTCATCAGATCCACGGAATTCTCGAAATTCATGGAACTCACTGAATTCATGGAATTCACGGAATGCAGGGAATTCACGAAATTCACGAAGTTCATGTAATTCACGGAATGCATGGATTTCATGGAATTCATGGAATTCATGGAATTCATGGAATTCATGGAATTCATGGAATTCACGGAATTCATGGAATTCACGGAATTCATGGAATTCATGGAATTCATGGATTTCATGGAATTCATGAAATTCATGGAATTCATGGAATTCACAGAATTCATGGAATTCACGCAATTCATGGGATTGCTGGAATTCATGGAATTCATGAAATTCATGGGATTCACGGAATTCATGGAATTCACGGAATTCATGGAAGTCACGGAATTCCTGGAATTCACGGATTTCATGGAATTCACGGAATTCATGGAATTCACGGATTTCATGGAATTAATGGAATTCATGGAATTCATGCAATTCCTAGAATTCCCGGTATTCATGGATTTCACGGAATTCATGGAATTCACGAAATTCATGGAATTCATGGAATTTACGAAATTCATGGAATTCACGGAATCCATGGAATTCACGGTATTCATGGAATTCGCGGATCTCATGGAATTCATGGAATTCACGGAATTCATGGAATTCAAGGAATTCATGGCATTCATGGAATTCCTAGAATTCACGGTATTCATGGATTTCATGGAATTCATGGAATTCACGAAATTCATGGATTTCACGGAATTCACGAAATTCATGTAATTCACGGAATTCATGGTATTCACGGAATTCATGGAATTTGCAGAATTCATGGAATTCACAGAATCCATGTTATTCGCGGAGTTCAGGGAAGTCACGGAATTCATGGACTTCACGGAATTCATGGAATACACGGAATTCATAGAATTCACGGAATTCATGGAATTCACGGAATTCATGGATTTCACGGAATTCATGGAATACACGGAATACATGGAATTCACGAAATTCATGGAATTCACGGAATTCATGGAATTCATGGAATTCACGGAGTTCATGGAATTCACGGAATCCATGGAATTCACGGAATTCATGTAATTCGCGGATTTCATGGAATTCATGGAATTCACGGAATTCATGGAATTCATGGAATTCATGGATTTCATGGAATTCATGGAATTCACGAATTTCACGTAATTCATGGAATTCACGGAATTCATGGAATTCATCGAATTCATGGATTTCACGGAATTCATGGAATTCACGGAATTCATGGAATTCACGGCATTCGTGGAATTCACGGAATTCATGGAATTCACGGAATTCGTGGATTTTACGGAATTCATGTTATTCACGAAATTCATGGGATTCACGTAATTCACGAAATTCATGTCATTCATGGAATTCATGAAATTCATGGGATTCACGAATTTCACGAAATTCATGGAATTCACGGAATTAATGGAATTCACAGAATGCATGGAATTCACGGATATCATGGAATTCAGGGAATTCATTGAATTGACGGAACTCGTGGAATCCGCGGATTTCATAGAATTCATGGAATTCACGGAATTCATGGAATTAACGAAATTCATGGTATTCACGGAATTCACGAAGTTCATGTAATTCACGGAATTCTTGGATTTTAGGGAATTCATGGAATTCACGGAATTCATGGAATTCACGTAATTCATGGAATTCACGAAATTCATCAGATCCACGGAATTCACGAAATTCATGGAACTCACTGAATTCATGGAATTCACGGAATGCAGGGAATTCACGAAATTCATGGAATTCATGGAATTTACGGAATTCATGTAATTCATGAAATTCATGGGATTCACGGAATTCACGAAATTCATGGAATTCACGGAATTTATGGAATTCACGAAATTCATGGAATTCACGGAATTCATGGAATTCACGGATTTCATGGAATTCACGGAATTCATGGAATTCACGGATTTCATGGAATTCACAGAATTCATGGAATTCACGGAATTCATGGATTGCACGGATTTCTTGGAATTCACAGAATAAATGGATTTCACGTAATTCCTAGAATTCACGGTTTTCATGAAATTCACGGAATTCGTGGAATTCACGGAATTCATGAAATTCCCGGAATTCATGGAATTCACGGAATTCATGCGATTCACGGAATGCATGGAATTCACGGGATTAATGGAGTTCACGGAATTCTTGGAATTCACGGAATTCATTGAATTGATGGAATTCATGGAATTCACGGAATTCATGGAATTCACAGAATTCATGGAAGTCACGGAATTCATGGAATTCACAGAATTCATGGAATTCATGCAATTCATAGGATTCCCGGAATTCATGGAATTCATGAAATTCATGGGATTCACGGAATTCACGAAATTCATGGATTTCTCGGAATTTATGGAATACACGGAATTCATGGAATTCACGGAATTCATGGAATTCATGGCATTCACGTAATTCCTAGAATTCACGGTATTCATGGAATTCACGGAATTCATGGAATTCACGAAATTCATGGGATTCACATAATTCACGAAATTCATGGAATTCACGGAAATCATGGAATTCACGAAATTCATTGAATTAACGGAATTCATGGAATTCGCGGATTTCATGGAATTCACGGAATTCATGGATTTCACGAAATTCATGGGATTCGCGGAATTCATGGAATTCATGAAATTCATGGGATTCACGGAATTCACGAAATTCATGGAATTCACGGAATTCATGGAAAAATATTTTAAATTTTAATCAACTAGTTGATTAAAAGTTAAACTATTTTGATAAAAATTTAATTTAAATTGTTATAAAAATATTTAAATTTTCATAAAAATAGTTTAACTTTTATAAAAATAGTTTAATTTTTAATCAACTAGTTGAATTTTCGCAAAATTGTTGAATTTTTAGCAAAACTTTTGAACTTTGAAGCCTAAAAGACGAATTATCAATTCAATTTTTTGTTGAAAATTCAACTAGTTCATTAAAAATTAAACTATTTTGATACAAATTAAAAAAATTTTATAAAAATTTAACTATCTGGTTACAAATTTATCTTTTTTACTTGAAAAATTATAATACTTATCTGAATTTTCGAATAGTTGCTTAAAAATTAATCCGTTTTGAAGAAAATTAAATTATTTGATAGAAAATTAACTTTTTGGTTGAAAAAATTATAATTTCCAGTTGAAAAATCGCTTTTTGGGTTAAAAATTCAACAAATTTGTTGGAAATTTTATTGTTTTGTTGAAAATTCCACAATTTTGTGAGAACTTAATTTTTTTGGGTTGACAATTCAATTATTTTGTTAAATATTTGACTATTTAGTTAACAGTGGAACTATTCTGTTAGAAATTAATTTTTTTTTTCATTTCTAGAAAATTTTGTTGAAAATTCATCTTTTTCAGTGAGGAGTCATCTATTTGGTTCAAAAAATTTTCTTTTCTGGTTAAATTCAATTATTTGTAAATTTGTTGAAAATTATTTTTTGTAACTGAAAATTTGGCACGTCGATTTTTGTTGAAAAATATTTTTTTAGTTGAAAATTCACATAATTGTTTTAAAATTCATCTTGCTTGATTGAAAATTCGTATTTTCCAAGAAAATTTATTTTTTAGGATAGAAAAGTCACCTTTTTGGTTGAAAATTTTATTCTTTCTTTGCCTGGAAATTTTACCATTTAGATTGAAATTCATCTTCGAAAAAATCGGTCTTTTTTCCTTGAATTTTTTTTTTAGTTCAGCTATTTGGTTGATAATTGATCTTTCTTGGTTGAATTTTTTTAAATTGAAAATTCACCTTTTCGGAATTAAAATTCAGAAGTTTTTAAAAACATTCGAATTTTTAACTTGAAAACTCTTTTGATGAAAATTTATTTTATTTTACTGATTTATCAAAAATTAATTTTGGTTAAAAATTCATCTCTTTTCTTGTAAAAAATCATCTTTTTTGGTTAAGGATTTAATTATTTTGTTAAAAATATTTTTTTTTTGAAGATTCATCATTTAAATTAAAAATTCATCTCTGATTAAAAATTGAACTGTTTTGTTTAAAATTTGTTTGTTTTTTGTGAAAATTGTTCATTTTAATTAAAAATTCATCTAACTATTTTGTTGAAAATTAATTCTGTTAGATGAAAATTTAACTATTTGGTTGAAATTTTTAACAAAAAAGATGAATTTGTAACAAAAAACAAAAATTAAAAAAAAAGTTAAATTTTCAAGCAAAAAAGATTTCAGGTGAATTTTAACACCGAAATATAAATTTAAACAAAAATAATAATTTTCTACTAAAATAATTAAATGTTTGATAAAATAGTTGAATTTTCAACGAAATGATCGATTTTTCAAATAACAAGTAAAAAGATAAATTTCCAGCAAAAGAAAGTGATTTAAAAAAAAAAAATAATGTTGTAAAAAACAGTTGAATTTTCAACCCACGTCCATAAATAGTCAAACAAAAAAAAATAATTTTCAACCAAGAAGAATAATTTCCACCAAATAAATGAACTTTTGAACAAAAAGTTGAATTTCCAACTAAAAAGATAAAATTTCAGCAAAAAAACAACTAATTTTCAATCAAGGAAAAAAATAATTTTCTACAAAACAGTTGAATTTTCAACAAAAAATTGAATTTTCAAAAAAATAATTAAATTTTCAACGAAATAATTAAATTTTCCATCTACGAAGATAAAGTCAAACAATAAAGACTAATTTTCAACCAAAAAGATTAATTTTCTACCAAATACATGAAATTTTAAACAAAAAGTTGAATTTTCAACTAAAAAGATAAATTTTCAGTGACAAAATAAAACTTATTTTCAATGAAGAAAAAAAATAGTTTTCTACAAAACAGTTGAATTTTCAAAAAAAAAAAAATGTTGAATTTTCAAAAAAGAATTATTATTTTGAACAGAATAGGTGAACTTTTAATCAAAAATTTAAATCTTCAACCTACATAGATGAATTCTCAACCAAAAAGAGGAATTTTCAAACAAGAAAATTAGTTTTCTACAAAAAGACGAATTTTCAACCAAATACATGAATTTTCGAACATATAGTTGGATTTTTAACAAAGAAAGGTACATTTTAAACAAAAAAATGGAAAAATTACACATTCAGTAAAAAAAATAATTTTAATTTAAATTAAAAATAAAAAAATTTCAACAAAAAAAGATGAATTTTTAATTCAAAAGAACGAATTTTCTGTACAACAGTTGACTTTTTAATTAAAAAATGTACATTTTCAACTAAAACTGGAAAAATTACACTTTCAGTTGAAAAAAAAAATCATTTTAATTGAAACCAAAGAAGAAAAAAAATTAATTTCAATTTGGATAAAAAACGAAGTTTAAAAAAAAAGATTAATTTTCAATAAAAAATAAATATAAATAATATAATAAAATTATAATATAAATATAATAAAATGTTTAAAGAATGGGACCACTGAAAAATCCCGAACAATAAAATTCCCGACACTTTAAAATTCCCGAATTGGAAAATTTCCGAATAACAAAATTCCCGAACATTTAAAAATATTACCAAATTGGAAAATTCCCGAAGTATACAATTCACGAATAATGAAATTCCAAAATTGAAAAAAAAAATCCGACTGTCCTGATGTGTTACGTAAGTGTGTGTGTGTACGTTTATTACTCGAAGTCGGCCAGCGACCATCGAGCGTGGCTCCCCCGTAGGAGCCCCAATCGCAAGAAGATCGCTGACTCATTTTCGAGTCTTCTCAAAATCGGCTTTGACCCCAAAGTTAGGCCCTGAAATGAGACCATTTATCCTTGGTACAGCAACAGCTTTTTCTGAGAATACCTACAGTTTAAGGTGGGTTCTGAACGACCGAAGTTTGGTAGAAGTGAATAGAAAAATGCTCATTGGTACCCGGCTCAGGGATCGAACCCCAGAGCACCCCTCCCCCAATTTTGATAATAATTGATTAATTTTTATCTCGAAAACTTTGCTGATGTTCGGCAACAAACTAATTGGCCCGTAGCTACTTAGAATTCTTTCATTTCTTTCCTTTTATTTACTAATGGCACTACTTTGGCTATTTTTTATTTTCCTGGGAAGTAAAAATGATTCAACATATTGTTGAAGATTACTGTGTAAGCCCGAATTGCCACGTTCGGAATTTTTTGAGTATAAAGTTAGGAACTAAATCATTCCCAGCTGATCTTTTTGAGTTTAACTTTCTGAATATTATTTATATTCATCCCGTTTGCAGAAATATGCCTCATCTGTCTCCCGGTTTGGGTTTATTTTTGGTTTTCCCATATTTTTGTTAATTGTATTAACTTCTGAAAAATGAGCTCCTATCACTTTAAGTTCTTCAATTTGATCTTTAATTATCCATTTACCCCCTTGCTTTTGAAGTGTCCAATTAAACAATTTATTTGAGGGAACATTGACCTGGTTCGTGTGCTATAGGGCATTTGACGCATACATGTTTTCTGCTACAGAATTTGGCAATGTGCCCTAGCCCTTGACAGTAATGGCACTGTATTGCATCGCATTCCCTTGTCCTTTTCCATCTCACAATTTGGTTAACTAGCCTGGTTACCCTAAAAACTACTCCTGTTTTACTTTCCCATGTAAACTGCACTAGAAATGCCCCCCCCCTCTTTGTTCCCACTGGTGTGAACCCCTCTTCGTCGTTGGTTTCTATTGACCTCGGCATCTCGAAAGAGTTGCGGCATGGCACATTTGATGTTGAAAAAAGTTTCTTCTTCAGGTCGTCCATCATTCTAGCTCGCTTTACAACCTGCTCCTCAAGCTGTTTTACTATCTTTGCGAAGGCCAAAATTGGATCTGGAGACATTTTGGATTTCGCTGGTTTCTCCTCCGCCGCTTGGCGATCACTTTTGGTGCTTTTCCTTGTCGGCTTTGCAGGTACAATTTTGTTTTTGTTGTTGAAGATTTTTTTTTACAAAACGTCCATCATCATTGTTCAGTAGGGTGGGTCGAAAATAAATACTTTTGGAATTCGAAATCGTTACAGCGCGGAAAACAGCGTATTAAAGCCCTAAAAAAGTATAATTAATTTGAAATCAATCGTCATGCAGCTCGATACCGGCGCTCAAAAGAAAGGTTTCAAAAATTTCTCGTTTGCAGATTTGTAAAATTTTGATTGATTTTTCTTCTAATACATTCTTGTCACTAAAAAGTTTTCATGTACCTTGAATAATTCTCCTCTTATTTGCAAAAGCAATGAAAAAAATTTCCGGAAACAATGATAAATTAAATAGGAATTATCTTTCGGAAAATGATATATTAAAATTCGAAAAAAATTGAGAAGACTTTTCTTATGTCCTGGTATGTAGAAAAATATTGAAACTCAATAAAATTTAAAAACTCTGCAAACAAGAAATTTTTTTTAACCTTTTTCTCGAGCGCCCGTAATCAAGCTCCATGTAGATCGATTCCAAATTAATTATACTTTTTTAGGACCCCAATACGCTACTTTTCCGCATTGTAGCGATTGCGAATTCCAAAAGTATTTATTTTCGACACACCCTATTGTTCAGTCCTTTTAGTGTGCCCATCACCGTGAATGCATTTTTATCCTTGAGTAGCGTCGTAGCTGGCGAGTTCGGTTTGCATGTTTCCCCTTCTGATGAGGATGGCGATAGTTAGAACCGTTTCCGCTTCTTTTCGCATGGGCTTGGTGTCTCGTACATTCTTTTGATCTATCTTCCTCCATTTTGGTAGTGGCGCATTTTCAGCGCACAATACTGGCACTAATCTCACTAAAAAGCTTTTCACATATGCAGTATTTCATATAAATTTCTTTGCACTCTTAGGTTTCAACAGCACTACGCACTGGACTGGCACTTCTATTTTAAAAAGTGGGAACGCGACAATAGCAAGCGTGCCGAACGCACTTTCTAGTAAGCGCTTCGGCGCTGAGAACAATTCATACTCGACCATTATAGCGGGGATACTTGCCACTATGCTAACGAAGATTATTCTACAGAGGACCGTGTCGATCAGAATGTTTCACTTTTTTTTTGTCGTAATTAATTAATTATTGATGGATTATTTTTATTTATTTTCTCCCACCACACTACCTGACTTGCACTTTAAAAAAGTTAACTAAGCTACTCTTTCCTGTAAACCGCCTCTCTGTGCTTTAAAAAACTCTTGTGTGTTTATTGTTCATATCTTAATAACTTCAACATCATTAAGTTCTGCATATTCTAATTCTTTTTTTAAGTACATCCCGTTGAAGTCCCCGTGAAATTCTTTTAGTATTAAAGACTGGACTCTTTTGTTTGTCGGAGCGCGTGTGTGGCTTTTCACTCCCCTGTCTTCAAATATCTGTCTAACCTTATTAAAGTTTTTACTTGATTTCGTGTATACCGCTATTCTCCTGTTATTTAAATTTTTAATAACATAAATTTATTTTCCTAGCTCTGAGTCTAGTGTATTAATTACTGACTTTACCTCTATAATTCCTGCGTATATCTTAGGGGCTCTAATAAAAATACGAATTTTCGACAAGTAAAGATTCTTCAATTAAGTAAGAAAAAAAAGTTCATCGAAATTGTTGAAATTTCAAGACAAAAGACAATTTTTTTGAAAAACGATTGAATTTCAAACCCAAAAAATATTGATTTCCAAGAAAAAAGTTAATCTTTAATGAAAGAGATGAATTTTCAACTAAAATGATGAATCTGCAAAAACGAAATGATTTTCTAAAAAAGTGGTTGTACTTTAAACAAAGTAGTTCCATTTTAAACCAAAAAAATAATTATTTTCAACAAATAATGTAAAAAGTTATATTTCAACTTAAAAAAAAAAATTTAATTCTAAATAAAAAACAGATGATTTCAAACAAAAAAGATATTTTAGTCAAAAAGAGATATTATTGTTTATGAATATCATCTCTTAGATATTTTCTAGAAACCTTTCTTTGATAAAAATTTAATAATAAAACAATAGAAAAAATAATTTTCTAAACAATCTTTTTTCTGTGTGAATATATTTTTCTGAAATAAAAGAAATGTTTGAAATATTCTTCAGATTTTCTGTACGGGTCTTATTAAATGTGAATTTTCCTTAATGTAGTTACTAAGAACCCTTTTATACAAATTTATATTAATATTTATCATTTGTTTCTAACTGAAAAGTTAAAAAAAAAAGGTACAAAAAAGGTTTCAAAAATGTCTCTTCTGCGGAGTAGTTTTTAAATTTTCTTCTGATTCAATTTTTTGTTACCTTCCTGGAAGTCTTCCCAATTTCTTTTGAATTTTAATTTTGGTATCTATTGAAATTATCTTTATAAATTGTGACTCATAATATTTTCAGCATGTGTAGACATTTTTTGCATCAAATTTTTTTTATAACTACCCTGACCGCCATATAGTAGAATAATATTCATCAAAATATTATGAAATCTCTTGAAATCCCGTGAAGTTTCATAAAATCTAAATATATTTTTTGAAATCCCTTGAAATACTTTTTTAATGAGACATGCATGATTTCATCCCTTTTTGACGCCTATGAAGCGGGGCTAAAGCTGTACTTTTTACTCCCTAGGGAGTAAAAAGTATTTTTTACTCCCTAGGGACTGAAAAGTGACGTCAAAGGTGAATAATTAAAATTATACATCTATGAGTTCGCATTTTACAATTATCAGTCCACTCAACGTAAAAACTGTGAGAAAATTTTGGTTGCAGATAATAAAATTTTGCGGTTATTTATGGAAAGTTACCACATATAACTGAATTAAATTACCGTAAATTACCGAAAATTTCCGGAAATTTATCGAATTTTAGGAAAATTAATAATGTTTGATTTATGGTGAGTTACCATATTTACCGGTAAAATAAAAATAAATTACCGAAAATTCCGGAAATTTATGGAAATTTTTTCAAATGAATTTTAGGTAATTGATGGTAAGTTACTATATTTACCGGTAAAATGACTATAAATTACTGAAATTTTTTATAAATTTGCGGAAATTTATCGAAGTTTTGGAAAATGAAGTTTGGATCATTTATGGTAAGTTACTATATTTACCGGTAAAATGACTATAAATTACTGAAAATTTTCATAAATTTGCGGAAATTTATGGAAGTTTTTAAAAATGAATTTTGGGTAATTTATGGTAAGTTACCATATTTACCGGTAAAATTAAAATAAAAGACCGAAAATTCCGGAAATTTATGGAAAATTTCCAAAAAAGGAATTTGGGGTAATTTGGGGTAAGTTAACATATTTATCGGTAAAATTACCGTAAATGACCGGAAATTTTAAGAAATTTCCGGAAATCAATGGAAATTTTTTAAAATGATTATTGTGTAATTTACGGTAAGTTACCACATTTGTCGCTAAAATTACCATAAATGACCGAAAATGTTCATAAATTTCCGGAAATTTTTAAAAATGAATTTTGGTTAATTTATAATAAGTTACTCTATTTACCGGTAAAATTACCATAAATTACCGAAAATGTCCATGAATTTCCGAAAATTTAAAAAAATGTACATTGTGTTATTTTCGGTAAGTTACCATATTTACCGGTAAAATTACACTAAAATAGCAAACATTTTCATAAATTTCCGGTAATTTTTAAAAATATATATTGGGTAATTTATGGTAAGTTACCATATTTACCGGTAAAATTAAAATAAATGACCGAAAATTCCGGACATTTATGGAAATTTTCTATTATGAATTTGGGGTAATTTAGGGTAAGTTACCATATTTATCGGTAAAATTACCGTAAATGACCGAAAATTTTCAGAAATTTCCGGAAATCAATGGAAATTTTTAAAAATGAATATTGTGTAATTTACGGTAAATTACCACATTCGTCGCTAAAATTACCGTAAATTACCGAAAATTTTCATGAATTTCCGGAAGTTTTTAAAAATGAATTTTGGTTAATTTATAATAAGTTACTCTATTTAACGGTAAAATTACCATAAATTACCAAAAATGTCCATAAATTTCCGGAAATGTATGGAAATTTTAAAAAATGAATATTGTGTTATTTTCGGTAAGTTACCATATTTAACGGTAAAATTACACTAAAATATCAAAAATTTTCATAAATTTCCGGTAATTTTTAAAAATATATATTGGGTAATTTATGGTAAATTACTACATTTACCGGTAAAATTACGATTAATCATTAAAAAATTTCATAAATTTCCGCAAATTTATAGGCATATTTAAATTGAATCCGGCAACTTTTTTATTGAAGTTTTGATAATTTGGAATAAGTTAACATAAATTTCATGCTTCTGTATTTAAAATCTAATATGAACTGAAATCATGACTGTATTTCGAAAAATGTCTGAAATCATCCATTTGTTATAAAAAATATCGTATGCGCCAAGAACTTTTCCACTTAAAACCCAGTATGATTTATGTTCAGCTAGAAAAAAATATTATGCTTCATCATTTAGAATTGAAAATTACTGCTACAATTATTTTTAATTTTTTGAAAGTGAAATTACCTGACTTTTCTAAAAGTTCATCAATATATATGTATATGAAATTTAATATACAGCCTCTTAATTAATATTTCATAAAGCGAGTTCTTAGATTTATTATACAAACGTATAGTAAATCTATATTAAAATTTCAAACATTTTTAACAGTGTATCTGTCCTATGCCTATAAACCCATCCACACACTACTACTTTCCAACCGAACAATTCACGCCTACCCCGAAAGATAAATGGCTCAATGATATGATAAAATAATAATAATAATAATACCGTGGTAATTATGGAACATACCTTGGTAATTGTAAATTACACCACTATAATTATGGATCATACCGTTGTAATTATGGATCATACCGTTGCCATTATGGATCAGACCGTGGTAATTATGGATCTTATCGGGGTAATTATGATCATACCCTGGTAATTATGGATCACACCGTGGTAATTGTGAATTATATCGCTCTAATTATGGATCATACCGTGGTAAGTACGGATCCTACCGGGGTAATTATGGATCATACCGTTTTAATTATGGATCATACCGTGATAATTGTGAATCATAGCGTTTTAATTATGGATCATACCGCGGTTTTTGTGAATTATATCACTATCTTCATGGATCATAGCGTTGCAATTATGGAGCATACCGTGGTAATTATGGATCATACCGTGGTAATTATGGATCACACCGTGGTTATTATGGATCTTACCACTATAATTATGGATCATACCGTTGTAATTATGGATCATATCGTAGCAATTATGGATCATACAGTGGTAATTGTGAATTATACCACTATAATTATGGATCATACCGTTGTAATTATGGATAATATCGTAGTAATTATGGATCATACAGTAGTAATTGTGAATTATACTACTATAATTATGGATCATACCGTTGTAATTAGGGATCATGGCGTTGTAATTATGGAGCATACCGTGGTAATTATGGATCATACCGTGGTAATTATGGATCACACCGTGGTAATTATGGATCTTACTGAGGTAATTATAGATCATACCACGGTAATTGTGAATTATACCGATTTAATTATGGATCATACCGTGGTACTTATGGATCATACCGTGGTACTTATGGATCATACCGTGGTAATTATGAATCATAACGTGGTAGCTATGGATCAGCCGTGGTAATTACGGATCTTACATTGGTAATTATGGATCATACCATGGTAATTGTGAATTATACCGCCATAATTATAGATTGTGAATCATAGAGTTTTAATTATGGATCATACCGTTGTAATTACGGATCATATCGTAGTAATTATGGAGAATACCGTAGCAATGGTGAATTATACCGCTATAATTATGGATCATACCGTTGCAATCATGGATCGTACTGTTGTAATTATAGATCATACCGTGGTAAGTACGGATCCTACAGGGGTAATTATGGATCATATCGTTTTAATTATGGATCATTCCGTGATAATTGTGAATCATAGCGTTTTAATTATGGATCATACCGTAATTTTTGTGAATTATACCACTATAATTATGGATCATACCGTTGTAATTATGGATCATATCGTAGTAATTATGGATCATACAGTGGTAATTGTGAATAATACTACTATAATTATGGATCATACCGTTGTAATTAGGGATCATAGCGTGGTAATTATGGAGCATACCGTGGTAATTATGGATCATACCGTGGTAATTATGGATCACACCATGGTAATTATGGATCTTACCGTTTTAATTATGGATCATACCGTGATAATTGTGAATCATAGCGTTTTAATTATGGATCATACCGTGGTTTTTGTGAATTATACCACTATAATTATGGATCATACCGTTTTAATTATGGATCATATCGTAGTAATTATGGATCATACAGTGGTAATTGTGAATTATACCGCTATCATAATGGATCATACCGTTTTAATTATGGATCATACCGTGGTAATTATGGATCATACCGTGGTAATTGTGAATCACAGCTTCTTAATTATGGATAATACCGCGATAATTATGATCATACTGTGTAGTTGAATCCATATAGATGAATTTTTAACCAAGAAAACTAATTTTCTACCAAAAAGATGAATTTTCAACATAATACATACATTTTTAACAAAAAAATTGATTTTTTACCAACAAAGACGAATTTCAATAAATTACTTAAATTTTCAACTAAATAGTTGAATTTTCAATAGGAAAAATACAGTTTTATTCAAAAATGGAATATTTAAATTTTCATACAACAAAATTATTTTTCGAACAAAAAAAAAAACTGATTTTTACCAAAATAATTAAACTAATAATAATAAATTGATTAAATTTTCAACATAATTAATAAATCTTCGAAAAGAAATGAATTTTTATGGAAATAGTTCCACTTTAAAAAAACTAGTAGCTGAACTTTCAACCAAAAAAGATGAATTCTCAACAAAAACTGTAATAGTTGATATTTCAATCAAAAAAGGTTTTAATTTTTCAATCAAAAACCGTTTAATTCAACCAAAGAATACAATTTCCTACATAGATCAATTTCTACCAAATAACTGAATTTTTAACCTGAAAAATAATTTTCAACCGCAATAATTAATGTTATACAACAACAAAAAAATTAATTTTTAAGAAAATACATACATTTTCAACTAAATTTTGAATTTGCAACTAAAAAAAATGTTGACCAAAAATATGGTACAGTTAAATTTTCATTTAAAAAAATAAATCTTTAACCAAAGAAAAACGAATTTTCAAACAAACAGTACAATTTTAATTGTGATTTAACACGGAGAGTTTCCTAAAAGAAATATTATTCTGATTTGAAACAGAGAATTCTTGAATAGAATTACAATTTTGACTTGGAATGGGGAACTTTATTTTTAAAATTATCATTAAAAAGAATAAAAATTTGGTCTTGAAACGGGGAATTTTCTACAAGAAATATGATTCTGATTTGGAACAAGGAATTTTCCAAAATAATTTTGAATTAAAACGGAGAATTTTCTAAAAGAAATATGATTCTGATTTGGAACAGGGAATTGTCCAAAATAATGTGGATTTAGAACGGAGAATTTCCTAGAAGAGATATGATTCTGATTTGGAACAGAGAATTCTTGAAAAGAATTACAATTTCGAATTGCAATGGGTAGCTTTATTTAAACAATTATCATTCTGAATTGGAACATGGAATTTTGGAAAAGAATAAAAATTTTGTCTTGAAACGGGGAATTTTCCAAAAGAAATACGATTCTGATTTGAAACCAGGAATTTCAGAAAATAATTTTGATTTAAACGGAGAATTTTTTAAATGAAATATGATTCTGATTTGGATCGGACAATTTTCCAAAATAAATTTGATTGAAAACGGAGAATTTTCTAAATGAAATATGATTCTGATTTGGAACAAGGAATTTTCCACAATAATTTTGATTTAAAACGAAGAATTTTCTAAAAGAAATATGATTCTGATTTGGAACAGGAAATTTTCCAAAATAATTATGATTCTGGTTTGGAAGAGGGAATTGCCAAAAATAATGTTGATTTATAACGGAGAATTTCCTAGAAGAAATATGATTCTGATTTGGAACAGAAAATTCTTGAAAAGAATTACAATTTTGAATTGCAATGGGTAACTTTATTGAATCAATTATCATTCTGAATTAGAATATGGAATTTTTTAAAAGAATAAGAATTTGGTCTTGAAACGGGGAATTTTCTAAGAGAAATATGATTTTGATTTGGAACAGGGAATTTTCCAAAATAATTTTGATTTAAAACAGAGAATTCCCTAAAAAAAATATGATTCTGATTTTGAACAGGGATCCTTTGAAAAGAATTACAATTTTGACTTGGAATGTGGAACTATATTTAAAGAATTATGATTCTGCACTGGAACAGGAATTTTTCAAAAGAATAAAAATTTGGTCTTGAAACGGGAACTGGTCTAAAAGAAATATGATTATGATTTGGAACGGGAATCTTTTGAAAAGAATTACAATTTTGACTTGATATAGGGAACTATATTTAAAGAATTATGATTCTGAACTGGAACAAGGAATTCTTGAAAAGAATTACAATTTTGACTTGGAATGAGGAACTTTATTTAAAGAATTATCATTCTGAATTGGAAACTGAAATTTTTGAAAAGAATAACCATTTTGTCTTAAAACGGGGAATTTTCTAAAAGAAATATGATTCTGATTTGGAACAGGAAATTTTTGAAAAGAATGAAAATTTGATCTTGAAATGAGGAATTTTCTAAAAGAAATATGATTCTGATTTGGAGCAAGGAATTAAAAAAAATAATTTTGATTTAAAACGGAGAATTTTTTAAAACAAATATGATTCTGATCTAGAACGGGGAATTTTCCAAAATAATTTAAATTTAAAACGGAGAATTTCTAAATGAAATATGATTCTGATTTGGAACAGAGAAATCTTGAATAGAATTACAATTTTGACTTGGAATGGGGAACTTTATTTAAGGAATTATCATTCTGAACTGGAACATGGAATTTTTAAAAGGAATAAAAATTTGGTCTTGAATCGGCGAATTTTCTAAAAGAAATATGATTCTGATTTGGAAAAAGGAATTTTCCAAAATAATTTTAATCTAAAACGGAGAATTTCCTCAAAGAAATATGATTCTGATTTGGAACACGGAATTCTTGAAAATAATTACAATTTTGACTTGGATCGGAGATTTTTTTTAAAATTACAACTTTGAATTGAAACGAGGAATTTTCTAAAAGAATTATGATTCTGATTTGGAACAGGGAATTTTTAAAGAGAATTACAATTTCCATAGAACGGAGAATTTTCTAAAAGAATTATGATTCTGATTTAGAACTGGGAATTTTGAAAGGAATTGTAATCTTTACTGGGAATGGGCAAATTATTATAAGAATTATAATTTTGATTTGGAATTGGGAATTCTTGAAAAGAAAACTATTTGGTCTTGAAACAGGAAATTTTCTAAAAGAAATATGATTCTGATTTGGAACAAGGAATTTTTCAAAATAATTTTGAGTTGTAACGGGGAATTTCGTAAAAGAAATATGATTATGATTTGGAACAAGGAATTTTCCAAAATAATTTTGATATAAAATGCAGAATTTCTTACATAAAATATGATTCTGATTTGGAACAAGGAGTTCTTGAAAAGAATTAAAGTTTTGACTTAGAATGGGGAACTTTATTTCAAGAATTATCATTCTGACTTGGAAAATGGACTTTTTAAAAAGAATAAGAATTTGGTCTTGAAACGGGGAATTTTCTAAAAGAAATATGATTTTGATTTGTAACAGGGAATTTTCCAAAATAATTTTGATTTAAAACGGAAAATTTTCTAAAAGAAATATGATTCTGATTTGGAGCAGGGAATTTTAGAAAATAATTTTGATTTAAAACGGAGAATTTTCTAAAAGAAATATGATTCTGATTTTTTACAGTGAATTCTTGAAAAGAATTACAATTTTAATTTGGAATGGGGAACTTTATTTAAAGAATTATAATTCTGACTTGAAACAACGAATTCTTGAAAAAAATTACAATTTTGACTTGGAACGGGGAACTTTATTTAAAGAATTATCATTCTGAATTGGAACATGGAATTTTTGAAAAGAATAAAAATTTGGTCTTGAAATCTATTTTTGAGACATCTGTCGTACATTAATCAGTCACTCGCGCCGAGGGAAGGAAAACCTAAAACAAAAAACGTGAGAACCTAATAAGATTTAATTAAAAAGTTTAATTTAGAAACTAGTACCTGAAGGGTACGAGTATCGAATACAAACCACATCAGATCCTAATAAGATCCAATTAGAAAGTTCAAAATTACCAAATGCGAAACCGCACAGAAACCGGATTCAAATCCAATTAGGTTCCAGTTAGAAACCAATAGCTAATACGGTACGAGTGCCGAATACAGAACACATTAGATCCGAATAAGATCCGATTAGAAAGTTCACAATTGCCTAATAGAACACCGCATAGAATCCAGGAACAAACCCAACTTTCAAAAGTAATAGGACCTGATAGAAACCACATCCTATTAGGTTTCAATTTGGTTTCTAATGGGCATTTTTACTATTTACTATTATTATTATTATTTTTACTATTAATACCAAGCCTACGTCTAACGCAATAAGAAAAGAATGTAATTAATTAATTTTATTATTTAATTCAATTATTATAAACAATTTCAATTTTTGATAATACCATTCATTAGGTGTCGCTTTTTTAGATGAATCCAAAGATATAAAAATCTGAATTTCGATAAAAAGTTGAGTTAAGGAGGTTCTTCACCTGTAGGGCAGACATTTTAAAACATCCGATCTTAAAAACGTAAAAAATTGTAACTCTTGAAATTTAAAATAACAAAACCAGAAACAACTAATAATTAATCAAATAAGGTTATTAAAACAGGATAGTCGAAAAACTTCATTTTCGAAATTCCCTTACTTTTCCCGGGCCAACTTTTCATTTTCAATCCAAAAGGACCCATTTTTGAGGAAACAGTTGAATTTTCAACAAAAAAATATTACTTTTAAACAGAATAATTGAATTTTTAACCAATTATTGAATTTTCATCAAATAGTCCAATTTTCCAACAAAAAGATTAAATTTCAACCAAAAATAGTGGCGTTTTTAACAAAATAATTACATTTTTTAGAAAACAGTATAATTTTCAACAAACAAAGATTACTTTCTAACAAAATATGTACTTGAATTGTCAACAAAATAATTAAATTTTCAACAAAATATTTGTTTTTGTAAACAGATACTTGATTTTTCTACCTAACAAAGATGAATTTTCAAACTAAAAGAACAAATGATTAATATTCGAATTCAATTGTCAACCAAGAAAGATTTTTCAATCAAGAAATAAAAAAAATTCCAACAAATTGTTGAATTTCCAAGTCAAAAAGACGAATGTTTTAGAAGATAGTTGAATTTTCACCCAAAAGATGAATACGCAACGAAAAATGTAACAGTTGATAATCCAAATATGAAAAAAAATTGAATCAAAATAGTTAAATTTTCAACAAAATAATAAATAAATTTCAAATAGTTGAATTTTCTACCTACAAAGATAAATTTTTCGACCAAGAAGATTAATTTTCCACCAAGAAAGGTGAATCTTGAACCAAATACATGTATTTTTTAATAAATAGCTGAATTTTCAACTAAAAAAGATCAACGTTCAACCAAAAATGGAACAGTTAAATTTTCAGTAAAAAAAAATCATATTAAAAAAATAATCAGATTTTCAACCAGAGATGAATTTTCAACTTAAATGATGAATTACCCAACCAAAAAGACGAATTTTCAACTAATACAGATTTTTCAGTCAAGAAAGATAAAAAGTTACTCCAAATTGTTGAAGTTTCAAGCCAAGAAACGAATTTTCTGTGAAACAGTTGAATTTTTAAACAGAAAATATAAAATTTCAGCAACAAAAAAAATAATTTTCAACCAAACAGATGCATTTTTAACCAAAACAGAGAAAATTTAAAACCAAGAAGATTACTTTTTTGTTCAAAAGAAAAAAAAACGAATTTTCGGCTAAAAAAGATTAATTTTGAACGAAAAAGGCAAAAGTTACATTTTCGGTTTAAAAAATTATTTTTCAACAAAAGAAAAAAATTCCAACAAAATAGTGAAACTTTCAACCAAAGAGATGAATTTTCAACTAAAATGATGAATCTTCAACAACAAAATTATCTTTGAACGTATTGGTTCAACCTTCAACCAAGTAGTTCAATTTTCAATCAAAATAGATACATTTTCAAAAATTTTAATTTTGAATAAAAACAATTGTATTCTACTAAGAAATACGAATTATTAACTAAAACAGATAATTTTAAATAAAATAGTTCAATTTTCCACAAAAGGAATGAAGTTTCAACTAAAATGATGAATCTTCAACAAAAAATATGTTTTTAACCAAGTGATTCAACCTTCAAGCAAGTAGTTCAATTTTCAACGACAAAAGATAAATTTTCAAAGATTTTAATTTTAAATCAAAAACAATGAAATTCAACCAAAAAATGAATTTTAAACAAAAGAGTTAAATCCTCAACCAAGGAAGATTAATTTTAAATCAAATAGTTGCATATTTATCCAAAAAAGATTAAATTTCAACTAAAACAGGTAAGGTCTTAAAACAAAAAGACGAATTTTCAATCGAATAATAAAATTTTTAACTAAAAATATAATCGTCGATTTTAATTATTTTTTCTGACATCCTACGTGCAATAGTAGTAAGGGGCAACTATGGCTCGCCAGGCGAGATAAGCCCCCACTCCTCGGTGTTTGCTCAGACGTCTGGCGCCAGTCGGCGGCTGTCTGGGCCTTATCTCGCTAGACGCATGTGTTTGTTTCAAGTCTAATAATGGAAGATAAGGAGGTGTGAAAAAGTGAATTTCTAGGAATCGAATGTTAGTATAAGGATACATTTTTAAAGGTCTGTATGACGCAATATCCAAAAGTTGCAGTTATGGCTTCGCAGTTCTGTATTTGGTTGAAAACTAACTTTTTTGTTAAAAACTCAAATGTTTTCTCAAAATTTCAACTATTGTATTGAAAAATTGTCTTTTTTGATTAACTTTACTATTTAGGCTTTTTTGACTCCTAAATAAATTGATGAAAAAAATCTATTCGACCAAAATTAAGATAAGGGGGGGCGGGGTCAAAACTTACGGTCCCTAATTATAATTAGTGTCAATATAACATTTTTTGACTTAAAATTAATCTTGAGGGTGAAAATATAAATATCTGATTGAAATTCAACCGGTTGGTTGAAAATGAACTTTTTCGTAGAAAATTTGTTTTTAAAATTGATAATTCTTTTTTTTTTAATGAAAATTTGACTATTCCATTTTGGTTTGAAATTGATTTTTTTTTAGTTTAAAAATTCGACTTTTTGCTAGAAAATTTATCCTCCTGATTGAAAATTTAATTATTTTATTAAAAATTCATATTTTGTGCTAAAATTTCGAATTTCTTGGTTAAAAATAAAATTATTTGGTTAAATTCATGTATTTTGTTCAAAATTCGACTTTTTTAGTTGAAAATGACCTTTTTATTGAAAGTTCACAATTTTTAAAGAAAATTCGTCTTTTTGGCTAGGTAGAAAATTCGTTTCTTTAAATTGAACATTCTTTTTTTTAAATGAAAATTTAACTATTGATTCAAATAAAAATCTTCCCTTGGTTAAAATATCAACTATGACATTTTTTTAAATTCATCTTTTTTGGTTAAGGATATAAATATTTTATTGAAAATTTGTATTTTTTGTTCAACTAAACTGTTTAGTTTTTTTTTAATGACTCCTAAATAAATTGATGAAAAAAATCTATTCGATAAAAATTAAGATACAAGGGGGGTCAAAACTTACGGCCCCTAATTATAATTAGTGTCAATATAACATTTTTTGACTTAAAATTAATTTTGAGGCTGAAAATATAAATATTTGGTTGAAATTCAACTGTTTGGTTGAAAATGAACTTTTTCGTAGAAAATTGAAGTGCTTTGTAGAAAATTCGTTTTAAAAATTGATAATTCATTTTTTTTTTAAATGAAAGTTTAACTATTCCATTTTTGGTTGAAACTACATTTTTTTACTTTAAAAATTCGACTTTTTGGTAGAAAATTTATCCTCCTGATTGAAAATTTAATTATTTGGTTGAAAATTCATGTATTATGCTAAAAGTTCGAATTTCTTGGTTAAAAAAATAAAATTATTTGGTTCAATTCATGTATTTTGTTAAAAATTCGACTTTTTTGGTTAAAAATTTAACAGTTTGGTTGAAAATGACCTTTTTATTGAAAGTTCAACATTTTTGTGGAAAATTCGTCTTTTTTGCTAGGTAGAAAATTCGTTTCTTTAAATTGAACATTCTTTTTTTAAATGAAAATTTTACTATTGATTCAAATAAAAATCTTCTCTTGGTTAAAATAGCAACTATGACATTTTCTTAATTCATCTGTTTCGGTTAAGGATATAAGTATTTTATTGAAAATTTGTATTTTTTGTTCAACTTAACTGCTCAAAACTTACGGCCCTTAATTATAATTAGTGTCAATATAACAGTTTTTGACTTAAAATTAATTTTGAGGCTGGAAATATAAATATTTGGTTGAAATTCAACCGTTTGGTTGAAAATTAACTTTTTCGTAGAAAATTCGTTTTTAAAATTGATAATTCAGTTGTTTTTTTAATGAAAATTTGACTATTCCATTTTGGGTTGAAATTGAACTTTTTTAGTTTAAAAATTCGACTTTTTGGTAAAAAATGTATCCTCCTGATTAACAATTTAATTATTTGGTTTAAAATTCATGTATTATGCTAAAAGTTCGAATTCCTTGGTTGAAAATAAAATTATTTGGTTAAATTCGTGAATTTTGTTAGAAATTCGATTTTTTTGGTTGAAAATCTAACAGTTTGGTTGAAAATGACCTTTTTATTGAAAGCTTAAAAGTGTTGTAGAAAATTCGTTTCTTTAAATTGAACATTCTTTTTTTTAATGAAAATTTAACTATTGATTCAAATAAAAATCTTCTCTTGGTTAAAATATAAACTATTACATTTTTTAGAAATCATCTTTTTTGTTTAAGGATTCAACTATTGTATTGAAAAATTGTCTTTTTTGTTTAACTTTACTGTTGAGGTTTTTGTTGACTCCTAAATAAATTGATGAAAAAAATCTATTCGATAAAAATTAAGATACGGGGTGGGGGCGGGGTCAAAACTTACGGTCCCTAATTATAATTAGTATCAATATAACATTGTTGGACTTAAAATTAAATTTGAGGCTGAAAATATAAATATTTGGTTGAAATTCAACCGTTTGGTTGAAAATGAACTTTTTCGTAGAAAATTCAAGTGTTTTGTAGAAAATTAGTTTTTAAAATTGATAATTCATTTTTTTTTAAATGAAAATTTGACTATTCCATTTTGGGTTGAAATTGAATTTTTTAGTTAAAAAAATCGGCTTTTTGGTAGAAAATTTATCCTCTTGATTGAAAATTCAATTATTTGATTGAAAATTCATGTTTTATGCTAAAATTTCCAATTTTTTTGTCGAAATCTTATCTTTTTGGACAGAAAATCAAATTCTTAGCTTGAAAATACAACGGTTTGGTTGAAAATTAATCTTTTATTATTGAGGATTCTAGTATTTTGTTAAAAATTCTTATTTTTTGGTTAAATTCAATTTTTCTTGTTTAAACTTGAAATCTGTTTTGGTTGAAATCTCAAGTATTACACTTTTTGGTTTTAAATGAATTTTTTTTAATTGAAAAATTAAGTATTTGGTTGAAAACTAACTTTTTTGTTAAAAACTCAAATGTTTTCTCAAAATTTCAACTATTGTATTGAAAAATTGGGAATTTTTCAATTCAGGAATTTTATTATTCTGTAATTTTCCATTTCGGTAATATTATAAACTGTTCGAGAATTTTATAATTTAGGAATTTTATAATTCAGGAATTTTATTCGGTAATTTTCCATTTCGGTAATATTATAAACTGTTCGAGAATTTTCTAATTTGGGAATTTTAATATTCTGGAATTTTCCAATTAGGGAATTTTATTATTCGGGAATTTTTCATTTCGGTAATATTATAAACAGTTCGGGAATTTTTCAATTCAGGAATTTTATTATTCTGTAATTTTCCATTTCGGTAATATTATAAACTGTTCGAGAATTTTCTAATTGGGGAATTTTAATATTCTGGAATTTTCCAATTAGGTAGTTTTATTATTTGGGAATTTTCCCTTTCGGTAATATTATAAACAGTTCAGGAATTTTTCAATTCGGGAATTTTATTATTCGGGAATTTTCCATTTCGGTAATATTATAAACTGTTCGGGAATTTTATAATTTACGAATTTTATTATTCGGGAATTTTCCGATTCGGTAATATTATAAACAGTTCGGGAATTTTATAATTTTGGAATTTTATTATTCGGGAATTTTCCATTACGGTAATATTATGAACTGTTCGGGAATTTTATAATTAAGGAATTTTATTATTCGGGAATTTTCCGTTTCGGTAATATTATAAACTGTTCGGGAATTTTAGAATTTAGAAATTTCATTATTCGGGAATTTTATTATTCGGGAATTTGCCGTTTCGGTAATATTATAAACTGTTCGGGAATTTTATTATTCGGGAATTTTCCATTACGGTAATATTATAAACTGTTCGGGAATTTTATTATTCGGGAATTTTCCATTTCGGTAATATTATGAACTGTTCGGCAATTTTCTAATTCGGGAATTTTATCATTCGAAAATTTTCCAATTCGGGAATTTTATTATTCAGGAATTTTCCATTTTGGTAATATTATGAACTGTTCGGCAATTTTCTAATTCGTGAATTTTGTTATTCGGGAATTGTCCAATTCGGGAAATTTATTATTCGGGAAGTGTTCATTTCGGTAATATTATAAACTGTTCGAGAATTTTATTATTCGGGAATCATATAATTCAGGAATTTTATTATCCGTGAATTTTCCAATTTGGCAATTTTATTATGTGGAAATTTGATTATTCGGGAATTTTCCATTTCGGTAATATTATAAACTTTTCGGGAATTTCCCAATTCGGAGATTTTCCAATTCGGGAATTTTATTTTTCGGAATTTTTCAGTCGCCCCTTGAACTATTTAGGATTTCAATAAAACTTTAGATCTAAAATATTTTTTAGCTGAATCCGTAAAAATTTAATATTTTTGAAATTTACTATAATAAAGTACGATTGTCCGTTCACATTGAAGATTCTTTAGTTTAATTTTGAATAACGATTTTTTTATAAAATTTTGATGAATAATTTAAATTTAAGTTATTTTCATGGAATTTTAAATGATTTATACAAATTTTAATGAATTTGTACGATTTTAAGGGATTTTAACGAATTTTTAGATATCTTTAGGAAATACATGAAATTTTAGTTCAAGAAATTTGTACGGATTTTAATAGTTTCAAGAGATGTGAAGGAATTCGACAAATGTTTGAGGATTTTAAAGATTTTAAGTTATTTTCAAACATTACAAAGAATTTCAAGAGATCTCGTTTCAAAAATTTGTAGAACTCTTACTATTTAAAAATTTGTTATTGTGGATCTTTAAATAGTTGATTTTTAATATAATAATAATTTTTATTTAATTTATATTTATGGAATTTCAAATGATTTATACATATTTTAATGGGACGTCAGAAAAATCTTGGAAAATAAAATTCCTAACACTGTAAAATTCCCGAATAATAAAATTCCCAAAATTATAAAATTGCCGAAATATAAAAATTCCAAATTGGAAAATTCCCGAATAATAATATTTTCGACAGTATATAATATTACCGAATTTGAAAATTCCCGAATAATAAAATTCCCAACAGCAAATTGCCTAATTATAAAATATCCGAACCAGAAAATTCCCAAATTATAAATTTCTGGAATTGTAACGATAAAAAAATGTTTTTGTTAAATATTATTTATTTATTAAAAATAAAAGAATCAAGTATTTTTATCAACGAAAAAAAATTGTGTTAATGTTTGAAGTTTTTCAAAATTATTGTTTGAATTTAAAATAACAATAGTTAAAAAAATATATTTCTGAATGAAAATTTTGTTTGAAAATTTGCATTATATTCAAAAAATTACAAAAAATGTTCTCAAAAGTCGAATTGTTAATTAAAATTTTTGTTTTTTTCTAAATTCCGAGATTAATCAGTGCTGAATTAAATTCTACAAAGTTTGTTTGGAAAACGTCGTTAAGTTCGGGAATTTTATTGGGATGACTGAAAAATCCCAAAAAATAAAATTCCCGATACTGTAAAATTCGCGAATTGGAAAACTCCCGAATAATAAAATTCTCAAAATTGTAAAATTGCTGAAATTCCCGACAGTTTATAATATTAACGAATTTGAAAATTCCTGACAGAAAATTGCCGAATTATAAAAAAAAATCGATTGAATTTTACATGTCTGGACGGTCCAGTCGGTAATTTTACACCACAAAAACGTAAAATTACATCCGTGAAGGCAAATTTAAACAAAAATAAAATACCAATTCTTCAAATTAAAATTTGCAATTTCATATAAGTTATAACTAATTTGTCTTGCTTGTGAATAATATACATTAATTATTGCTTACGCTCAAATAATCATTAAAAATTTAACTTAATTACATTATTACATTAAATACATAACCTGAAACAGAAAATTAATATTATAGATGACAGGATTCGAACACTGGAGAGGGAGAGGGAGAGGGAGAGGGAGAGGGAGAGGGAGAGGGAGATAGTTCAGAATAATAGATAAAGCGAATTTCACTTACCAATATTCTCGTCCAATAAAACCGCAATTCCTTGATACAAAACTGCACAGAATATTAGAAGATTCAAATAAGATTGCTTCTTCATGGTACCAAAATTTGGTAATTTTCCACAATGAAGTGACAAATTCGCGGGATAGAAGTTATTGAAATTCTTCTTCAATTCCAAATTATGACGGGAAAAAAGAGCATCCCACTTTTATAGAAAAACCTTGTTTGCATATACATATGTACATTTCAGCTCCATAAACGACGCGAGCGTTATTTGTCGTGAAGAAATGTTAAATGTTTTAGTAGATGGTCTGACGCTTTTGTGTTGTCTGATAACATTGTATATTGATTATACAATGTATTCATGTACATCCATCGTATTCAAATGACTGAAATGATTTTTGAAAATCGTTGCAAAGAAGAGAGCCCATCTTCAAGTAGATAATCATGAACTAAAAGCACAAATATACCTGAAATAATTCATTAAAATTTTCACCCACTAATGCTCATAGTCTCTTAACTATTAAGTAAATAAAATTGACTATTTCACATACATATGTATTTAAAAAAATGACTATCTACTGATATATGAGAATGTTTGATTTTGAATGCTTTGATTAAAGTTTTTTTTTTTTTTGTCAAATCTGAATAGTTTAAAAAATAATTTAAATAAATGACTTAATTTTTAAGCCATAACTTAGCAGTTTTCAATTAATTTGTAACGCAATTGGGTGGCAGTTATTGAATTCTTAATGTTTAATTTTGAGGTAAACATTGACTTGACAATTCGCGAATACAGATAAGAGTTTTACATAATTACAATTCGTCCAAGGTACATTATATATTGCTTCTTTTTATGTAATATTATAGAGTCACATTTTTTTTTAGAAACCTTGAGACATTTTTTTAAAAAGTTTTTTTCGTACTTTTTTCCATACTTTTCATTCTAAAATTCAACTAGCTGGTCGAAAGCTTGATCTACTTTCTTAAGAATTCATTTTTTCAGTTGAAGGTTCATTATTTTAATTAAAAATTAATTTCTTTGGCTCAAAATTGTCATTTTCATTGTTGAAAATTCTTTTCCATTGGCTTGAAAATTCAACAATTTTATTGTTTTTTATTTACTTTTGGTCTGAAAATTCATCTTCTTTTGTAAAAATATCTTACTTTTCATTTAAAAATGCAAATTTCCAGTTAAAAATTAATCTGTTTAAGTCGAAAATTAACTTTTTACTTAAAATTGAGATTTTTATGTTGAAAATTGAACTTTTATATGGAAAATTCGTATTTCAAATCGAAAATTCAGTATTTGATGGGAAGTCGAACCACTTACTTGAAAATTCATTTTTTGGTTGAATATTCATAATTTCAGTTGAAAATTTATCTCTTCAATAAAAAATGAAACTACTTTGTTGAAAATTCGTTTTTTGTTTAAAATTAATTTTTTAAACTGCAAAAACTTGTTATAGGCCAGTGGGTCTAAAATTTATAACCACTGACTAAGCAATTTAGTCACGTAATTTCCCAGCTTGAAATTTCAAAGCTAAACTCAAGTGAGAAATTTTTCGCCCTAATCGTAAACATCCGTGTTTACAAAAACGAGCTTGCTTTTTTCCATTTGAGTGAGTCATCACAACATGATAGAAGACCCTGAAAAATCGACCAATAGCGGTCCATCCTATTTGTCACGTAGCTCGAAAGCTGACACGTCCGCCCGGCAGCTGGCCGGCGGGTTTTTTCCAGCACGTGCTAACGTCGTGGGCGAACGAGAGAAGGCCTGTTTAATCACATACGCCAGTGATGCTTCCTTTCGCCTCGCTCTCGCTCCAACACAGGGTTCTCAACCCGAACATTCCTTTAGAAACTCAAGGTTCTTTCCCCAAGAATATTTCTTTTAAAAATAAGCATTTCTATGGAAGCGATCTTTTCTCGCGTAATTAGTTTAAGGCAGGATTCTACTTTCGAAGGTGCGAAAAAAATACTATTTTTGTAACTTTTTTTTAAAGCATTGAGAAAGATATTGGTATAGGGTTTGCTATGGCTAATAAATATGCTCTTATAATACATATGAAAAATTATTTTAGTTTCTTTTATGCGCTCTATATAGATTTAAATGGCACTTTCTCAAGACCAAAATTTGTACCGCTCGTTAAAAGAATCTCCGAAACTACCAAATCGATTGGTCTGCAATTTTCACCACATATTCTATAAATATACAAACACCGGTGGTAGCAGATTTATATGAAAATTTTTATCTTTACTAATATATTCTTGCCAAAAATTAGCAAAAAATATGAGATTTTTTTTCGAATTGCCGCAATTTTTTTTTTTTTTCGCATGTCAATGAAAAAATATGCTACCACCGGTTGACTTATATGTATAGAATATGTGGTAAAAATTTCAGACTAATCGATTCAGTAGTTTCGGAGATTTTTTTAACAGGCAGTAAAAAACGTGGTTTCGAGAAAGTGCCATTCAAATGTATATAGAGCGCACAACATGAATTAAAAAATGTTTTAAAATGTATTTTGAGAGTATATTTATTAAGCATAAGAAACCCTGCATCAATATCTTTCTTAATGGTTTCAAAACATGTATTAACAAGCTATGTTTCCGATTTTCTAATTTTCATCGTTTTTGTCCAGATTTTTTTAACGTAGGATTAGAATATAGGACACTGGGAATATTTTCACGAAATATTATGTTAAAATATTAATTATAACTATTTTTAATTTTAATTTACGGTATGGTGTGCGCTCCCCGCGCAGCAGGCTTGGAAAATTTCACGAGAGGTCTGCTCCCAAAATTACTGCAAGAATTTAAAATAACAATAACTGAAAAAAGTTTTCATCCAGAAATATATTTTTTCAATTATTGTTGTTTTAAATTCAAAGAATAATTTTAGAAACTTTAAACATTAAGAATAAATTCTTTTTTATAAAAATATTTTATTATTTCATTTTTAATAAATAAATAATATTCGACAATTTTCTGTCATCAATTTTATTATTCGGGAATTTTCAAATTCGATAATATTATAAACTATTAGGGAATTTTCCAATTGGGAAATTTTATTATTCTGGCATTTAATTATTGGGGAATTTTCCAATTCGGGAATATTATTATTCGGGAATTTTATAATTCAGGAATTTGATTATTCGGTCATTTTATTATTGGGGAATTTGCTAATTCGCGAATTTTATTATTCGGGAATTTTATTATTCAGGAATTTTATTATTCGGAAATTTCAGTGTAGGGAATTTTACTTCTTGGGATTTTTTAAACGTCCCTTTTAATTTTTAAAGTTTCCAAAATTATTTTTTGAATTTAAAATAACTATAATATTGAGAAAAAAAATTCATCCAGAATTTTTTTTTCAATTATTGTTATTTTAAATTCAAACTTTAAAAATAGTTTTTTTTTAATAAAAAGATTTTGCTATTGTATTTTTAATAAATAAATAAAAATTTACTTAAAAAATCTTTTAATTGTTTAAATTCGGGAATTTTCTAGTTCAGATATTTTACAATTTGGCAATTTTCTTTCGGGAATTTTATTATTCGAGAATTTTATTACTTGGGTATTTTATTACTCGGGAATTTGAAAATTCGGCAATTTTATAATGTAGGGAATGTTATTTTTCGGGATTTTTCAGTCGTCCCGTTAAACAAACTATTTCAACACGAAATATTTTTTTCTAAGGTTTGCCTTCAGTTATATTCCAAAATTAGTTACAATTAACAATGGGAATATTTCTCTTAATTTTATAAATAATTGTTAGCAATACTCATTTTTGAACTTTTGATATAACTGTAGTACATGCTTAAAATTCAATGCATATTAACATTTAATACTTTCAATCAAATATATTTTCCCGAGATTAGTGAAACAAATTTAAGCACGTTCGAACAATTCCGACTTTCCCTGACCTACAAAATTCTCTGACATTTCCAGGTTTTCCGCGTGAGTAGACACCCTGAAAGACAAAAGGTCAGGTCTTGGAACAAAGTATACTTTCAAGAAAATATTGTTGCTTATAAAATTAATTAAAAAGATTTAGTAAAAATTGTTTATTCAAAAAATGTTGTTGATTGTGTAATGATTGCAAATCGCTTTGTAACCAATCTTTTAACTTACACTTTTAATGTACTTTAATTTTACCCTCTATAAATTAATTATAGAAGAAAATAAAGAATAATTCTATGCTTAAATTTGAGGCTTTTCTAAATACTCAAAGTGCTCTCGGATTTGATTCTGAATGTTAAATAATGACTATTTTTGGTGGATAAAAAAAAAGAAAGGGGTTATATATCCCAAAGAATGAAAACATTCCTGTAGAAGTCCTTGAAACTGAAGAGACCTCCTGAATACTTGATACCCAAAATTATTTACATAAAGTTAAAAATAAGAGAAACATGAGCCTTGAGACAAAACCCACTCTCAAACAGGAAAGTTTTTAGGCGAACAAAGAAAGCTGACCACGACAAAACACATGTCCTTGAATTTTTTCTTATCTCGTCTTCAGAAAGTTTATTTTCGAGATTGACAAAGGGTCGGGCGAAAATCAAAACTATAGATTTAGAAGAAAGCAAAAAGGTTTTAATCTTACACTGTCATGTTGCCACCACCACGAATTATTATAGGATCCGGCACCATGGTCACATAATGTTCCTCCAGATTTTGTTCATTCACTTCCTCCTCCTCGTAAATAGCGTCAAAATCTGCCATCACGAAGAACGAGTTTTATCTCCAGGAAAACACGGTGAAACACTTTCTCCAAATTTGTCAAATAAAAGCAGAGAGACGTTTCACGATCTCGCTGAGTCTGCCCGATTTGTAGAAATCGCTCGAAAAGTGAGTGGGTGTTTATAGCCTCAGACAAGGCATCCACAAACCATGCATCGTTTTCTCCACTTTTTTTTAGTGTAAAAAACGAGAACCACCCACAACACCGTAGAGGGAAGATAAAACACCATCCACTAAACAACACCAACAAAAGGACACACGAGTTCAACTGGAGTTGCACTCATGCACTTCAGTTGCGCACTGACTCAGTGCTGCCAACCTGACACACCAAAAATTGACTAAGTTCTACCAACATTTATCCTTGAATAAACAAAAACAATCAACAATCTGACAATTTGCAGATTAAACTGGTTAAATATTGATTTTTAACACGATTATTCGCCGTAGAATATTTTGAGGTCTTTACGTGTGATTAAACTCGGAGCTGTAAGTGTATTCATTCGCAAACGTCATACCTGTCGTAGTGTATTTTTCTAACCTTCAAATTCAAGTTTTGGAGATTTTTTAAATTTTCTTGACGCGATTTTTACTATTGATTAGCGGGTAATCTAATGAAAATTTCCCAGGCAGAAACGTTTTCTTTAATTTGAGATTTGATAGAATGGACAAATGAAAAAAAAACTGAATCGACTTGAAGGGAAAGAAGGGTTTGTGACGAGTAATCGATTCTTTTTGGACCAGCTGCTGTTTCTTTCAAGGATTGCTTATAAAATTATGTAAATTTTATTGTGGATAATATTTTTTCGTGGGTGTTTGATCTCTGGTTGATGTGACGAATTTTGGAAGAACTTTCAACCGGGGGTGTAACTCAGTGGTAGAGTGTCCGCTTCGCATGCGGAAAGTCCTGGGTTCAAATCCCAGCTCCTCCAAATTAACTGATGAAGATTTTCTTGACGCGCCATTTCAAGATTCTTCAAAGCATTTTAAATGCATGGATTTTTCTCTAAAGAACCTATAAATTTTTCACTTAAATTATTTTACTTTTTTGATTTGATTATTCGAAGCAGGAAGAAGATTTAAAAGGGATTTTTCGAATAATAACAAATATACCAACACTTAGAGTACTTTAAATGATTTTAACAAATTTTTTCCTTGTTAAAATTGCTTGAGATATGAACTCCTATCTAGCACAACACTGCTGAAGGCTAGTAACCTTCTCAGAATAAACCGTCAAACAATGTCGACTCCCCCCCCCCGCCTGTTCCAGTAACAGAAGTTTTGGTGGGACTGACGTTACAAGAAGACTCTCCACCGTACGACGAATCACATCTTAACTCGGACATGATTTTCGACTAGCAAAACAAAATTCGGGCGTTTTTGAAATCTGGTCAGGTGTAGGTAGTGAATCACATAGTAGTCAAGGGGTCGATTTAATTTTGAATGAAAAAGCAAGACAACACCTCGAAGATCATGACTTTGTATCTCCCAGATTGTTATGGGCTATAACGAAGGTAGGAATCAGACGATTATTCATCATAGCGTGCTTCGCCCCAGTTGATAGCGACCCGCGGGAAGTCAAAGATGCCTTCTGGGACACTTTAAATGATACAACTAGTACCTGCGATCATAGTGAAAGAATAATTTTGTTAGGAAATATGAACGGATGGGTCGGCTTCCAACGTCAAGATACACATACAGATATGGTACTAGGTAAATTTGGGGATCCAAGAAAAAATTATAACGGGGAAAAGTTAGTTAGCTTATGCTTAGAAAGGGCCCTATTTATCACAAATACTTTGAAATGTGAACTTTTGTATATTGCGAACGAATGTATATTATATTCATTTCCGTACCTCGGTCTAGCATTGCATATTCAGATATTTTTAAATTAATGTACAAATTTTATTTTTCATGATTACTTTAATATTTTCTCCTTATGTTTGCACTAATTTTTATTCTCAGCTACCGGGATAAATCTATCATTTCAATAAATTTATATTATCACAATTCATAATATGCGTTGGTATTGACACAAAAGTATTTTCATTGTCAGGATTAAAACAAAAACTATACGTCTTATCGAAAAATGATTCAAGTAAATTTGGGGACCTTTTAAGGTTAACAATTTCGCTCAGTAATATTCGTTCGTGTCTCCCATAGTTTGGGCGGAAAATCGTATTTGCTGCCACAACGCGTTATTATAATGAAAAAAAATATAACTCTTATCAAAAAATAGTTAATAGTAAATTTGTTGACATTTTTCAGGAGAAAAATTTTGTCTCCTACATTTTTTTCGTATCTCGCATAGTTTTGCTAAAAGATGGAATTTTTCATTCCTGATAACATTTTTCACGATTCAAACAAAAACTATGCATTCAATGAAACATTGGTCGAGAGTAAATTTGTAGATCTTTTTAAAATGAATAATTTTTCTCTTCAAACTTTTTTTGCATCTTGCATAGCGTGAGTGGAGAAGCAAATTTTTTTAAAAATCTTCTTCGGTGAGTAAGACCAGAACCCTTGGTCAGAAATGGCTAGTTAACGAAATCCTTCTTTCTTTTCATTATTATTCATATTATTCATATTATTTGAAATGATGAATTCCAATCTATACTTCAGCATAAGTAAAGTATAGATCAAGTGTAGCTGATGTTCCGTCAAATTATGGCTGATGTATATCCCTAAGTATAGCACAAGTATGTAGATTATGTCTTAAAGTATAGGAACAGTATGGCTATAGTAGGTATAGAAGTATTGTTACTGATGGTAGATAATCGGTTATCTGAAATACATGAAAATAGAGATTCAGAATCATTATTTTCGCAATGTCAAAGAATATTGTTTGTAAATCTTGAAATGAGTAAAACATCAGTTGTAACAAAAATTATTGAACTTTATATTATGCGAAATACAACACTAAACATTTCACATAGTAACAATTTTATTGAACCTTTTTATTCTATTATTATCATGTCTAGGAATCAAAGATTCTGGATCTCTTCCCAATATATATGAATATATATGAACAAATGAGTGCAATTCTATGTCCGATACTTTTGCCATACTTAAGTATAAATTATGTATGCAGTATACGAAAATGGAAATAAAGCCGTTCTCGCATGCAAAAATAAAACCCTCAGTATCTGAATTAGATCCCGATGATGTGCGGAAAGCCAGATGTTGGTGTGTAGAAGTAAACTTTTTCCACCAGAAGGTCTTGATACCATCTGGTCCTGCAGCGGAAAATTTCCTCGTGTCCCTGAGTGCTTTTTTCACACCTTCAGCCGTGATTGATGGACATTCCTCCTCAGATGTTATGAGGTTGTTGCAAAACTCCATTAAGCCGATGATATTATTGGTATCTTCTTTCAACTCTAGTGTTTTCGAGATTTTGCATACCTCTCTTCGAAAAGTCTCTACCTCGTTGGGCTTGGGTGGATTTTTGATAGAAACAGGGAGATCGCTAAAGAGGAGCAATGGGTTAGCGAGAAACTGCTGATTCTCCCTGACCTTTCAATACGTCCGAACCATCTTAACTGATTTGTTTCCCATATGTCAACTAGTGTCTCTTCTGCACCACATTCTCTCAGGATTATCTCGTTCGTCACTTTGTCCATCAGTGTTTTCCCGCAAATTTTGTGCAGGAAATTAATGTCAATCGCGATAATTTTACCCTCATCCTTTTTTTGACAGGTCCATGTTTTGCTTCCGTATAGAACAGTCGGTACAAATATAGAATTATGTATTGCCATTTTAGCTGCTTTTGATATATTTTTACTTCTGATAATGGAACCTGCTCTACTACTCACGTTAAAATTTTGACACTTACAGTGAATTTTGAAGAAAATTCCACCCGTACGTTGCACTTTGATTATAAATAAGAATTAAATCGATGAATTTTAGATTATTACTTTATTTTTAAATATTTGACCACACTGTTAGAAAAATCTGTACTAGATTTAGTTTACATGTAATGAAAGCAAGAATGCACAACATGAAATTAAATTTAGTATACCAGCGTACAGTAAATTTAGTATACGCGTATACTAAATTCAGTATATATGTATACAAAATTTAGCATACGCATATACTAAAGTCAGTATATACGTTCCCTTTCGCGTGGTTTCCGTCTTCATCATCTGTAAACATGATCAAATGAAAAATGAAATTGAAGAACAAAGTTTGAATTTTCAAATAATCATATCGTTAAGCTACTTTCACGTTAATAAATTGAACATACCTTTTCAAGAAAAGATTCCGCAGATCCTCGCAGGAAGAAGCCGAAACTTTTAGCATTCTAAAGTACTCAAACAAATGCCACCGGCCACGTAGCCCTACTCGCGTAAATCAAAACGCCCTTGCGCAGCTGAATATAGTAAACACGTATATGAATTTTATAGTATACAGAAACTATGAAATTCATATACGTTAAAGAAACTTACCGTACACTTGATAAATTTAGTATACATACAACTTCAGTAAAGAAATTTAGTATACGTAAGTATACTAAAATTACAAAGTGTAATGAATTTAGTAAACATTGTAGGAAATTTAATATGTCCATGTATACTAAAATTGCAAACATTTCTATGACAGTGCAGATTTGGGTGCATCAAAGAACTTTCAACTTCCGCGCACTGTGTTTTACTATACATGTATATTAATTCTACAAGATGATATAATATTAAATTTACACACGTATATGCATATTGCTTCTATTACATTTATAGTAAAATCGCTATAGAAATTTCTAACAGTGTACTTAAGCAAGGAAGCGCGTACGACATAATTTTTTCCCTCTCATAATTTTAGTATGTCTTTTTATTGCAATTTTTAGCATACTTTTCCAAAATGAATGTAAGGTGAAATTGCAATCACGATACTGTAAATCAATCTCATCACTTGGCGGATTACACAGAAAAACGTTGGTGTTAAATTGATGGCAGTTTAAGTTTCAGTGCTCTCAAAACGAGAATTTTCTTTCTCACATTTGCACCCTTGAACATAGGTGCACATCTAGGGGAAAGTCGTCATTTTAAAAACCAATTTTGGCTCATTTCGGAACGCGTGGAGTGTTGGACCGAACTTCCATCCACCTGATCACATATCAAAACAACTTTTTCGCTATGCGCTATTTTGTCTAAACAAATAGTAATAACCAAATTAATTACAGCAGTATTTACTTATATTTTAATTTTTCTTCATGCATTAGTGCATATTAGCGATTTAAAATTGACTTAGTAATTCATATTAAAATATGCAAATCTATGGTTAGGCTTGATCGTCATGACATTCAAACTAAAGCCGGGATGGTAACGACCAAATTATGACCATCCACATACACATTGAAGCCTGATCATTTGAAAATATTCACATTAGGGCATTTTGACAATTATATCCAAATAAATTTTTATTTGAAGAATCAATAAATGTAAATTGTTATAATTAATTTTAAGTGAGTTTATAAGCAGCAAGTAGGGGTGTGCAACATTTTTTCAAAACCGAGACCGAGATCGGTCGAGTCGTTATTTTTTCGGATCAGGTCGACCAGGTAGGGTTTCGGGTTCGCAAACTGGCCCGAAAAACCAACGCTAAACCCCAAAAACTGACCCAAAAGTTCAATAAAAAAATTTTCTGTTCAATTTTTAACTAAGAGAGATTTTTGAGTCATGATAGAAAAACAATTTCAACCAAACTGTTGAAGTTTCAAACCGAACAAACGAATTTTCTACGAAGCAGTTGAATTTTCAATTCGAAAATATAAATTTTTAACGAAAGAGTTCAATTTTTAAAGTTTAACAACAATTTTTTAAGTTTAGAAAAAAAACCACATTTAATTTTTTTTTGAAATATTTTGTTTTGACTGGTTAATAAATTATTAAAGTGGAGGCCTTTACCAGCCTCTACCATTTTATTTGTACCATTTAAATTATTGTGAAATTCATACTTAACCATTTTGAAGGTTTCATTTTAAGAAGATGTTTATTTTGAAATTCTTAAATCGAAAAGTATTGTATTTAGAAGGTTTCCATTTTCAAATTTGTTCATTATTAAATAATTGAAGAAATGTTTTTGAATAACAAACATTTTAAGCCTAGATTTGGAAGATTTGGAAAGGTCAAAATTCAGAAGAGTTCAATTTTGGCTGCTTTTGTTTGTCGTTTAGAATGATCACATTAATTGGAAACATCTTCAGCCTCAACAGTTTCAACTTCTGAATTTCAACTCGAATTTAAATTGAGAGGAAACATTTTTTTGAACCGAGAAATAAGCGGAATTTTTTTCAGTGATGAAAGTGGCCAGCCCTGATCTTTATAACCATATTTTTAAATTCCCTTTTTAATATAATTTAGATATTTGAAATGCGAAAGCTTAAATTGAGATTATTATTTGCCAATAAGTAGTTTATGAAGTCGAACTTGTTAATGTCATTATTGGGTTTTGCACATTAATATCCTCGTTGAGGGTTTAACATATATCGTCATATATTAAATACTGTTTAATTTATAATTTCTTATCAAAGATAATTTGAAAAATGTATTTAACTTAATCGTAAACCTAAACTAACGATATGAATGGTGAGGCCCAATATTACCAAGAGAATGAGGACAAGATTGAGAGAGTTAGAAAGGAAAATGGAAGTAGAAGAGAAGACGAAACGAAGTAGAAATATAGTTGTCAATTTGCAAAGTATCATAGCAAAGAGTCATCGGAAAGACATTCTTAGTTGATTCCGTATACAAAAATTGAGCTCATTCAGTGTAACTGTGAATTTGCTTGTAAAAATTATTTAAATTGTTAATAATTGTTGTCAATTTGCAAAGTATAATAGCAAAGAATCATCAGAAAGACATCCTTAGTTGATTCCGTGAACAAAAATTCAGCATATTCATTGAAAAATCACCAAACTGTGAATTTGTTTATGAAAATTGTTTAAATAATGAATAATTTTTGTCAATTCACAAATATTCATAGTAAAGAGTCATCGAAAATACATATCCAGCTCATTCCGTAAACAAAATTTGAGCCTATTCATTGAAAAGTCGCCAAATTGTGAATTTCTTTATAAAAATTGTTTAAACAATTACGAAAAAGCATCTATTCTTAATAAATAGTGATGGAACATTTATTTATCTCAAATTTTATACAAAATCTATCAATTTCAATGAGCTAAACGTTGCCAATCCCAAAAAATGATTTTTCTTCATTAATTTGTTCATAACACAATAACAATTATTTTTAATCATTCTAATCAACTGGAAATTATTCTTATATAGTCGCAACAGTGTCTCAAGATCTTCTTTGATGAATTTGATTGTCTTAAAAGAAATGGCACTTGGAAAAAAAAAAAAAATCAACTTTACTGTTAAATAGCAAATTTTTAAACAATTTAAAAAAAAATCTAATCAAAAATCTTTTCAAAATTTAAAAAACTTTCATTCAAAAAAAGACGTTTTAATTGGATGAATAGTGTAGGCTAAAAATTTATTTGTCCACGGAATAGACTATTATTATATTACTATATTAACAAAGTTCTTAAACATCAGAACTTTTGGAAATGAAACAAAATTTTGTTACTGCGATTGTGTGACTTATTTTTGCATCTGAATCATACTCCTACTTTTGTAAGTAATCCGCTGTTGCTCTATGAGTGTTGAACGCATTTTACAGTCGCTCTAAAGAATCCACATAACCTACTTTCGATGCTCAAAATTAATTCTGGATTAGAGGACATCAGTTTCTGAGAAACTCGTGCTAAAAATTCTTGAAACGTTGGTCGTAGCGAAATTCTTATTCACTTCAAAATGATCAAACTAACAAATAAGTGAACACGCAGATCAATATTTCTTTATAGACAGAAAGCACACACTAAATCCAAAAGGAATCGTTTCTGCTGCAACGGTATTCAATTCATAGGAAAATCGGGGTGGGGGGGGGGGCGAGTACGAGGTGAAATTACAGTACAAATTGTACAAAATAAAAAATAAAAAAATAAAAAATTACAGTCCAAAAAACCAGTACAAATTGATAAATGGGAAAAAGTGACTGGGTTTTAAAGCAAAAGTTCTGTAGTATTTTTTTATGAGTAGCAATATTAAACCCGAGTTTTATAATCAGCCTTTTTACTACTCACTTGCTATTTTTGAATTGAAAAATGAGTTTCTGACATGGCGATGACATTTTTGTCTGCTGACAGATTAAAATTTTGTAAGGACTAAATTGCTTTCACTACTTTTTCACTAGTTCCTTCGAATTATCCAACTCTTGGCTTCAATACTGTCTAATAATTAATTCTCTTAATTTTCATCGGAAATATATTGTACGTGTTTTTATGCAAGGTGTCATTCAATACGAGGTGAATAAATTCTTGAGATGACTGCATGTTAAATACGACATAGTTTGGAATAACAGTTTTTTATTATTGTTTCATGAACTTATACACAATGTCCTTCGACAACTGATCGGAAAGGCTTAAAATGTGAATATTCATTTCGAAACAGAAGAATACCATCTTAAGATGAATGTTCCAGGTTTAATTTGGTATTTAATATTTCCCCCACCTATTTATCAATTATCAATATTATGACCTTACAAGTTTTTCCATCCACTTAGTACTGGTTTCCCCTATCAATATAAAAAAAGACTGTTACATTCTTGGATCATTTTCTTGCAGATCAAATTGGTTCCTACAGATTTAGTGCGCTACAAAAATAAATAACATACTTTAAAATGTTAATTGTCTATACTTTATCGTATAAGAGCTATTGAGTTAAATAATGAAAAATGCTATTTTTCTTATTCTTTAATGTAACTATTGGCATGTAGAATCACTTTGGGATGTCCTCAGTGAATACGTCTAGCCAATGGGAAATTTACAACTGGCGCAGCATTGCGCTAGTACTGGTCAGAGTTAGACAGTATTGGCGTGGTACTGGTAGTTCAATACTGACGTGGAGCTGGCGTAATCATGGGATGATAACGTTGTTCAGTACTCATTGCCAAACTTGATGCTGTACTACACACATTTACAGGGCTTCAGTATTGGCTCAGTACCGCACCAATAATTTCTGGCACTGGCGCGGAGTGGCATAATAATGGATGACAAACGGTGCAGTAGTGGGATTACTTCTAAAGGTAACTTCTCTGGGAGCTGACAGTCATTACTGAGACGGCGTTGGCTTTTACTCGCACACTGTGCGAGAATAATATTAGTGCCTGCGCACTTGGAAATGAATGTAAATTTTCACACCGCTCAATAAAAATATTTTGAAGAATTCCTTTACAAAATTATACACAAATTTACCTCAAAATGACAATAAGGGATCGGAAATAGGCACATAGGCACAATAATATAATAATATTATTAATAAAATAGGTACAATAGGCCTCTCTCGGATGGAGGTCATGGTTCAGTTGGGAGTGGCAATAGGACCGAACCAAGGCGACGACCAGGCAATGGCCCCGGACAAGCGCGAGAATATAGATTCAAGTGGTCGGACCAACTCCGGAGGGACATCCTTACCTGTTGGCAAAGAAGTTCACCGGCGATATATATATATATATATATATATAATAATGTTATTATTATAATATTACTATTATTTCGGTGGTACGATCAAATTGAATAAAAAAGACTAGGATTATGCCGAGTCAACACTTTAATCATAAAAAAATTGGGAAAACCTCAAAAAACAAAAGAGGCTCCCAATAATTAAAAAGTTACATTTTTTAAATTAGAGCGAACCGCAATAGTCAAACGACGGACGAAGTAATAGTGACGAATTAATAGATCCTATTAGCCATCCCGAAAAGATACCTTGATTATCCCTGATAGTGAGTCTCATCTTCTTATAACAGTCAGACTTGCCATAAAATGAGAGTTTCTCTGACTATGTCGATAAATTATGGAAGACCCTTTCGACCATGTAGAAGAATGGGCTGACTCTCTGAATTTTGACTGTAACTTTGAGCATCCATTTTTCTCCGTTTAGGGATTATAGAAACTTTCTTTTGGTAGAAGTACAATCATTTAATCACTTATTATGATATTCCAATAAACTTAGAAACTTCACAGTTTATTATTCACAATAGTAATTCTTGAAATAGTGACGATATATCCTGGCTTGCTATTGTCTTATTGCAAAAATAAATATTATAATATCAAATTTTACAACCGAAAGTGTCTTCGTGTACAAGAATAGAAATCGAATTTTTCATAATTTGAATTAAGCCAAGCTAATATGCCTATTTTCTAGTTTTCGAATATTCTAGAGTATTCGAAGTAAGAGATTTCGAAATTTTATATAATAAAGGTAAAATACTTTTAAAATTCTATCTTTCATCTTGTATGTTTGATTTTATAATGCTTTATCACCGAAATGATAAACTTATTGAGCTAATCAAGTATTAAAATTAACGAAAACGGGAAAAGGCGAATCTTAGAAAAATTAAATCACAATCTATGAATTTGACCATTCTGAGACACTTTTGTCTCAGTGTACAATAATGCATATGGTGTGGGCAATTAATACAAATCGTAAAAGGATATCATGCAGATAAATCTGGAAAATAATTGTACACGCAATATATATTGTAGAATGCAAGACTGCATGGAAAGTTTCTGAGTTCTTCGCGCACTTTTTTCCAAATCAACTCAGTTACTGCTAAATAAACACGACGAACACAAGAAGTCAATTGTATACTCAAGGGGCGCCAAAAGGTAGGCATATTCCATCAAATTTGGTCGTCTCATAAGAATTATAGTAGCTGAACTCTTACGAGGAAGATGCAATAATGTGAGTAACTTATGCATTATTAATTGATTTCTAGCTTTTGCCAGAACATGTTTGAAGTTTGTATAATTATATTTACCATGCATGGTAAGCTACTTGTATTCTTGGGCATTTTTTTTTATCTGTAAAATCATTTTTTCCCAGGAACGTACCCGTACCCTCAAGTATTTAAAGGATCCATGTCATCATGTTATCATCATCCATCATCATGTTAATGAAATTTTAACCCTTTCAGGGGCACATTTTTCTGTTAAAGTAATTCTCGCTGTTAATGGTAACTTATAGGGTTTCGGGGTCGCTGATCACGATTCTGGCATCAGAATTGCAAAATTAAAAATGGCGGATCCAAGATGGCGACTATGTGACTCTAATGTTGAATTTTTCGAACAATTTGCACAAAACACGTTGTATGGGGGTTTTTGGAGTCGCAGATTGCAAATTTGATGTCAGAATTGCAAATTTAAAAATGGCGGATACAAAATGGCGACTATTTTACTTTAATTTTGAAGTTTTCGAACAATTGATACAAAACTTGCTGTATGGGTATTTTTTCGGTCGCTAATTACGATTCTGAAGACAGAATCGGAAAATTCAAAATCTAGTGTCAGAATTAAAAAATTCAAAATGGCGGATCCGAAATGGCGGCTATATTAGTGCGAATTATCAGTTTTTTTGCAATGCGCTGAAACTTGGTATATGGGGGTTTTCGAGGTCGCTGATTACGAAACTGGTGGCAGAATGGCAAAATTCAAAATGGAAGATTGTAATCGAAAGTGAATCGAAAGTGTTTTGGTAATTGCTACGAAACTTGGTACATTGGGATTTCCGGGATCGCTGATCGCGATTCTGATATCAGATTTGTAATCAGCGACCTCGAAACCCCCCATACACTAAGTTTCATAGCAATTGCAAAAAATTGCGAATTTGCACTAATATAACCGCCATTTTCAATTCGCCATTGTGAGTGTTGCAATTTTGACATTATATTCTCAACCATTGGCCCGAAAAACATTTTTTTTTACGATTTGATAATCGATCACAAATACGGCACGTTACATGCACTTATGTCGAAAATTCGTCATAAATCGTAATTTTTTATGAATTCAAAACATGAAACAAAAAAAAAAAACTGCTATTATTTATCGCAAATTGTTAATTAAAATTTTTACACAGTTTTTCATGATAATTACTTTACGTGAACCCTTAAGAGTAAAAAATCAAATACTTTTGCACTAGGGCATATCGAAACAAAAAATTTGTTTGCTCGAAGTTCTAATAGCAATGAAAACTTTTTTTTGGGGTTCAAAAACACTCCCCTAAAGTTTCATAAAAAAAAAATCCTTCTGTCTCCGCATCTTAGATATAGCTAAACATCACAAAAAAGGACGCACTTCTGCAAATTTGAAGAGCAAACCATTTTTTGCGAGATTTAAATTATCAATAAGAATAGTTAAAAGCAATTCGATTTATACCTGTATAGCTATAATTCCATTGAAATATTTTTTACCCTCCCTAATTGACTTTGAAGTTTAAAAAAATCGAAAAAAGTCTACTTTTTCGCTATTTTCTTAGAGTTACGGTAAATTTCTGGACTATTTGACCATATAATGTGTGATATACGTCAATGAATAAACTGATTTTAATTGTAAGTATACTAATGATAAATTATAATTATCCAGAATTGAGTATTCTATCTTGCCCAGAATCTATACTAGAAACGATTATCTATTGATGGACAAACGTGTCAAAATCGTACCCTTGACCGGGTATAATAAAAATGTTTAATACAGATAATTGAATAATTTCGTGATATTTTTTTCTACAAGAATACTGAATTGAATATGTAAGCTTTATTTAAAAACGATAATCTTTCTTTATTTTTGGAAACTGCATCAGTTAAATGCAGTTGAATTTTTTCCTATCTACTGTAGGGTGGCTTCCCCTATTCACTTTGAATCTATGTAATACATGACGTTGTTATCTAGACTTATTTAATTTTGAATGTTTTGAATTAAAATTTTGTTCGCTATCAAGAACCTGATTCCTAAATTATAAAATTTTGAAAAATTTATATTTAAAATCACACAATTTTGTATATTTTAATCTAAAAACATATTGAATTTTTAATTCTTCCAAAAGTGAAAAAGTGATTCACTGGCAGGTTTAAATTCAATTATGCATAATATAGATATCAATATATTGAAATAATAAAAATGAAGTAAAAGCATTTGAAATAATTAGCAATGAATTAAAGAGGAGTACATTTAGTTCAATAGATCAAAGAACATTCAGGAAATTTGATGTTAATCCGAAAGCCTTTGAGGATACCAAATAATTTAAACGGATTATTCACATTTTAGAGTTAAGCATTTAAGCCGAAGAAGTTTATAAATTTAATAACTTAGACTGTTATCTTTAATCTGAAAGGATTAAAAGATTACAATTTTTTACCTTCTCCATAATTAATTTATTTCGAAAACAGTATTATTCCAGAATATTATTTTTCTCAATTTTATGCTCATTGTCTTTATTCATTTCAGAGTAAAACATACGTCAGAACTTTTTATGATTAAACCAGACGAAAATAAAGTTTCAGATACAAATCTGTGAAATTTATGAGCCCCACATAAGTTCCGTAAAAGAGCTTTGAACATTAAATGTATAAAAGAAAAACTAAACGACTGTCGTTAGCAATCTACGGTGTCGTCGATCGTTAAGGGTGAATTGACCATAAAAGATAGTGCACAAAGAATGTCGTAACAAAATCAATAAAGCCTCCGGGCACCAAAAAAAAACATATAAAAAAATACCAGTAACCCTCAGTAATTTCTTGTCAAAGGGAGAAAAGTGAGATTCAATATTGACGGCAAGAAAATAATTTCATACGTTTTTACTAAAAATGATATATTTCATAAAAACACAAACGAACCGTTCTTCTGCTAACATTCGATATCAGAGGTTATCAAAAGCATCAAAACACATTACGAATATGAAATAGAAATTTTTACTATTTTCTATTGATGTACAAACAGCACATCCAATCTTCCAAGTCGCACACTGAGCAAGAGAGGAACCGCAGGGAGTAAACGTAAAACGTCAAAGGAGCAAAGTTCCAATAAATTATGTTTTTATTAACTGAAAACATTGAACTAAAATTTTCATCTTCTTTAATGGCAAACTCGCTCTACAAATTACACAAAATTTACAAGATCATAATTTTGATTTTCTAAAGGTGCAAAAAGAACTTCAGCAGCATTGTTAACAATATTTTAATTACGACATTTTTCTTTTCGAAGCGCGGATCGTTACTTGTATCTAATAAAAAATTAATACTTGTGTCGATATTGAAAAACTACGCTACTTTCCTCTTTTACATTTTATGGGAAATTTGAAACTGATAGAATTGTGCTATAAAAAAAGTAATTTTCAGCATTTCGATATAAAGGTGTGTAATTGGCCTGAAGTAGATGATATATTATTGTACTCAACTCTATTTCACAGAAACTCGATTAATGCTTTGCTTGATGGAGAAATTCTGTATTTACGTCATCGTTAGTTTAAACTACTCTCTAAACAAGGATCCAATATTTCCCTATAATAAATTGAATTATTCGTAATTTCTGTTAATGCAAATTTGCACAACTTGAGCACTTGAGAGCTTTGTCGTTATATCCTTTGTAGTATACAAATCGATATAATTTCATCATGATATCGCTCCTGAGTTTCAACTGGAATTCTCATCGATGATTTTCCTCGAGTTTTTCTTATTGTAGAAAACTAAATGTTTCGCAATTTAGAAAAATAATTAATGCAGCAATTAGAATTTATTTTTGAAAAAGTTATAAACTTGGTCTATTTCCCGGATTTTTTGGTTGACTTTTGAGAATTTATAATAATAATTATTCGATACTAATTGCTTTTTTATATAAATTTTGTCAAGAATTAAACATTTTAGAACTCCAAGGTAAAATATATAATGTAAATGATTGTAAAGGGATTTCAGACTGCACAGCCCAAAATGCTCTCAAAACAGGGGTAATAGGGTGATTTTTAAGGAAAATAGGGGTATAAGGGGGGAATAAATAACATAATTGTGGGTACCATGTTCCTAAGATTTCAAGTCGAAATGTATTACATTTTCAACAAAATAGTGGAACTTTCAACCAAATTGTGGCATTTATAACCAAAAAAGAGACGTATTTTCAACAAAAAAGGTGAATTATCCACCTACGAAGATGAATCTTCAAACAAATGGTCGAATTTTAATATAAAAAATCTGCCCGATGCGCGGGCACATTCTCATCGCGCGTTGCGCGTGCAGCTCGCGTGCTTGAGCGCACCCAGGGCGCGCGACTGTTGTTTTCTCGCGTATCAACAACTATAATTTGGTGATTGTGAATTATCTTTTGTTAAAGCTTCCTCGGCTTTAACGAACACATTCTCATCACGTGTCTCGTGCTTCGCACTCGCTTTTATCAAAAATGCGAACTTTTCTACATTAAATGCGCGGGTAAATTCAAAAGTTGTATATTCCTACTTCTAATTTTTAAAGCATATTCCCAATTAATTTTACACTGAACGTAATGCAGAACATGTTAATTCACCCTGAAAATGCAGAGCTCAGTAATTATCATAGCATATAATAACACTCAACTTAAAAAACTGGCACTAAAGCGCTGCACCAAGATCCTCGGCGTGAGCACACTTGGGGAGATCGCGCGCCACCCGCCCTATCGTGACATCTTGTTTACGTATCGTTCTATTACTCAAAGACATAATCATTTGCCACTCTGAAAATTCGGGCTCTTATAGGAAAAAATCTCAGCTTTCTTTTAGAACTATTTTGAAAAAAAAGTGTCGAAATTTGAAAAAAAAGTCCTATTTATTTTTGATTTTCAAAAATTAGGGTCAAATTTTGACTTTTTCAGAAAATCGTTATGACCACCAGTAATTTTGTGAAAAAGTCTATCAAAAACATTTATAGTTAAATTCTGTTTAAGACAATAGGAAAAAAGTTGCAAATATTTGAAAGTAAGGCTTTGCTTCAAAAACGGAAAAATTATACCCCGTCTACTTTGATAAATAATTATCAAAATGAATTAATTTTTGGTGTGAGAATTACTATCTAATAGAACTACAATTAGGCCAATTTCTAGCCGGATCGAACAACTTTCATTTTGGAGGTGGGTACATTTCAGAAATTATGCCCCATAAGTATGTAGAACATGCAAAATTCAAACGATTGTATATCAAACAACTCAAATATTACATTGAATTATAATTTTAAATATTTATTAATTGTTTCAATTATTGAATTATATTAATTATTACATATTTTCAGGAGAAAAATGTTTATATTTACTCCTTATTAATTTATAAGCCCGCTTATCATTAAAACATTATATTAAAATAATTTCTGATAAAATGAAGCTTAAGGTTAGCTGTGCGTTTTAGTTGTTAGGCATAAGAAATTCGTTAGTCGTAGGTGGTTAGGTGATTCGAAACCCACCAGCGTTTACGATTTTTAATAGAGTTAAAAGCATGCGAATATGATACATGTATTTCATTGTAATTCAATGTAATTATATAAGTTAAATTGTATATATGTATCAACTACGTTATTATGAATTAAATGATTTATGTAAGTATGTGTGTAGTAGTATGACCTTCCACAGAATCTGGAAGTAACAAAAATGTCTTTTTTCTGATGGCGTACGGTATTTTTCACGACTGATATGTAGTTCTCATATATTTGAGATTCAGGCTCTGTTTTTTTATCTCATTTTACCTTACTGTTAGGTAACACTGAAAAAAATGGTTTAGCTGTCCCAGCTAAAAGTTTAGCTGGATTTCGTCTTCTAAGAAAAACATAGCTGTGTCACCTAAATTTCTAGCTGTGTTAGCTACAAATCTAGGTGTGTTAGCTAAATCTTGCCATCTAGAAATCATCTCGATAAATTAGCTAGATAATTTCTAGATGGCAAAATTAGCTAAAACAGCTTATTTTTAGGTAACACAGCTATATTTTCGTAGAAAACGAAATCCAGCTAAACGTCTAGCTGGAACAGCTAAACCATTTTTTTTCCAGTGAATCGATATTTTATCTTACCAAACTGTCAAGTAATATGTACTAACTAGTTTTATTATTTCTGACTGAATCGCGAATTAAGTTATAATCAGTTTCTATTCATAATTTATATTTTTCACATAAAATATTACTCTATTTCATCTTACACGATTGAAAATGAAATTTTAATAAAATACCGTAATGTGCTCAGTTTGTCGAACTAATTTCTGTAAAATTTGACGAAGAAATATTCTCCGTAAAGAAGTCATATGATGATAATGTATAATATACTATTATGAAATTTTAAGTCACTGAGATGTAAGTAACAACTTAACTTCTCTAAACTGTAAAAAAATTTACCCGAAAGAGAGAAAAATGTTTCGACTCATAATATAAGGTTCATATTAAGGGAAACGGGGCAAAAAGTACAACCACCACGTACAAGATTCCTGAGTAATATTCAACGGCGGTAGACTTCCGAGGGAAAACTGAAAGTATTATGACAGTTTCTTCGCATAAATATTTTACAAAAGATTCTGAAGAATTTTTCTGAGGACAATTACGTTCAAGATTTTATCTCCACTTTAATAAATGAAAAACTGTTATTATTGCCTGCTCATATTAGGGTCATTTTCACATTACCTAAGTTATTACGTCTTCAAGTTGTATTTCGGACTGTAGTTTTGATATATATATATATATATATATATATATTTTTTTTTTTGGTTTCGGTTTCGATTCCTTTGGAATAGCACTGAAGGGCCTATGACAAAGCCACCGAACGCGTCCTCGGGTTGCGAATAGAGGGTCCTTGCACCAAGGGTTTCTGCTGAATATAGTTACAATAATTAATAAGCAGTCGCGGCCAATTGTCTTGGGATGGTCTCGAAGGAATAACCCCTGAGCGAAGGCTTAAGAACCATGTCGAAAGCTGAATGGCACCTGGGTGAGGTGTCTCAAACGGTAACTCTGGGATACCGGGCGACCACTTAGAGTAAGCAGCCTTATCTCTGCACGCGGGGCTCTACAAGGATGGGCGAACTCTTTCCCTAGCTGCTCGTGGGAACAACAATAACACCATCAAAACACCAAAAAGTTGTAAATGCGGTACAAAACGATCGAACGCGCAGAGCATCCGACAATGAGTCGGCGAACAATGCCGATCATCTTAGAGTTCGGGGTGCTGAAAATAATTTAGATGGAAACACGACGACGAACTGGCAAAACGCGCACATTGAGTGGACGAATCAACTCAAGGATGGCTTGCTAGACTGCTACGATGCCAGCATTATCCCTGTTCACCGAGGTACAACTATGTTTGGTGTTATCATTGTTGTTCCCACAAGCAGCTAGGGAAAAGGGTACGTCCATCCTTGTAGAGCCCTGCGTGCAAGGATAAGACTGCATACTCTGAGAGGTCGCCCGGTATCCCAGAGTCGCCGTTTAAGACACCTCACCCAGGTGCCATTAAGCTTTCGGCATGATCATATATATATATATATATATATTATCGTATTATTATGTAATATTTTATAATAATATTATTATATTAGAATATTTAGAGGTGGCGCCTGGGTTATTAGTTTCTTATGGAGCTTGACATAGAAAAAAGTATATTTTTTGTCATGCTTAAATCTAACATATAAATTACTCAAAGAATCTAATGAAATTTTGGAAACGTCTTACCCAGTAATGAAGAAAGTGCGTTTAAAATAAAATTGTAACAAAAAATAATGATCGGGATTAGTTTTTAGGCCCCAAAATATGGCTGCTTTTGCTTAAAACGATGATTTTCTCAGCTTACTTCAGGCCCTAAATATCGTTTGTTATCGCTGAAAATTACAACAGTTGTTTTTCATGGATTCAGGATACGCCTTTTGAGAATCGTATAATTTAAATTTTAATATCAATGGAATTATTGCTAAAAACCATAAATGATTTGTCCGCAAGCGAATCAGGTAGTTCATAAATTATTTATTCAATGGTGGGTTTGTTTGCTCGACTAATCCTTAGATACTTACTGTCAGTCATAATAACCTGAGTTCAAGACCGACATCTGATTGTAATTTTCGGAGTCATAATATTTCCTTACAAGCCTCAGTTGCCGCTATAAATTCGGCTTCGTCTGGGTCAGTTGCGTAGTCTGCATCGAAATATCCGATCAATGCGTTACTTTAGTTTTTAGACTGGAATAAAAGCCCGAAGTTTGATCTACCCTTAAGATAACGAAAAATACACTTTACTGCTTGCCAATGCGATTCGTCATAATTATCGAGATATCTACTCACGGCCCCAATTGCGAATGCAATTTAGGGTTGCGAAATCATCGCTAAAAACAAGAGAAAACCAACAGCTTCGCGATAAGGTACATTCAAATCACACCTTTCAGTCGGATTGGTAAGTTTTATGTGTGAATCAAACGGTTTCCTTACTGAGTTCGCCTCATTGATATTGAATTTTCGTAAGATTTTATTTACATGGTTTTCTTGACAAATAAAGAGAAAGTCTCGCTCGTGTGAGTATTTTGAATAAACTTGTGTAACAAACGCATGTGGTATATTTTGTGTTCAAACATAATATTTGCCTACCAAAATTGATATTTTTATTCTTATCCACAAAAACGCGATTGCACCGTAAAAATAAGATCGACAAAGTGGGCCCTTTCCTTACATAACGTCACAAAAACTAAAGTTTTGTGAAGCCATTTTCGTCTCAACAATGCCTAACGCCCTATTGTCCAACAACGGCTCAACCCATGCTATTTTTCAGCTGATGCTGTCTCCTTTTTGTTACAAGTTAAAACAAGCCAACATTTGGTCTGATATAAAGCAACGTTTTTATGCGACCTACTTCTTTTTCGTATCTGTCATACAATTTGTATAGTGTTTCGTTTATCGTTAGGTTGGTAACCAGAAATAAATGCAATTATATGAATTTTATTTCAGATACGAATAAGTGACAGCTGACTTTTTTTAACTGCATATACGTCTTTCAGTATTGGCACAGTAATTTTAATGTCGAAATGACCTATGATTTTAGGCAGTAATAAAAAAATAACGTTTTTGGTGCCTTATTTCGAATTTTTTCAGAGAAATGCCTAATATCTTTTAGTAAGTCTTGTTATAAGTCGATCTATTTTTAATATTACCATGTGATAATCTTTATTGTAGCCACTGACTGTTGGGCTTATGATTTTTCAAAATAAAAATAAAATAAACGCTAGATGTTGGATTTCCACCACCATTTCCCTCTGCTCAGCTCGGAAGGCTTGGGGTGATGGTCGTTCGCTCCAGATACGTAGTGTCTCTGAAGCTGTCTTAGGGCGACTGATTAAAAAAATATGAAATAAAATAAATGAGGAAATTTTTCAAAGAAATAATAAATATATTAGCTGTAAAACAATGAATAATTCTTATAAATAAGGAAATTACATAATATATCTCTTTTCCAGCAGTGGATAGAGGGCAGTGGTGGTGGAGAAATCCCATCTGGAAAACAAGCAATTTCGACGAAATTTCCCCGACTGGGCAGGCCTACGGTAAGACATGTCCGATATTGCTAGGTTGACGCTTAGCTTTTCTTGGATTTGAGGAGTGATTCTCGAAAGTTTCACGCTGTTGGAAGTTCTGCATGATGTTGCCAGACAGCTACTTAACGTTTTTTGGCTTTGGGAAGTGATGACCGAAACCAGTGGTAAGACCTGCCCGATGTTGTCAGGTATCTACCTAACGTTTTTTGGATTTGGGGAGTGCTATCCGAAACTGCCATCCAATGGGAAGACCTGCCCGATGTTGCCAGGCATTTACTGAGCGTTTTTTGGCTTTGATGATTATTACCTGGGGGAGGACTGCTCGATATAGTCTGAACCCGCAGTGGGTTATCTATTCTATACTTTGAGAAGTCATTCACAATGTGACATGAACCCGCGTGCTTTCGATGGGAGGACTTCTCTGGAGTGGTCTTTGTGTTGTGAACTTTGAATTTCAATTTTGAGGAGAGATGCCCAGTGAAGTCTCAAGCGAGTGGCAAGGAATGACCGGCCACGACTAAAGTCGGATTCAAAAGTCCTGACACCTGGCTTTGAAGCTTTATTACTCGGCGAAAAAAAATCGCAGAATGTTGAGTCAAAGACAGAAATATTCTTTAACATTATACGTGTAAAGCGATGTCAGTTTGATTTACTTTACCACCGAGCAATTCACGCCTACCCCGAAAGGGAAACGGCTTAATGATATAATAATAATAATAATAATAAAGGCCGACAAATAAGTTCAATGCCAAAAAACTTGTTAAATTTAATAATGTTTTGAAGTTTCTCACGCTAAATCTAAATGGATTTATATGCACTGTTGATTCGATAAAGGCCATATTTCACTGATTATTCATGTTCTAACTATTACTGTATTTTGAATTTTAATAATAAAATTTGGTAAAATTATGTATTTTATAGGGAAAATAGGAAAAATGTTAATGAATTTAAAAAAATGTTTACATGTTCACCAAATTCTATCTATCTGCGTCATAAATCTGTATAGTCAAGAGAGAAAAATTTATTTTAAAAGTTTTATTTGTACGTTGAATTTGGGAAGGGAATGGAATTTTTTCAAACAGTGGATTCATCACTATTATTGATGTGAAGCGTGAGAATTTTTCTTTGAGGTCTATATATAATACTGAAATAGACTACTTTTTCCCTGAGAAAAAAAGAGCTTGTGATGGTGATAAAACTATGTATACATAATTGCCATCAATTGGAAAGCGTGCCGTGTCTCGATCTGTGGTATATTGATGAATACATTTATTCGACATTCGTTCCAGAAAAAAAGGAGGATGCAAATATAAAAATCTGACGAAAGACATTATCATTTTGATATATCTGCACGCAGATGTCCCTAAATATATTGCCAAGCACGTATATGCGCGTTGGAAAAAGCTTCGGCATACATTAGAACGGATATGAAATGTGAATAATATAAACGTGTTTTCTACCAGTTTTTATTTACATTCAGAAAATATTTGAAAACTTATATATGAGTGAATGACCAAATATTTTTCTTTATTTTAAGATGAAGATACTATATTATAAGAAGTAAAAAAAAGTTTGTACAGCTCATAGGTATTTCAGTATTAAAAATTAGGATTTTTGAAGATAAGGTTTTTAATGAATCCTTATTAAAAATAGATAATAAAATATAACAAAATAAGACAATATAAAAAGACCAATAAAATATATAAAGGCATTTAGATTTTAAGTTTTTTTGATTTTGGAAACGTTCAAAGTTCAATTTTTAAATTAAATTGAGCTTGAATGTATTTTAGTTACATTTTTCTGAATTTAAATAATTTAGGGCGAATTTAACGGAATTCTATTGAATGGGAAAAATATACAATATTTTTACGATTCAAGGATATATTCAATTCAATAATTATTCTTTTTCCGTGTTATATATAGTGAAAGTATAACTTAAAATATTGCCGCACATTTCGAATCAAGTGATTTGAACTAAATTAAGTGAATGATTGATAAATTTATGCATCGAGACGGGACAAGTCCCAGACGATCGGAGAAAAGCAATTATCGTACCAATATACAAAAGAAAGGGAGATAAAACAAATGCCATAATTACAAAGGTTTCAGCTTACTAAGTACCGTAGTTAAAATATACTCAAAAATACTTATTCGTAGGGTAATGGAAATTACAGAAGAAAAGATTTGGGAAGTCCAAAGTGGATTTATGTTAGGAAGATCATGCACAGATCAGATATTTAGCTTAAGGGCATGCTCTACGTTGACCACGTGATCAAACCAGTCCTCGGTTATAAAATGTTTTTTTTTTGGTGTTTACCATGTCCAAACGCAATGATATATCGCTCTCAAAATTTGGAATATAGGAGACGAGACAATAAATTGCGTTTTTATATTTAGTTTGAGTTATAATTTGAAAAAAAAAATTATCCGAGTAAAAAAGAAATGAGTAAAATTAATTTCAGTTTCTTTTTGTGCTTACTACGTCCACACGGATTGACATATCGTATTTAGAATTTGATAGATTAAATAAAAAGCACTAAAGAACGTTTGTATACATCAATATGTTTATAATTTCGAAGAAAATTTATTTATAAATTAGCGATGTCATTGCGTTTAGCCATGAGGATAGCAAAAACATTTTGAAAAAATCGAGGCATCTACTTTATCGACATTGAAAGTGTCTTTTTTTCTCCGCTAGAAATTGCTCAAAAATGCTCCAAAAATAATGACAGGTTACGTGTATACAAACGTTCTTCAGTGATTTTTATTTAGTCTTTCGAATTCTAAATTCGATATATCAATCCGTGTGGACGTAGTGAGCACCAAAAAAAAAACTGAAATTAATTTTACTCATTTCTTTTTTACTCGGATAAATTTTTTCAAAATTATAACTCAAACTATATAAAAACTATATATAAATATACTATATATAAATATATAAACACAATTTATTGTCTCATTTCCTATATTCCACATTTTGAGAGCGATGTATCATTGCGTTTGGACATGGTGAGCACCAAAAGAACATTTCATAACCGAGGACTGGTTTGGTCACGTGGTCACCGTAGAGCATGCCCTTCAGGGGCCTTATCAGCATTATGAAACGGGATTCCAGTTTCCGGCCGCACGGTTGAATATTTTTGTCTGATATTTTGCATATCTCATCTAAATATTGGTCTGTTTTGCCGGCTAGATTCGGTTTTTTGAAAAAATGTTTATATTTTGCCTTATAAACAAAATGAAAAGAACAATAGAAAAACATGCAGCGATTCTCAGTACTAGCTGAGTGAGTATTTTCAGGCCCTGTCCAATGGACCCTCTGTCAAAACGAATAACCCTTTCATTGTTATAAGATGCAGGCCGGTTTAACAAACTGAAATTGTGAAAGCATCGTGTAAATCAATTTTAATGAGCAGAAATAGTTTATTCATATAATTTCAAGAAAGTGAAAAAAAGATTAATGAAAATCGGTTAATATTTGCAGTAATAATAGAAATGTTGAAGTGCACACGATAGCATGCCCAACATGGTGAACACCAAAAAAACATTTCATAACTGAGGACTGGTTTGGTCACGTGGTCACCGTAGAGCATGCCCTTAACGCCATACAAATTTTTTTGTGCGATGCGCAAGTGTTCAGAACACCTTGTGTATAATAACTAGCAACTAGACCTTAGAGTAAGAGAAAGGGAGAAAATAGCTGCACCACGGCGAAAGGAGGTACTGCATGCAGTGACGTCAGCAAGGCGGCATGGAAGAGTAGAGGCGAGAGTCACGAGTACAGCGCCTGCGGAGCTCGACGCGCGCTCGACTCCCACGCAACGCCCACACAACCTCCCCGTTAAAAGGGTGCGCACTGGCCCAGAACGAGAGAAGTGTTTGGGAGCTGATAGCCAGAGCCCTAACAATTAAACCCTACAGCTGGAAGCCATTCCTAGGTACCCACAGCTGGAAGCCAGCCATAGGGCTTCACGAGCAAGCCGTTGCCATGACCAACCAATCGAATACGCAATCTACAGCAATCTCTCTCTCTCTCTTCTTCTGGCTTCCAGCTGGAAGCCAGCCAGAGGCCGCCCGGAAGAAACCTTTCCGTCACCCTCTTCGGAGGACGAACCGAAACTTCAACGAATACGAACTCCGATTCTGTGAAAACATTATGATAAGAAGATCTTTAATAAAATCAAACCAAATAATAAAATATTTTTTTGTTCTTCAAATTCTCCCCCCTTTTTCCTCCGCTAACAGGCTAGCTGGCATACCAACCTGCTCGTTACCGCTGAGACAGCTGGCATCCCAGCCCTCTTGGCCGAATCACTTACTCACTTCACCCCTCTCCCACCAACGAAAAAGCAGATCTCCAACTAACACAATTCTTTTCAGGAGTAAAACGAATCGAAATCAAAATGTCCGCTCAACTTGCTATCTCTTTCTAACTTATGAGATAGACACATCACTCCCCCTTTCTACCTCCCTCGACATTTATCCTCTTGCTCCCTCCTCTGGTACTCTCCAGACACTCATCCATCCCCTCTCTCTTTCTATCATATGAGAAAAATAGCTCAATATCTCTCCCTCGTTTTGGATGGACTCCAAGCCTGGCGGTACCTCATGGAGGCTCCCAGGTGCCCCAGGATTTCCGTAGCTCCACCTACCAGCGGGAACGAGAAACCAAAAAGTATGGCCCGACTAGACCGTTATCTAACAGAGCGGGTAGCCATTCTCGAAAAAGTAGAAACTATTCGCCCACAGGCCTCCCACCAGCAGCTACACTAAGGCCTATTCCACCGTCCTCTCCCTTCTCCAGTACTACCCAAATCTTCCCACCTGTCACTATCTCTTTCTATCTTAAGAGATAGACTTCCGTAAGCCCTGAAGACTATCCTTCTTACTATGATCCAACGAATACCACCCAAAAGTAAGGAGCATATCAGTTTCATCAAGACATCACAGAAATGGAACGTAGGTATCAAGAAAAATGGAACGTGAACATGATGGCGGGCAATTGTTGGAATCTCAAAAGAGATTTACCAGAAAGAGGCGCATATGAGCGCATTTGAAATCCTATCCGAAAATACCATTACCGACATTGGTATTGTAATTATTGTCATTTAGTGCTATCAGCGTAGGGTGGATCGATGATAAGACGTGACGACAGGGTTGATTATGGGTTTTTATTAATTTTGAAAGTGGCTCATATGAGCGCGATTGAAAGCCTATCCGAGAAGCCCATTATCAACTTTGATATTGCATTTACAGTCAATTAGTGCTATCAGCGTGGGGTGGATCGATGATAAGTCGTAACGAGATGGCTGATTATGAGTTTTTGTTGATTTTGAAACTGGCGCATATGAGCGTCACTGATGAGGAGAAAAACTCTGATTACTCCAGAGAACGGCACTGAAGTTATACTTGCGGTATTCGCAGTAACTTTCAGGGATGCAGAGTCGTTGAATACTTGGTTCGATCTCGACTGTACTCGACTGGCGTCTGCTTTAAAGCTGCCTTCACTTGCTTGACGCTAGAAGTTGGCAGGGAAGAATTTTTGGCGCGCGAATTTAGAATTGATTAAAAAATTCAAGATTATATATTTAAGTTATATTTGTTTATCTGCAAATTGGTGTACTTTAAAAAACACTTTCAGAACTTCATTTATAATACATACTTTTTTGTTTCTTTTTCAAATACTGGATCAATTTAGCTACATAGATAATAAATTAATCTGACATGACTTGAAGTTAGTTTGTGGGCTGAGATTGATTCAAAAGTATTAAATTAAATAGGAGCTACGAGCGTCAGATGAACAGCGAAACCGCGCTTGCGCTGTAGGTTGCAATAAAGACTTTAACCTCTTTGCGTCGATGCGCGACTCGGAATTCTATGTATTCTGACAGCTGACGTTAGGATGTCCAGCCAATGGAAGAAAGAAGAATTGAAGGGCCGGCTTGAAGAATGGGGCGTGCGCGTGAACGCTTGAAAGTGCCCCTGAACGTTATGTAATCTACCGACAATCCCCGCTTGTACCGTTCGCCCGTGTTTACCATTAAAAAAAAGTTACGAATCGTTGATTCTCAGAGAACTTCCAGTGGGAAAGTTTTTCCGTAGGGATGAACGAATAAATCTGCGCAAACAGCATATTATTTCGTTTTGTATGTCACAAGAAATCACGAGCTTAGTATAACGAAATGATGCGCGCCGAGGAAACATTCGCCGCCAGTGGGCTGAATCGGGAGTTTGCTATTCAAAATCACCTACAGCCTACAATTCTTGACCGATTTTCAAATTTTTTGTTTAGCAGTGGTCAGCAATAGTTGCATAAGACGGTCTATGGATTAGATTTTTCAATTTTTATCATTTTCTATTTTTTATATAAATGAACAATGAGCGAAAATGAGACATTATAATTTTCATCTTGTTAATAAAAAATGGAAATTGTTGAATTAGACTGAAACTATTTTATAGAATAGGCAGGTAACAACGTTTGGCACTATCGCTCACTCAAATGAGGCATGGTCGCTGCACAAACCGCCGCGGTGGCGCTGCGTTCCCACTAAGAAGACAGCTGCTTGCCCAAAATTTTTTCAGTGTAGAATGCTCATTTTTAAACGGATTAGGACCTGCAATATATAAATTATATAAAATTAATATTAAATACGTATTTATGTGAATGGATGCTAAGTTAGTAAGTCTATAAATAAGTTTCTGATAAATTGTGAATTTACCTTTGTGATGACGAAGAATGTAGAATCTAAATAATATTTTGATTATTCAAAGTTGAAAATAATATAATAATTATGTTAAAAAGTTTAAAAATCAAAAATTAAATTCATATGGTTGACGGAGTGTGCACCCTCCGTCTCCATCTTAAGATATAAGCATTCGTTTTATTAAAAACATCATGTGAAGAATGATGCCTTGGTGCATGCGTAGTAACCCTTCTAAAGGTCATAGGCATAAGAACTAGCAATTCTACATAATAAAATATGAGTGATTGAATAATGATAATTTAACAATCGAAAGGTATGAAAATCGAAGTGTTATATAAATTAACAGATGAACGTAGACAGAAATAATCAGACGGAAGGTAGAAGAGGATTCAGCATAGTGAATCTAAGATCATATTGTATGATTCGTTGTACAAGTCTGAATCAGTTACTTTGTTGAGATAGTTTTCGACTTCTTTTTCAATGCAAACCATTTCGGCAGAAGCGCGTTTATAATAATTAGGCTCGTGGGATTTCAACTCCATCCCAATTAATGGTAGTTGAATCTTTATCATGGCATTGAACCAAGCGTAGAGTTAAAACTTTATGATTTTTTTCTGCATGGTTGATTTTATTTTTATGTTCCTTCATTCTAATACGTAGGGGGCGTTTCGTTTGTCCTACATAAGTCCTGCCGCAGTTACACGTGATTTTATGAACTACGTTACATTGATCTAAAGTGTCTAGTTTATCTTTACCTGATTTAATGAATTTATTGAACTTGGATTCAACTTTAAAAACCGTTTTTATTTTAAATTGATCAAATCGCCTTTTGAAATGTTGTGAAATTGTCTCTAAGAAAGAAATGGAGATGATCTCCTATTTAACATCAAGAATACCATCAACTTTTGGGTTGTTATTAGAAGGTTGGTTTTTCTTTAAATCAAACTCAGAAAGTCTTTTGTTTATATGTTTCTGTACGAACTCATTTAGATAGTTGTTATCCAATAAGAATTGTTCAATAATTTGTAGGCTATCTGAATGGAAAGTATTATCAGATAGTAGAATTGCGGCATAGTGGTTGGACCTTCTAATAACAACCCAAATCTTGATGGTATTATTGATGTTAAACAGGAGATCATCTCTGTTCTTTTCTTAAATACAATTTCACAAATTTTCAAGAGGCTATTAAATAAATTTAGAATAAAAACTGTTTTTAAAGTTGAATCCATGTTAAATAAATTTATTAAATTAGGTAAAGACAAATTCGATCCTTCAGATCAATGTAACGTAGTATATAAAATCACGTGTAACTGCGGCAGGACTTATGCAGGAAAAAACGAAACGCTCCCTACGTATTAGAATAAAGGAACATAAAAATAACATCAACCATGTACAAAAAAATCAAGAAGTTGAAGCTAAACATTTGGTTCAATGCCATGATAGAGATTCAACTGCCATTAATTGGGATGAAGTTGAAACCCTACATGTTGAACCTAATTATTACAAACGTCGCCTCTTCTATCTTGCGTCTGGTTATTTCTGTCTACGTTCATCTGTTAATTTATATAACACTTCGATTTTCATACCTTTCGATTGTTAAATTATCCTTATTCAATCACTTGTATTTTATTATATAGAATTGCTAGTTCTGACGCCTATGACCTTAAGAAGGGTTACTACGCATGCGCCAAGGCATCATTCTTCACATAATGTTGTCAATAGAATGAATGCTTATATCTTAAGATGGAGACGGAGGGTGCACACTTCGTTATCCCTATAAATTTAATTTTTGATTTCTTAACTTTTTAACATAACTATTATATAATTTCCAACTTCGAATAATCAAAATATTACTTAAATTCTACATACTTAGTCACCACAAAGGTAAATTTACAATTGATCAGGAACTCATTTATAGACTTACTAACTTAGCATCCATTCACATAAATACGTATTTAATATCAATTTCATGTCATTTATATATTAGATGTCCTAATTATTTAAAAAATGAGCATTCTAGTTTTATTGAGAATGACTATTATGATACATTTTTGAGATAAAATATCGTTTTCATCTATCTGTTTATGGTTCTATAATACTAACTAACAATCTGCGAAATGCGGAAGGTACACTCAAAAAAATGTCTGGTTAAATCAACCAGAATTCTGGTTAAATATGTCCTTACTATTCTTTCTGGTTAGACTCACAAGAATTAAGGTTGAATTAAACAGAATTTCTGGGTAATTTAAAAGGAATTCTGGTTAATTCAACCATAATTCTAGTTAGTCTAACCAGAAAAAATAGTAAGAGCATATTCAACTAGAATTCTGGTCGATATAATCAGACATTTTTTTGAGTGTATTATAATTTACTATTCTATTTTTTACATTCTCATTCATGAGAGTGTAATGTAATCGTCCAAATTTGCGATATCTGGTTTTTGACGGATCTTTACGTTTTGTCACTCACAGATTCCGAAAATCATAAACTTTTGTCGGTGTCTGTCTGTCTGTATGTATGGTTACCTGAATGTTGTAGCCACGCTAACTTTTGAAGGATTTGTCGAATTTTTTAGATTGATCTAGAATTTTCGTGTTATTTATTTAAATAACACGTTCGTTCCGCAACACTGCTCCGACCCAGATTGCTGATCAATCTCTCTAGCGATCACCCCAAGTGAAGAGCTTTACAAGGTTGTTATGTGAGGTTCCTCACTCGAGCCTATTAGTATCCAAGGTCTTTTGTTTCAGGCGTCATTCACTTTACTAACACTGTTTTCATAAACTATTTGTCTCTACACTTTTCGGTCCTGGCACACTTCTCTAGCTTCCTTTACGTCCATGCATTTTTTCATGCAAGCTCTCGTGTTACTATGGCTTCTTATGTCTCTTCGGATTAATGTCTCATTCTCAGATTCTAACCATTCTTTCGGTGGTATGCCTCTGGGTATACTTCCATTTACTTTACAACCCTTTTTCTTTGTGTCAGGTACACGTAAAATATCTAATTTCCTTACGTCCATAGTTTCTCGTACTTCTTTTATCTTAAGATAATTCACTCCTCTAGCATTCCAAACACCCACTCTCCATTCGTCGCCTGAAACTCGACCTTTACATTTACCATGTGTATGCAATTAGTTAATCTTTTTTGTTGAGAATTTCACCAGCCTTCAGCAGCGTTATATTAGATAGGAATTCATATGTTCCTATCTGCCAATTCACGGCCTACCTCTAGGCATGGAACCAAGAACTCATTTTTTGTACACATCATTTTTAATCATAATTTGTCAAAGTCGTTATGGTAATCCTGTAGGGCGTGCAAAAAGAAACACTTTTTATGCCTTGACTTTTTTTCGTGTCGTACGTTGTTTGGCTGAAAATGTTAATTTTCGTTTCATCTTTCGGATTTTGAATTTTCATCCCAAATGGCTGGCTAACGATCTTGACCTTTCGTTTACGAGACTAAAAGAGTATACAAAAGGCCAATCCGATAGGACAATTCTTTCGAAAGTTATCGTGCTCACAGACAGAGATACATACATGAGCATTAATGATGGTTATTTTATTGTTTTAATCGTTGCAAATAGTATTGAGGACATGAAAAAAATTAAATATTTTGAAAACCCACACACGAGATGAAAAAAAATGAAATGAGCAAAGTTTTTATGAGAATGTGCCCACTACTCGGGCCGATTTTTTCACTGTTAATGCTATTTTTTACGAATAAAACAGAAACTACACATCCAATCAAAAAGTGACCCATAACAAATTTGTAGCTCTTTCAGGAGTGCAGAGTTTTTGTTGAATCATCATTTGTCGTATCTCGCATAGTTTGACCGTGGAATTAAATTTAGGATTTTTCATTATTTTTTGTGCAATAAAAATTAGAATTTTCGATTTTTCCGAAAATTTAAAATAACTTTGTGATAATCCTGTAGGGCGCGCAAAAAGAAAGACTTCTGTCGCTGTGACTTTTTTTGTTTTGCGTTGTTTGGCTGAAAATTTTAATTTTAGTTTCCTCTTTTGGATTCTGAAAATGCTGTAAATATGAAAATTTTCATTTTATCGGAAAATGTCATCGAAATAAATTGTTCGAATTTTTGAGTACTATGAACGGGCCACATATAATTCTCAAATTGTGAAAAAAATGACCTCAAAAATTTTGAAAATGCGCTCACTTTTTGAATGTTCATCCAAAATGGCTAGCCAACGAACTTGACCTTTTATTTACGAGACTAAAAGAGTGTACCAAAGGCCAAACCAATAGCTCAATTCTTTCGAAAGTTATCGTGCTCACAGACAGACAGACATACATGCATACATACAGACAGACAGACGCATTCGTAAAAACCTGTTTTTTGGGTTCAGGGGTTCTCAAAACGTGTACATTTGACAAAAAACAGGGGTGTCGAATTTTACACAAATCTAATACCTTCTCTGGATGAGAATGTAAAAGTACGAATTTTCAAGTACGATGAGCATTAATGAAGGTTATTTTATTGTTTTAATCGTCACAAATTGTATTAGGAACATGAAAAAAATTCAATATTTTGAAAACCCCCACACAAGATGAAAAAAAAATGAAATAATCAAAGTTTTAATGAGAATGTGCCCACTACTCGGGGCGATTCTTTCACTATTAATTTTACTTTTTACGAATAGAACAGAAACTACGCATCCAATCAAAAAGTGACCAATAACAAATTTGTAGATCTTTTTGAAGTGCACAGTTTTTGTCGAACCATCATTTGTCGTATCTTGCACAGTTTGGCCGTGAAGTTAAATTTATGATTATTTTTTGTGCAATAAAAATGAAAATTTTCGATTTTTCGATAAAATTCGAAAAGTAGTTTTGATAATCCTGTAGGGTGCGCAAAACGAAAGCCCTTTTTCTCTTCTGACTTTTTTCCGTGTGTTGCGTTGTTTGGCTGAAGATGTTAATTTAGTTTCCTCTTTTGGATATTGAAAACGCGGTAAGTCTGGTAATTTTCATTTTATCGGAAAATGTCATGATAATGAATTGTTTGAATTTTTGAGTACTATGAACTGGCCACATTCAATTCTCAAATTGTGAAAAAATGGGCTCAAAAATTTTCAAAATGCACTTACTTTTTGAATTTTCATCCAAAATGGCTGGCTAACGAACTTGACCTTTCGTTTACGAGACTGAAAGAGTATACAAAAGGTCAATCCAATAGCTCAATTCTTTCGAAAGTTGTCGTGCTCATAGACAGACAGACATACATACAGACAGACAGACACATTTGAAAAAACCTGTTTTTTGGGTTCAGGGGGTCTCAAAACGTGGACATTTGACAAAAAACGGAGGGGTCAAATTTTACACAAATCTAATACCTTCTCTAGATGAGAATGTAAAAATACGAATTTTCAAGTACCATGAGCATTAATGATGGTTATTTTATTGTTTTAATCGTTACAATCGTTGTGAAATAATAGCAATGCTTTTATTTATAATCCTGCAACCTTGAAAGTTATACATTTGAAAATAAAAAAAAAGTTTTGAATGGAAGTGAAAATTTAGTACTCGTACAAGTTTCTGGAGTTATTTTTTACATAGATTGGTGCCGTTTACTTCTAACCTAGGATCAATATTGATTAATTTGTATCAAATCATTTAATAAAAAATTGCTGTAAGAAAATGAAAATGTAATACATGTTTCTTTATCCATTTTAAAGAAACATGTATATTTTCTTTACTAAATACACCGGAATGTGAAATATCAATTGGAAAATTAAATATTTACGAATTAAAAAATTAGCATTAGAATTAATTTATGTGGCGAAACTTTATTATTGTTACTAATTTATTTTCTGTACAAACAAAATAATGATTAGAATTGCAAAAGTATTATAATTTTATATTAATTTGTTATTTTGCCAATCGTGTCAGAAACCCTGCTGCTACTTTACTGATGTTTCGAGAAAACAGGGAGAAGCTGCGCTGAGCCAAGGATATTAGATATAAAATCGTTACCCTTAGAGCTGCAGACCAACGATTTTACCTACAGAGAAAGAGTGGAGGAAGATAGTACGAAGAGGGCAGTAGCTACGCACCGCACGAAAGGAGTTGCTATATATGTTATTCCCCCACTCCGCTGCCACTTGCCGCATCTATGTATATAATATCTTTGGCTGAGCCGAGAGAAAACCGATCGCGGGTATCGAAAACACGATCCCGACCCGTTCACGAGAAAGTATCGTGTCGAACATCACCACTATGCATAGGTGTCCACCTTTAGGAGTGAAATGGCCTCTCTTTAAAAGTGTGTTCATGCTAATAATCTAATTGTGCATAAACTTTCTGACAATCCTTGAAAACAACGAAGTCCTGTCAAGTTGTCATGTTTGCACATTCTTTGATGTGGTTATATTGATCCCGGCTAAGCACATTACATATGCCTTTCGGTTGGGGAAGGGACAAGGTGATCGTCCTGTTTTAGAAAAGTTTGAACAGCCTGGGACTAATAATAAAGGAAAGAAACTATTGGTTGATAATAAGCCACTTTAAGATTTAAAACTGATGAACCGCAAGGGGAAATCTAATTTCGAAAATACTTGTTTTCTTGATAGTCTTGCTAATCCCCCACCCACAGTCAGAAAAGCTGCCCGAGCAACGTAAGATCATCATGGTTCCTCATCTTCCACTTCCTCTGAAAGTCAAATTATCAAGTTCCTGAACAAGACCCCTAGCAAATCAAATAAATCTGCAGAGAGTTTGGAGGGCAGTTCAGATATCAACATCCTGTGCTTTCCTATCATATTTTGGAATGTTCACGGGTTAACCAATTTCTCAGTGCTTGCCTTTTTGATCACCGACAGTGATATTGCTGAGACCTAGTCAACATCATCGGCAATAGCTGATCTGGCCTGGCTTTAAAAATACACATGCGTAGTAAGTATAGCTTGAGAAAAAGTAATAAAGGAATACCTATCGGAGATTTAGCTATATACTTTAATCGCACATATTTCGCGGTTTAAGCTCCCAGGCTCTTGTCGGAGCACTTGAGATGTTACTTGATAGAATTTGCTCATAAGGGGACCTTTAGGTATGATTTTTTTTCGTATTAATATTCTCCTTAATAAAAAGGTACCTACCAGTGGTTTTCTGGGGAAAAACAAGAAGACGCAATTTTGAGCCAAATTCGAGAAAAATGCATTTCAAGAATTGCGAGTTGATAATTATAGAGTCCGCGTAAAAGTATTTCGAAGCGTCGGTAGCTTACCTGGTAGAGCGCTGGGCTGATAGCCGGAAGATTGCGCGTTCGATTCTTGCTGTCCGTACTTTTTTTATTGATCAAAATACTTATTTATTCCATTCCTGCATAATAATTAATCAAATTATGCTATTTAATGATTATTGAATCATTATTTTTAATAAAAACTCTATTCATCGTATTTGATTATCTCTCATTTGGATAATTGTATTCCTTTATTAAAATTCTTTATTCTGCAATAGACGTGCCAGATGTCGCGAAACTGTTTGGTTTCCTTGTTTTTGTGAAGAGTATCTTTGGATACTTGACTCATGGGATACTACATAATCCTGATGATGTAAATAATAATAATTTTTAAGATTAAATGTTAATGTAAAATAATAAATGTATTAAAGATAATTGACTATTATTCCTGTGTTTTATTTGTTGTAGTTTGTAAAAAACATTTTGATTTCGTATTTAACATTTAAATTTTCTAAGAAACACTTTGTTCCTAATTTAATTAAAAAATATAAATACTAGAAACTATTGCAGAATAAAGAGTTTTAATGAAATGTGCAATTTTCCAAACGAGAGATGATAAACATACGATAAACAGAGTTCTTACTAAAAATAATTATTGAACATTAAATGGCATAATTTTATTAATTATTGTTCAGAAATGGAATAAATAAGCATTTTGCATACGTATGCTCTATTTTTATTAAAACATTATTGATATTATTAACATTATTATGAGAAGTCGTAGGCTCCAGAAGCTACGATCATGGTTCCTTAAAGCAACCAATCCCGTTGCAACTGGAACGTCTAGGTCATCCACTTCTGCTCCTTCTGTCCTAGAAGGTAAGCAAGGACGGGAAATTTACACGAGACAACATCGTGCAACACTGTTCCTTGGAGTCAGGTCTCTAGCCGCAGATCACCTTACGCGGCAGACTGGAGAGTTGGAGATGAAGGTTTCAACTCTAGATACTTTTTTAGAGCTACCAATCTTTGTAGAATTTTATGAGGAACAGTGTTGACGGACCAGATGAAGTGATCCCAGAAGAACAGCCTTTTGCATCCGGTTCGCGATGGACTCGGAAATGGTGCAAGATATCATATATGTGTAAAGGAACTTTCTGTAGAACGTTTTCAACTGTGCCAATTATTTTCCTCACATTTTTTCGTATATGTCGTGTTTGCAAGAAAAATGCGAAAATTCGAATTCATGAAAAAAAAATTCTCCTGGCCACAAAAGTTATTTAGCCCGCATAAAAAGCACAAGGTATTTTATTTGTGATAGTACAACTTAAAAAAAATTGCGTTAAACTCTATCAGAATCTGAAAATAAATCTCAAATATCTCAATCAGGTCAAAATTTATATAAGTTTAAAGAAAAATGGGGATTTTGTTAAAAAACAAAGACATAAATTCAAATACACATAACTTCGTAATAAATTTATATAAACCACATTTCTAAAATTGCGCAAAAAAATGTTGTTTTCTCTCATTCATTTTTGTAGATTTTTTAGCCTTGTAATTGCGACAAAAATTATTTGTAAATTGTCAAATAAACCTTCAATTCGTCGCGAGATTCGATGTCAAAAAATATATAGTGATTCTGAGACTTTTCAGTAGCGAAATTCTGATTCTTGCACTCTCTAAATCCGAATTAGTGAAAATTTAGCTTTTCTGCCAGTGAATAGTCAAGAAAACATCAGCCCGTGCTTGTGCAAAGAAGTAGAGAGCACTGATCAAACCATCCGAGCTTTTTCTGTTTGAATCAGCGTATTTACGAGTACGAGTATACTATCCTGCATATTACGATCTGAGATTTTTACACATAAAAAAATAAACAAACTGTCACATATTATATGAAAGAATTAAAGGTGACGAAAAAGAACATTGGACCCATATTTGCCAAGGTGGGGGCTCGGTTTTGGATTATATAGTAGTAAAAGAGACTGAAAATGAATGTCCTGTCGCAGAGATTAGAACTGAAGCTAGAATAGAGTTGGATCACTTCCCAGTGGAATTTAGCTTAGAAATATATAGAAGAAAATATAAGGAACGCAATAAAAAAAGTAAGAAAGTTCAAAATACATATACCAAAGAGATTAAGCTGGGTTATACAACATCAGAGGAATATGAAAAAGAAATAGAAAAACGTTGCGAATAAACAGAGGAAGGTTTAGAGGATCTAGTGTGGGAAGATAGATGGGCAAAGCTTAATGAAAGCATATGAGAAGCGGCAGAAAAATTAAGGAAGGAAAAATTTGTAAAGGTAGAAGAAAGCAAGACTATTGTTTTTGGAAAGCACTAGGAAATTTTAGAAAAAAGAGAAGGGAAATTAATAGTTAATAATGAATAATATATTTTAGGTCAGATAAACATTGATAAGTCGGATTCGAACAAAGAAAGTGAAAGAGTACATTTAAGAAGAGCAAATAGAAATAGAGAAAGAAGATATTTTAAACAATGATATCTCATTTGAGGAGATAGCAGAAGTTATAAAAAATTAGAAAATGGAAAAGCAGCAGAGGAAGATGATATTAAAGTGGAATTCAGAAAGGGATTACCAAAATCATGTATAGAAGAATTACCTAGAATATTAATTGGATTTTGGTTAACTGATACTCTAGGAACAGGTTGGAAAAGAAGCCGGAATAGTTCCTATCTTTAAGGGGGAGATGAAGATAAAACAGGAAACTACAGGGGTGTTTCCTTGCTTAACACAAGAGACTGTACAAAGAAAGTTAGTCGGGATTTAGAAAAATAAGTTCGACCAGATATATTTGTATTGAACTCGCTCATTAAGAATAAACCATAACAAATTATATGTGACTTTTATCGATCTGAAAAAAGCATTTGATACAATAGATAGAGATTTGTTATTTGTAAAACTCAAAAGATTAGGGATACAAGGAAGGATGTTTGGTATGCTAAAAGTAATATATAGAAAAATAACGAATAAAGTGATAACAGATGAAGGGATTACAAATGCTTTCGAAACTTAAAGAGGAGTAAGACAAGGGATGCCCTTTGAGTGCTACATTGTTTAATGATGTAATTGATGACATTGAGGATTAATGGGAGAGAAAGAGTAAAGGGGGGACATTAATAGGGAAATTAGAATAATGGGACATTATATGATATATATACACATATTTGAAAACCCGCGTTGGCATACATGGAGAATGAATTGATATGAACTGTTAAATTTAAGGTTGTCTATTGTCTAATAAGGGTTTTTTATTTTTATAAATTCTTTCTTTCTATTTTTATAAATTTAAGCTGTTTTATTTAATCTTTTGACCCTAAACTTACGCTCCACTTAGACCTTGACTATAAGTAGCATTACTCGTACGCCACTTCAATTAATCGCCCAAGAAACCGCGAGCCACTTACGTCATTATGACTGCGACTTACGTAGGTCGACAGTGGGGTGTACGACTGTACGTCAAGTAAATGCTTAGGTAACTAGGCCAGCCACCGGCTCCCGGGGTCTACGACATCTGCTGTTCTGAGATCGACCCTCATTCTCTTGATTTCTGGTTTCAATCCCTATCGGACATTCCTATCCACTTCTAAGCGACAGCCTTTGTATTATGATCCCTGTGAAGTAGTAAAGTGCTCATACTACTGCACCGTCGACATGTACTTACACTTGTACAGTCATTTTATGTTACGTCCACAACCCGCAGGATTTATGTCCTGAATCGCTGAATCCATCTTCCTGGTCAGTTTCAAACTGACCCTATTAGACCTGAGGGCTTTTGGTTTATCACAATTGTTCAGAAAACAAGTTTATGCGACTCCGGTGCATAAACGCGTTTTTATGCGACAGCGTAGAGTATCATAATGTTGTACATTACGATACAGTGTAGATCACTCTTCACATTACACTCCGCTGTATCGTAATGTACAACATTACGATACTCTACGCTGTCGCAACAAAACTGGTAAATGGTTGGTGTAACAGGCAAATCGGATAAGGGCGGCTTCATAAAGGCTCACTTGCCGAATCGTTAGAGCTGTCAAAAGTTTCTTACAAGCGTGGGTAAAAGCAGAAAATACCGAGACGCCAGAGAAAGCTTACCCACATGTAGAAGTCAAATTTTGGATCGTTAATATATTTTTCTTCCGATCTAACTTTGATATGACTTTGATCTTACCTTGACCTTGGCACCCTGGGGTCAAGCGGGCCTCGGATTCAGACTTAGCGATCCCCAGAATATATTAGTATGGTAGTCTAGTCCCATGTAGCCCATTTACCCATATGAATCATCTATATATTCAAATTAAATGACCTTTAAATGACCTTAGAGGTCGTCATAAAAAAAATAAAAATATACATATCTGGACGTAAAATCTTCCGTTCTTTCAGAATCTGCAGTCAGAAATTTGATTTTGGTGGAATGAACGAAATTGACCTTGAACTGACCTTGACTCGATAAGATCCAATGGATCCCGGATTCGGATTCAGGGACCCAAAAAACATGAATTATAGTAGTTATCTTCACATAAATGAATTTTCTGTCCATTTGACCTTCAAATGCCCTTGACCCAGATGTGCTGGGGTCAAACGGACCACGGATTCATGTTCAGCGGGCCAAAATACATGGGAATATATGTGTTGCATCTGTAGAACAGAAAAGTGGTTTTTTTGTGTGCCGGTGTAATTAATCAATAGAAATTTAACGATCTTTGGGCTGGAAAAATATTTCTTTTTTTTCACTATATATTATTGTTTTTATAATATTTAGGCATATTTGTCGTTTAACTATTAAAAAGAATGAATATGAAAAAAAATTGGAATAAAGTACGAGACGAACGCGAGACCACTGACTCTGTAGCCTAGAACCTAGACCATTGCTCTGTCGCAGTTACCTCAAACACTGTACAATAATGGATAGATAAATGTGCAACAACATAATAAGTATCATCTATAACAATATCAAGATGAATTAGCTAATGTTACTCGGTCTAAATCAAAACAAAATTGGCAAAAATAATATCAAATATATTATTCTTAACAAGGAATTAGCTTAGCATGGATTTCTATCAAACTTTTTTTCTCATAAGCCGCTTTCTATCTAAGCAAACGTTTTGAACTTTATTCACTTTATATTAGACCCTCTTCGCCCACAAAATATTATTAAAATCTATGTTTTCTGTTATAAAAGTAATGAAATTACACATTTTCACATTCTAAGTCCGATAAGTTTTTCAATTTGTTTTGTTTCGTACAATTTATTGCGTATTCCTCAATTAGCAACAAATACTTTTTACGGGTAAAAGAATTTTCAAGTTGTATTTTCCAAAAATTCAAAAAATTAAGAAAATTCATTTTCAGACCTGAAAAGGCCTAGCGGAATCTCTGAACATTTTTTTTTAAATAAAAGAAAATTTAGGATCATAGTTTGTCAACGAAAGTATGGAATTTATATACTAGCGTTCGCAAAATTCAAAATTACACTTGCTTGGGCACTCTAGTGTGGAGTTTACGATATCTAGACGAAATAGAGAAAGTTCAATCGATTTTCTTCAAAGATCCCTCTGCGTATGCTTGAACACACCGGGCCATGCAATCAGACTTGAATTAGGTACAAAGAAACTATCATGCGTATTGTTAAAGTTCACTCTGAACATGCTAGCCAAAACTCTATCGATGGAAAGTGATCGAATTCCTAAACAGTGTTTCTTAAGGGTAAAACATCTGAGCGATTCTCTTTCAACGTCTGTTAAATATAATTGGTATGTCGACTTAAATAACTTGGAAGATTCACATTCTCTGCAAGTCTTATCACACCTAGATTTGACTATCGGCCCTCAGTGTTATTTTAGCTCAAGATTACCTATCATTTATATAAGATTTATTGCGCAAATGCGGATTATTAACATATACAATGCCAAAATTACAATCAAGGATAAAAAATAGAAATTGGACTCGGCAGTGATATATATATAGAAGATGTGTCAATCGAATTAAACTATACACCATATTGACGCCTGTGTGGAATAAGGTGTTCGTTTCTTATCTGATTGAAGAAGGTGTTGGTTCGGAGTTTGTTCAAAGAAGGTGTTGGTTCCGAGTTTTTTAAAGATGTTGGTTCGGAGAAAGGCGTTCGTTCGGTGAAGTATTTTGTTCTTGAAGTTTTGTAGCGGTATCACTGACGCAGGGTACCCAAAATTATTCAAAAATAACATTTTCTTTTTTATTTAAGCTTCTAATTCATACTATTTGCATAATTGTATGAAACTAAGGTAATAAAACAGCACGTTTCACATTTCTTTTGAAATTACTGTATTACGAATTAATTGTAGTATGTAATGCATTGTGGTGAGTATTGAAACTAATAATTGTTTCCAAGGAATACTAGAATATTGTAATATTTATATTTATAGTAAAACTGAGGAAATCAGCGCACGAAGGGCGTCTAGGACAATTATAGTTCTTGTATATCCATAAATGCATTTATATAATATATGAGATTACAATATCAATTTATTCAAAGAAATTGAAGGTACATATTGTGTATTCTACGAATACATTCAAATATACTCTTCCGCACAATGTCCTGTAATATGTGCAGGCATTATTTTCTTTTTATTTTGAATCATGTTTATAAACAAATTGATTGGAGAATTCTTTGAGAATTTAAAAGCAATTTAAGCTGCGGCCTTTGGAGATCTAGTCAATGTATTATAAGTATGTCGATACATTTCTTAGAGAAAAATTCTTGCATTTAAAAGAATAAAAAGTTTTTCAAATAGGAATCTGTATTATCATCGGAGATAGTAATTATCGATCCGTTGAGAAATCCAATCACACATACTGTGTAAGCTTTCTTTATTTTCCTATGCTCACTAACATCTAAATCTGAAAATTGAGATAATTTACCATTTTTTAGTGATTTTTTTAATTTACGACGCATCATATCACATTCTCTATCGAACCAGGGGTTTTTCCTGGTACTCGCCAGAAAGGCTTGGAAACCAGGCCTAACTTATTCGCTACTACCGAAATTTCAGATATGAGGTTCTCGTTCAACGCCTCCACATCCTCACCAATACAAGAAACATTAGGCGAGACTAACATTTGGTCAGTGTATGCCATCAACGCTCTTTCCCACCAGACGAATTTCTTGCAATCAAAAGTTATTTAACCTACCATTTAAAATTAAATTTTTATCAGCAATTTCAACAACCACTGGTAAATGGTCTGATAATGTAGGAATGCCAAAAACCGAAAAATCTTAAATCAAACCCAAGGAATCCGCATAACAAAATATGAGATCTACTACACTTTTACCCTGATGGCCTATACAAGTATATTGTGCTGGGGTATAATTTTCAGATCTGTCATATAAAACAACCAAATTGTACCCGTCCAAACAATTTATTAAGGCCTCATCTCTGGGGCCCCCCAAAAAAAATTGAGATATTTGGATACACTGAGCGAATTCTATCAATCAACATCTCCAGCGCTCCGACAAGAGCCTGGCAACCCAACGACGGCTTAAAGCAAACATTACCAATAATAACTTTAAAGGCTTAGCCGAAATATGATCGATTAACATATATAGCTAAACATCCGCTAGGTCTTCCTCTGTTACTATCTCTAGAAGCTATACTTACTACGCAGGTGTAATTCTGAAGCCAGGCCGGAGAAGCTATTACCGATGACGTAGAGCATGTCCACACTCTCTCCCTCTAACTAGTTAGGAAACCGGTCTCCCTGTCCTGATCGTTTATTTATTTGATTTTCCAGGCTTCTTGTTGAAAAATTTGTCAATTTGACTGACAGAAGAGGTGTATGATGAGGAACCAGAACGATTTTGTCTAGTTTCAGCAGCTTTTTTGACTGTGGATGGGGGATCAGGAACACTGTCAACAAAACAAGTATTTTCCAGAATCTATTCCCATCGGAGTTCATCAATTTTTAAATCCGAGAGAGGTTTATTATCGTCCAGCAGATTCTTTTCCTTTATAAAAGCCTCAATTCCAAATTTTTGAAGCTTTTCCTTAGCTACCCACAGCTTATTTCTCTCCAGTCTCTCCTGTAGCGATGAGTCGTGACTGATACCGATGTTTTTCTCTGCAAGCTGTTCTCGCTTTTCTATAATTAATTGCTTATGAAGCCGAGAGCACAACTTAACCAAAACAGGGCGATCACCTTGTTCCTCTCCCAACTGAAAGCCGTCGTAATGTGCTTAGCTGAGATAGATATATCCACCCATGATAAAGTACGAAAAATACAGCTAGACAGGTCTTCATTGTTCTCTGAATTGTCAGGAAGTTTGTGCACAATAAGGTTATTAACATGAACACTACCTGTTACATTTAGCTTTTAACAACTGTGACCCTTTCACAAGCAAATCTAAATCAGTTTCCAGTTTAGAGATTGTTTTTTTAACAAACTTAACCTCCTTCTTAGTTTTCGCAGTATCCGCTTTTATAGAGATTAAAAGTTCCTTCATTTTTGAGTCCGTCATAATTTTGAAGGCGAAAACGACAAATCCCGGTTCTCTCAGATATGTAAATTTATTCCTTGTTCACTTGTGAAATTGAGAAATTCAAGCAAACATCTGTATCGAGGAAATCTCTAAAGTACACTAGTTTCATGAAAAGTGGAAAATGGTTATAGCTATCAATATGACATCCACCGAAAACCGAAATAAATCCATCGATACCACCATTGCTATGGCAGAACTAGCCTGTAACCAGAAATGCACACCTTATTATGAAATCCAATTGGTTAGGAGCCGCTACAATAGACTAGCTAGTAAAAACAGTATCCTACACAAATTATGAGGCAAACAAGGTCAAAAAAAAGGATTGGTGAATTTTGTGGGTGTTGACTACTCGTCAACAACCATAAATGTATAGCTGTCCAGGAGAATGCCAAAAGACAGTTTTGTAAGAAACGTCACGCACGGACTGAATGCTGCAACAAAACATAGTTTTGTCAACTCCAAAACGACTCTTACGTGCCAACCGACAGACAGATCATTGACAAATGTCAACAGATAGATTTATATGAAATATGTAGAAGAAACCAACCTAGTGTCAAGTTAATAGACAGCGAATCTTGCGAAGCCAGTTCACTCAAAAGATACTCGGAAAACAGATGTAATCAGTCACCTTACCTACTACACAAGGAAACTTTTGTACCTATAATAAATGGTAAGATTATAGTACCCTCCAAACCATTAGACTTAGACGTAAGTTGCGAAGATTTAGTCGAAACAGAAAAAAATTTCGAACCTCAAAAACTTACAGGATTTGGATGCAAAGTGTACAACAGCCACGATACCCTAAAAGTATGTATCATATGAAACTCATATGACGCCATGGCCAAATGATACATACGAGATATTTTTTGAACAAAAAGACATTAACAGATTAGAACAAAAATTAGTATAACTTCCGAAACAAATATCACACAAAGAACTTAAGGAAGCTAGAATTAGCTTAGACGACACCGAAAATATTTTACATACTATTGCCGCCCACAGGAGGCTCAGTACTTGGAAAGGAACGAGTTTAGAATGGTAACAATATTTAGGTTACGCCGCTTGAGGACTAGGCACTCTGTATACTTTAGGTAAATTAGGTATCCTCGATTGCATAAAGGGATGCTTTCCGAAAACAATCAAATTATTCAGTAATAGAAATAAAGTAGTCCACCAATCCCATATTGTAACGTACCAATTGAACATTCCTTGGAATCTTTTCAAATACCCTAAAATAACTGAAAAATACCTTGGAATTTTGAAAAATACCCAACAATTTTTTTAATTCTGTGAAATTCTTTACATTTAATAAAATTTATTCAAAATTCCTTGAGATCTTTTAAAATATCCAAAAATATTATTGAATACCGTAAAATAACTTGAAAATTCCTTTGAATCTTTAAAATTACCCTCGAATCTTTTAAATACTTTAAAATTAAAAATTTCTCAACATTTTTCAAAATACCCTAAAATAACATGAACATACCCTGAAATTTTTTCAATTCTGTGAAATTCTTTACATTTATTAACATTTATTCAAAATTCCTTGCAATCTTTTATAATACCCTAAAATCTTTCCAAATACCGTCAAACAAGTTTAGAATTCCTTTGAATCTTTAAAAATACTCTAAAATCTTTTCAATTCTTCAAAATTAAAAATTTCTCAAAAATTCTTGATTCACCCTAAACGAAGTTAAAAATACCTTGGGATTTTTAAAAATACCCTACAATTTTTTAACCCTGTGAAATTCTTTACATTTATTAAAAGTTATTCAAAATTCCTTGCAATATTTTAAAGTAATTGAAAATATTTTTAAATACCGTAAAATAACTTGAAAATTATTTTGAAATTAAAAAAATACCCTACAATTTTTGTAATTCTGTGAAATTCTTTACATTTATTAAAAATTATTTAAAATTCCTTGCAGTCTGTTAAAACATCCAAAAAATTTTAAATACAGTCAAATAACTTGAAAATTCCTTTGAATATTTAAAAATACCCTAAAATCTTTTAAATACTTTGAAATTAAAAATTTCTTCAAGATTTTCAAAATACCCTAATATAACTTGAAAATTCCTTTGAATATTTAAAAATACCCTAAAATCTTTTAAATACTTTGAAATTAAACATTTCTTCAAGATTTTTAAAATACCCTAAAATAACTTGAAAATTCCTTTGAATCTTTAAACACACCCTAAAATCTTTTAAATACTTTGAAATAAAAAATTTCTTCAAGATTTTTAAAATCCCCTAAAACAACTTGAAAATACCTTGGAATTTTTAAAAATACCCTACAATTTTTTTGACCCTGTGAAATTCTTTACATTTATTAAAAGTTATTAAAAATTCCTTGCAATCGTTTAAAATATCCTTAAATTTTTTTAAATACCGTCGAATAGCTTGAAAATTCCTTTGAATCTTAAAAAATACCCTGAAATCTTTTAAATACTTTAAAATTGAAAATTTTACAAAATTTTGTAAAATAGCCTGAAATAATATGACAATACCTTGGAATTTTTGAAAATACCCTAAAATTTTTTTATCTTTGTGAAATTTATTACATTTATTAAAAGTTATTCAAAATTCCTTGCAATTATTTGAAATATCCAAAAATATTTTTAAATACTCTAAAATAACATGAAAATACCCTAAAATTTCTTTAATCCTGTGACATTCTTCACATTTAATAAAAGTTATTTAAAATTCCTTGCAATCTTTTGAAATATCCTTAAATATTTTTAAATACCCTGAAATAACTTGAAAGGACCTTGGAATTTTGCTAAATACCCTAAAAAATTGTATTTTGTTTAATTCTTTAAATTTGTTAAAATTTATTCAAAATTCTTGGCCCTGTTTTAAAATATTCGACAATTTTATTAAATACCGAAAAATAACATGAAAATTCCTTTGAATCTTCAAAAATGCCCTCAAATATTTTAAATCATTAAAAAATTTCAATTTCTTTAAACCTTTTAAAATACTTTAAAATAACTTGAATATAGGTTGAAAATTTTTAGACATTCCAAAATCTTCAAAATCCTCAGGAATACTTTACATTTGTTAAAATTTATTGAAAATTCCTTGCAGTATTTTCAAATCACATCAAGTCTTTTAAATACTTTAAAATTAAAAATTACTTCAAATCTTCTAAATTTCTTAGAATATTTCAAAATACCCTTAAATATGTTACTCTTGAAAATTCCTTGAAATCGTCCTAAATACCTTAAGATAAATTAAAAATTCCTGGAGATCTTTTAAAATAATATCAAATCTTTCGAATAATTTCAAATTGAAAATCACATTCAATCTTTTTACATACCCTAAAATACCTTTTGAAATTTCTTGGCAATTTCTTAAAATATCTCAAAATAACTTGCAAATTCCTTAGTATGTTTGAAAATACCCTAAAATCGTCTAAATCCTCTCAAATTCCTTATAATAATTGAAACACATTAAAAATTTCTTGGAATATTTAAAAGTACCTTTAAATATGTTACTCGTGAAAATTCCTTGAACCATTTTTTTTACGAGCACGAAAAAAAAACAATTTCATTCTGGTAATTATTTTTTTAATTAATTCTATTATGAAGAATAATAATAAAATTTTCATTTTTATATTTTAAGCCACGTGAAGCAGATCTAATTATTATTTATTTTGAAATAATAGCTTACTTTTGAATCTCACAAATAATTACTTTTACCCTTATTGCAATTAATGTAAATATAAAAAAAGGTTTTATGTTGATCTGAAATACTTTTCATCCACTCAATTCAAAAGCGAATAATTCCACCTTGTTGATATTCACCCACACATGAGCCTTCGTAAATGTTTTGTATATTAATTTTTGAAAATATTATTACAATTGTATATTTCATTGGAATTTTGTCAAAGGAAGACCTTAATGAAGGCTAATTTACCCTGGAGGAATTCTACCATCAGATATGTGCATTTTATAAACAAAGGAAAAGGTCGCCGGCTACAGCTTGTTGAAAAATCTAATAATGTTCTGTTTGCGGTACCAGGTTAATAATTGAAAAAGCTAGTTTGAAACGAGAAGGCAAACGTAATGTCATCTTTTTTTGGTCAAAAACCATAACATAAAAAAAATACAAAAAGATGAATTTTTAAGTATAATAAAGTTGAATTTTCAATAAAAAAGACTAGAATTTTCAACCGAGAATAATGAATTTTCAACAAAAAATAGTTGAATTTTCTTATTGGGTCTTTCTGTGTTAAAATTTCTATTATTGTAGTATAAATTTCAACTATTGGGTGGAAAATTAAATTTTTAGTTGAAAATTCAACTCCTTGGTTAAAAACTAATCGGTTTGGTTGAGGATTCAACTATTTTATTGAAAATTTAATTATT